>OU015499.1:146098811-146516311 GCA_907164885.2 Dolomedes plantarius
CTTACAAAGAAAATATTTACATCATCTGGAAGATGAAAGCTTTCTCATTCATATAAACCTCATTTCAAGTCTCTATCTTAAAATTTCGATTTTTAATTGAATTTTAAAGCTGAAACAGTGATTCCCCTTCGCATAAGGGTGACTACCAACACTAAATGGCTGTTACATTGCCCGAGAATCACCCCTATGTATCTCGCTATTAGCCATAATAGAGGAGCGAGCGTAGCGAGCCTAGGGGCAAAGCCCCTAGTATATATATATATATATATATATATTACAGGGCTCGATTTGAGGCTGAACGGCACGGTACCACCGTTTAGGAAAAAAATTGCGAGTTAAAAAGTTCTATCTCATCTAAATCTTGAACTTCAGCACTCAGATTTCCCTACATGAAATTTAAAGGTGTCAGCGGTTTTAATCGTTTCAAGTTGTCATCGATATACGTTAGAGGTCTGCAATTCATCTTAGCCTCGCAACCACACAGAATAGTTTCTAGCTCTTCATACTTAAGAAGAATTTTGAGCAGATCCATTCTTAGGAGCTCTTCAATATGTGGACCATCCGCCCCACCAAGCAGCAGTTGAGGGATTGAAATTCCATCTCATTTTCTTGATGATAGAAAAACTCATAGTATGCTTCCAATCCAGATCTTGAAAAGAGTTATTCGTGCCTACAAAATTAGTGCTGTTATCTATGCAGATAATTCTCACTCTCCCTTTTCGTGCTACAAATCTTCTTAGAGCCATTATAAAAGCTTTGGTGGATAGAGAATTAACTAGTTCTAAATTAACAGCTCTATATAGGGCACACGTAAAAAGGACGAACCATGGCTTTTCACCTGAAAGTAGGAATAAAGGGACAGCTAAGTCAATTCCTGTTATTTCGAATAAGGCAGCATATTTTATTCTGTTTCTCGGTAGAGGAGCTAAAAGAGGCTCTGTGCGTTTAGCTTTAAATCTTTTGCAAATGACACAACAAGAACAGACTTTCTTCTCTCTTCTCCTAATACATATTATCCAGTAATTTTCTCTCAGGTTAGATAACAGGCCAGAGTGTTGTAACTGACGATGCTTCTGATGGATTAGTCGGTGAATAATTGCGTCATGACCTGGCAACAATATGGGACATTTAAAGTCTTCATCTCCTAGGACTAATTTTTTTTCTCACTCTTATGATCTCTTCATTATCTTTAAATGCTTGCATTTCTTTCAGAAATTCAACTCCTTTGTCTTCAAAAGTTTCTCTCTGAATTTACCTTAATAATATTTTCTCAGCATTGAGAACATCTTCATAAACAAGTTCTCCTATCCTGGCATATTCATTTTTCCAACAATTATTGATGAAACGCAATCAATGCGACCATCCTAATAGGTTTTGACTTCGAATCTCAAAAATTCTAAAAGACTAGTCAAAAGATTTACTTCTTTCCCGGTTTCGGTTTTCATTGTTCACGACCGTTCCCATGTTTTCATTGTTTCCTCTGGTAAAGCAGACTCGACTACGGGGTACAACACTGCTGCATATTTCTCATTAGTTACTCCCAAAGTTTCTAATGCACGTAACAGAGTTTCCAATCGGTCATGCAGGATACGCAAAGTAAAGTTTTCTCCATTTTTAGCTCGAGTCAAGACTAAATTCAGAAGTTTCCGAACATAAATTTCAATCAACAATTCATCACGGGAAAATCGCGATTTCGTTTGTTCTATGGCCTTAAAATAATTTGGCCCAGATGGTCGAAAACTTTCTACGAAGTATCTATCGGGCTGAAGAGCCAATGTCAGTAGCTTGCAGTAAATATTGGAATTTATCATCAGAGTCTACATCGTCTTCATGTACTTTTTAAAATTGTCTTCAAAATCCAAACCAATTTTTGCATCTCCATCAAATCGTTTCAATTCTAATTTAGGAAGTCTAAAATTTCGCTGACCTTGAATTGTGTCACTTACATTACCGTTTAAATTAACTTCGCTTTCCAGAAGTTTCGTGACTTTCGATTTCGCAGTAATCCATTGATCACGATAAGATTCGGTTACGTCTATATCTTTAGAAAATTCTTCGTCTAAAATCTTCCGCGTTTAACCATAATTCTTTTATTTGTTTCTCTTGATCAGTGGTCTTCAAACTGTGTTCCACGGAACCTTGGGGTTCCACAAAATGTCCTAAAGGGTTCCATAAACATACATAAAATATTCATCAAAATGATGAAAATAATAAAAATAAAAAATAAAGCATTCTGGATTGACCGAATGAGCCCGCGGCGTCCGTGGCTGTGCACTGGCTGCTACATTGATGCATCACTAGTAGTGGGAGTGCGGGTGGGGGGGGGAGGGGGATCGGAACACTGCTCGAGTGCAAACTATCATTTATGTGCGTGTTCATTCGACAACCGGTCACATATCAATGCGAGTATTTGTACCTGCTGCGAATAGTGGACACATTTCAACCTGCTTCCCATAATTAAAGTGTGTATAAATTGTACTTTTATAATTTGGCTGTTATTTGTTCTGCAAGTCAGTGCTGATAATTTTTTCTTGTCATAAAAGTGTTCGAGGTAAGCCTTTTGTAATTATTTCTAATTTAAAATTATAAAATTTTTGTAATCTTAATAACCCATTACAGATGGATTTCTGGTTAAAAACTAGAGGATTAAAAAGAAGTGACAACATACAGCCACAGCTACAACGATAAATGACAAAAGTGCTTCTAATTTATCTTCTGAAACCGAAGAACATTTACCTAGTACGAAGAACTGTAAATAATCAGAAGACAGTACGAAAAAGCGAAAATATGATGAAAACTATTTAGTATTTGGGTTTACTTGGACAGGAAATAAAGATGAACCGAAAGGATTATGTGTTGAATGCGAAAAAGGTTTTAGTTACAGTAGTTTAAATCCAGCGAAACTAGAAAGACATTTGGAATTGAATCATCCATATCTACGTACAAAACTATTGAATACTTTCAATGCAAACCTCAAGATCTAATAAGCAAAACGAACTCGTTTTCTAAATACATCTTTTCCGATAACGAAGCATCTCTTGAGGCTTCTTTTCGAATTAGTTATCGAATCGCTAGGGAGGGCAAAGCATATACTATTGCTGAAAATTAATAAAACCTTGTCTTATAAATGCAATTTCTTGCAAACTTGGAGATAATTTCATTAAAGACTTTAATAGCATACCACTTACGGATATTATAGTGGAAAGGCGAATAGAAGAAATGGCACAATACTGTGAACATGAAATTTTGTAGCAATTAAAATTTTCTTCGCATCGTTTTAAGTTGTAATTAGGTGAATCTGCAGATGTTGCTGGCTTAGCTATTTTGATTGTATTGGTTCGTTACGTTTTTAATTCTTCAATCCAAGAAGATAAGCTTGCTTGTAAACCACTTGTAGGAAAACTACTGGAGAAGAAGTTTTTAAACTTATTAATTCATACATGAAAAAACATGAACTAAGCTGAAATTTATGTTCACATATTTGCACTGATGGTGCAAATCCTTTATTAGGCCGAGAGAAAGGAGCTATATCACGAATTTTTGCAATAGCTCCACATATTGAACATTCTCATTGTTGTCTTCATCGTCATCAGTTAGTAGCAAAAATAATGTCAAAAACATTAAAGAACGTTTTGGATAAAGCGGTACAGATAATTAATTTTTTTAAAAAAAAGAATTAAATTCAAGATTATTTAGTTCATTATGCGAAGAACTATCTAGCACATATAATCCCTTGTTGTTATTTGCGGAAGAATATTTCCTAGAGCGAGCACTTTATTAATACGAATTACTAACAAACATTTTACAACTTAGAACGAAACGGAAGTGTTTTTACATTTATTATTATCTTTGAAGAGTTGAGAGGCAGTTCTGCTGCATGTGCATGAGGTTTTACAATAACCAAAGAGTCTGCCTCAACAAACGTCCATGTCAAGAGTGGGATTCAAACCTACAAACTCTGATACCGATGCCAGCGCCCTAGCCATTTTGCAATCGTCCAGCCGCGGAGGGAATCTGAATTCATTTACATTTTTATTAAATCTTATTCATTTTAAATACCATCAAAATATACAGCTCTGTTTAATTATTTCTACTGAAAATGATTCGATCAAGAACAGCACTGAATGTATACAGTAGCACTGCACGCAGAATGTAGTATAAAGAAACATGAGAATTTTTTGATCAATCAAAAACTGATGACTTAATTAATCACCAGGGAACAACTATACCTGTATCATTTATAAAATAAACCACCAGAAATTGTTCATGATCATCCTGACATTCACATTGAAATAAAAAAACTTTTGAGGATCCTCGGAGCTAGAGTTCCTTAGCCTCGGTATGCATAGTGGAATGTTTCATGATTACCGTTCTCATTAATGATTACAATAATACTGAAAAAGTGTGGGAAAAAAAAGAAGTCATATAAAATTGAAAGGTGAAGTTGATCAATTTCTCGTCACTAGTTCAACTTTCATACTTGTTGTTATCCATAAAATGAAAACACTGTGATTCACAATAGTGATATACTATTAAGGAATCACAGTAACAGGATGCAAAGATCCGAATAGATGATCTGTGCACGAGCATATAAAAACATTCTTTTAAAAAAGTTGGCAACGCAGTTCTCTGTTGATATTTTTCTCCGAACTCTCGATATGTATTAGTTAATCCCACTTTCTATTCTCTTTACTGTGCCTATTTTCATATCTGATCGCTGAAGTTTTGGCTTCATTGCTAATGATGGGCCAATAATTCTACAATGATGGGCTTGACCCGTTAATTGTAGTGCCCACAACAATTTCTGAAGCTCCTGAAAGTGACAAGTAAATGTACCGTCTGCTATTTGTTATCGACCAATGAAGACTTTGTGTTTGTTAAGTTAGAATAGTGCTTGCTGATTCTACATCGAACGCTGTAAATCTATTTAGTGGATTCCGGACAAAAACAGCTTATTGACAGCTTATAAACAGCCAGGTATTGTATTACCTTCAGTATTTACAATATACTGTTTGATCCCTCAGATTCCCCTACCAATCAGTCTTCCCGGCCATCCGTTATGTAAGCAAGTCCAAGCATTTCGTAATATCACAAAATGTGGGTGGTAAGATGAAACTTGAAGAGTGCCGTAAGAAGCAATATATCAGGGGTGTCGAAACCGCGACGCGTGATCAGCATACGGCCGTCTCCATAAACTTGTTCTAGGATCAAAATATCTAAAATCAAATTGAGCGGCATGTCGCAGAAGTGGGTACCCCTTGGCGCGGTTTGACGAAATTCTTAAAATTCGCCAAAATCACACGAAAAAAACGAGTGTAATAGCATAGAGGACGACAAAATAATGTGTATATGCAGAATATACAGTCAGTTTTAGGCAATTTAAATAATATAATTATTTCTGAATAAATCTTAAATGACATTCTTTCCTGGTAATTGAAACTAAAAATCAAAATATTATAATTCAAACAATAAAAAAAAAACTCATAAATCAGAGGTTAATTTTAAGCTGACAGTAATAAACACTTGACATCTATATCACTGAAGATAAATCTGTACAATACAAATGGAACATCATGTTATATGTTCAGCATTATGATTATATGATCATTTAACATTTTTCAACATAAATGGATAAGATAATAATAACTTTGCCATATTTATAACCCACATCAAAGGGGGTACCGACTTCTTTACAAGAGCCCTATTCTATAATGATTTCAACATCTTTCTGCATATGAACTTCTCTGTAATAACCAGTCTTTTAGTGTGATTTTGGAAATTTTGAAAACTTCGCCAAATCACGCCAAAGGGTACCCACTTTTTTTCTTTAACCCATAAAATCACTGTATTTGGTCAACTTAGAGCTGTGAATCATTGTGTTCTACACTTAGCTTGATTTTTAAAAAAAGAACACTCAGTGTTGATAATCATGTAACTGAACTGAAACAATGCAATATATGCCAGATTTGGATAACCTGACAAAGCTATTAAAAGAAAAGAATTATTAAAGCTACTAAGATTATTTCAGAATTAATATTTTTTAATTATTCTAATAATTGAAAAATTACATTATTAGTAAGACCATAAGAAAAACGCTGCTTAAAATTTCTCTCATCATCAAATAAAATTTTTGTTTTTGGGTCTTCTAAGTATGTAAACATTCCCAAAAGGCTGACTGTTTATTACTCTTTAACACTTCTCACTGCAAACTGCTTACTGTTTGATTGGCTGTTTATTTTGGCCATCTTCGCATGGTGTGCATCTTCGCTTCTCCTCTGACAGAGTATACTCTTGTATTCTAACTTATGTGTTATTAGAATACAGACTCATGCGCCAGAGGCTCTTGTTAGTATGTAGACATTCCCAAAAAGTCCACTGTATTTTACTTTATAACACTGTTCATTGTTTGACTCTCTTTATTTTGACCAGCTTTGCCTTACATATTTGCATCTCCGATCACAGAGTATACTCTTGTATTCTAGCTTATGTGTTATTAGAATACAGACTCATATCCTAGAGAGATTTATCTATCATTATTGAAAATTTGAACTTTTAAAACTATTAAGAGTGTTAATTATTTATGTTATTTGGGACTTCTATATATTTCACTATCTAAATATTTATTTCAATTAATTGTTTTTTTCAAAACTGGTGTGTTCCTTTAAATTTTTATACAACTGTTTAAAATTTTACATTGAATTATTTAGAAATTAAGAGTAGGAAAGATCATATTTTGCATGTCAGCCATTAGTTTTAGACTAACTTTTTTACAACAGCTATCAAATATCCGTAAAATACTCCAGCCTAAGAAAACAAGTATAGAAACAAGAACATCATAGGGATGTACATTCAGAATAGACTTATGATAATGGAAATCTGATATGCTTATAGACAGAAAATTAACTTTATTTAACAGAAGGTGTCTAATATTATTTTTTAAATGTCAACCTAACAACCATGGAAAGAATTCTCTAGAAAGTATTCAAATTTTTAAAGACTGATAGAGATAACCAAACCAATAGTTTGGTGCATTTTATCAATCATATCTAATAGAAATATCAATTTACTAGAGTGAAGAAAAAAAATTTCCTCCCAAAATTGTTGAAAAACAGGATTTATATCAGAATGTGTTCAATTTTGAGGAAATGGAAGCTCTGTAGGGTTATGCTTTTTGAAGATGAATTAAATTAATTTACTTATTCTTGGTAATCACAGAGATTATCTAGTTTTTTAAAGGTACAATATTCTGAACATTTTTGATTAGTTTCTGAACAGAACTCTTTTATCAGCCAGTGCAATGGTTAACTAGATCAAAGTTAAAGTCTGGCACCCATGCAACTCAGGCTGTAACATTTCACATATATACCAGAGTTGATAAAGGTATAAGTGGATGTATATTATACAGATTTATGGACTTCTTTTTGGACTTATTCACAGAGTTAAGTCATTGATAAATTAGACTGAATTGTTTTTATTTGTAATCTATTGAATACAAAAACTAGCATGTGATGTATCTTGTTTATGTGAAATGGTGGGTTTTTTTTTCTTGTGTCCTTAAAATTATTCTTATTTTCTTAGTTATTATGTGGAAATATTTATTTTTAACTTGATATTTTTGAATAAGTTAAGAACTTACATGACCACTGTTCATAAAAGTATCTAAAATCCTGAGCCATAAAAATATTTAAATTTTTTTCAAGCAACGTATAATTTTAAAAGTATTTGAAGTGTTTTGTATGTTTTATTCCAGTTCTGATAGTAATACAAATAATTTCATATTGATCTGAATATGTTATCCACCACAAAAATATTCACTTAAAAATTTTAAGGAGCTTTTCATTGAAAGGGAATCTAAAGTGTAAAACAAAAGGAAGGAAAGTGAAAGGAGCTGGCTTATGGTTTTACTAAATATGTGTAACTGTAATATTCATCACATTTTCAACACATATTTTAGTTATTAGGAAGTTGGTTTAGTTGTGAATTTTTTTATATTTATTAAAGAACAAAATTATTTCATTTAAAAAAGTTTTGTAAACCACAAAAGTATAAATTTTGTTTAAAGATTCTTTTCAAAATATAATTATTAAGTATAGTTGATTTTCTTTATAATGTCCAATCATTTCTAACTTAACTGTTAATTTTTATTACTTTGTTTCTATAAACCTACTCAGATAACAACCTAATTGTTAGCTATTTCTCTATCTCGTAAGCTGAATCGCATCCTTCTAAAAAACAAATCTAATATTTTACTAACGTACTGCAAAATATGTTATGCCAGTTATGGTTTTTAGGAGAACATTTAATAGAAATGTTATGACACTAATAACCAAAACTTAATAGTATAATAAATATTTTAAATAATTTTTAATTCATGAATTTTACTCTGAAAACTGTTTTTGTTTCACATCCTGAAAAAAAAAGGGTTTGTAATAGACGTATAAAAGTTCTTGATTGTAAAAAATTTTGAAAACAACTGCTTTTCTTTCTATATAAAAAAGGTACAGTGATTTCCGCTTATAAGAATCACGTTTGTTATTACTGTTTTTGATTCTTATAAGCAGTTGATTCTTATAGCCGAAATTTAGGTTTTTGATTATGCACACACACACATATCTATATATACATATATTAGATAATTTACCATAAAATATGTTTTAATTTACTTTAATTATCTTTTATTGAAATTATTGTTTATAATTTTTAAAATAGAACTTAATTTCTTGACCTACAAGTAGATACACATGATTATAATAAGTGAAGAAGAAAGTCCAATATCTGTTACAACATACATGCTTAACAGTTTAACATTTCAACAACAGGAAGGGTGCAAGAAAAAGTTTTCTATGGTACTTTGACGTAATGAAGTTTTCATGAGTCTGTTTATACCTCTTTCAATACCAATAGTCTCAGACGAAGATTCACCTTCTAGCTTACGTTTCACGATTTGATAACGTGCTGAATCTACTAATGTCACGTTTGCCTAAGTGATAGCGGACACTTCGCCGAAGATTTATGTGTTTCAGGGTCTAGGAAGCCGCAACCAGGATGTTGGAGGTGGGAAAAAAAGAGTCCCTGTCTTTGTTTGTCAGTGGAGAAAAGTGAAATCGGACCGGGATGGGTAGAGATGCCCCTAGATCAAGCTAATTGGACAGTGTTGTGCTAAAGCGTTTAAGGAGAAACTATTATGTTATGTCTAACAAAGAAAGGGATGCATTTTACGACTGTATTCCTTCCCATCTTATCACTCTTTCTTTAAAAAAAATGAAGAAAGAACTTCATATGCCTTTTGAGTGTTTAAGTGGCTTTTTTGGAAAAAATGAAAGGAAAGCGAAGAGTGTAAGCTGATTCTTAAAACCGGTGGATTGATTCTTTAAAGCGAAAATTTTAACATGGAAATAATACATTTGTTTTTGTTTTTGCAATATTGATTCTTATAAATGGTTGATTCTTATAACCACTGATCACTATAACCGGTGGTTACTGTATTTCATGAAAAGATTAGATTGTACTCTTTCATTAGCTCAGAAAAATTAATAGGCCTACTCTATTAAATGTCATTAATCTTTGATAAATGAGTAAGGATTATCTGAGATAAGGATTAATTTGCCTTGAATACTCATATATTCTGTAGTAAAAATATTTTGTTTATAGTTTGTGTGTTATTTTTCACACTAAATTCACCTATTTTCCCTTTCTTTTTTTTCCCTGAGAGAAGAATTCTATTGACTGAAAGTGTAGAGTAATTAACCTTTTCCTTACTTGTTTGTTTATTTTTTTCTGTAACCTGACTCCAAGAAAACTCTTTTGCACAACTTTAAAATGTCTTTTCTTCTTTGTACAGTTCAGAAGAAAAGCATTTTTCAAAATATTGTGCTCCTTGTCATATGAAAAGAAATGTACACTAGAAAATGTACAATATTTCTATTGTACGTATTCAACATATGCATATTTCTATTCATATTTTTTACGTATTTGAATTAAAATGAATCTCTAATATTTCCCCCCCATTATATTCTAATAAAATTTAATATGTCAGCAATTAACCAGTATAGTTTTTTTATGTCTTCCCTGTTTACAGTGATTTTTTTTATAATTGTATCATAGGATAATCTTTTATGTATATTATAGATAAAAAACATCATGCGGAAATATATAGCTCAAGTGCATGTGTATATACTGCACAATGTAACTACTTTAAAACCTGAAGAAAGTTTTGTATTAAATAATTTTTTTAGTTTCACTCATGTCTCAATAGAAAATTTTGATTAGTTTGTTGAATTTTCAGTGGAATTGTCATCTTTAGCTACACAAATGCTATGAGAAACTGTTCAGTAGAAAAAGTATCAACATAAAGGTCTGAAAGTAGTTTCAATGAATTATTTTATGAAAATTTAAGTTTATTCATGTTTCCAGAATAATTTGTTATCCTTTCTTATCTGAAGATAAATTGTCTTTATACAAAAGGGTTTTATTCTACTGTGATTTTGTAAAGATGTCCTGATAAATACACGTTGTATGTTTTATGATTAATATCATTGTGTTAAATTAATCTCAAATGGCCGTAAAACGCAAATTATCTGTGTTAAATCTGAATTTTTATATGTGAGCAAATAAAAACGTGTCAATTACTTATTTTTTAATTTAAAAAAAAAAATCTGATTAAACGTTTTCTGTCATATTTTTTGCTCTTAATTATATAGTAACATGTTATGAATATCTCGTACTAAGGATTATAAAATTTATAAAGTTGAAGCAAAACTTTGAATCATATTGATGCTTATCAGTTAGAAATCTGCTTTACACACATTTCAAGGCATTCCTATTCCATCCAGTTTTGTCGTCACTGATTCAATTCAATATTTTATGATTTTTCTTTTTCTACTTATTCGGCGACTTTTTCTTGCTCATATTTCTAATTGTTAGTAGAAGTATAAAAAATCAGGTCATTTTTATTCAAATAAAAAAAATGGCTAGTAAATTTACAGTGCTTGTGATTATGTCATTTTTTTTTTCTTCTCTCTGTTCATATACTTTTGAAGGAATGGAGAAAATTTTGCAACTAGCATAGTGTCCTCTCTTTTGGATGGGAATTTTTGTTTTGTTTTTGGTTAGCACTTATTACAGTCTTCGTCTTTTTCTTTATTACCAGCATAGCAACAACCCAATAGAAAATTGTTAGTTTTATTCAGTTGCTGAATATCTAGAAATTCATTTTCATTATAGTTACCAGGGAGATACTCTCTCTGCTGGAGGATTTTAATGTTTGCAGCACAAAAGATTCCCTATTTTTCGACAGTTGTTAATTACTCGTTCAAAAAGCTAAGAATTATTAAGGATCTGTAAAAGTACAGTATTGTCAATTTGCACTTTCAAATGTTATTTTTACACTGGATTGTAGACTAAAAATATCTCATTTATTCATTTATTTCTCTCTCTCTCTTTGCAGGGATTAGTTTCGACTGATGGTTGACGTGCCGTTCATAAGTTCATTCAAGTTAACCATATCGGGAAGTTCCGTGGATTGTTTGAAGTGAAGGTTTGTGAAGAATATAAGAGCGAAGTTATTTTCATTGGAATTCCCTTCAATTGATGTCGACTTTTCTGCTCGTCTGAAGCACCGCCGTTGGATCGAGGCGTTCATAATCTTTTCTTCCCTCAAGCCAAAATGATACTTTGAAAAGGGCTCACGGCAAAAATCTCATTCCTTTGCAAGGCAGAATTACCTGCAACCAAATTTCAAACCGTACCTACCTTTCCATCTTATCCTCAAATTCACTTTTGTATGGCTCACATAAAAAGCTAATTTTTGGAATTAATCTGAACGAAACAAATATTTTATGCTCCACTGTAAGAGATTTTGAATCTGTTTTAATTTGGAAAAAGAAATGGCATTTTATAAGTTTTTTTTTTATTTATTTATTTTCATATTTCTCAGTTACCAGTATCCCTGTTACTGTAAAAGAAATTTTATCTCAACAAATCTGCAACTCGCATTAGTATTCTAGTTTTGTATCAAAGAGTTTACTATTGATGGGATGACTTGAAAATAACTCTCCTTTACTTTTTAAAGATGTAACATGCTGTTGACTTTTTTTAAACTTGAAATATCGTTTTAAAAAGAGTCGATATGGCTGATGAGGAGTGCCCTTCTGATAGGATTCAAAACGAATTTTTCAAGGAAACCCATTCAGATCTTCAAATTCGCACCCACAATGTGGACAAATCTTTCATCTGTACTGTATGTAAGAAAGGTTTTTCTGATAAGCGTGGATTAACAATGCATCTTCGCATCCATACTGCGGAGAAACATTTCATCTGTAGTGTATGTAAGAAAGGGTTTTCCGATAAGCGTGGATTAACGATACATCTTCGCACCCATACAGGAGAGAAACCTTTCATCTGTAGTGTATGTGAGAAAGGATTTTCTTCGAAGGGTAAATTAATGGGACATCTTCGCATCCATACAGGAGAAAAACCTTTCATCTGTAGTTTATGTGAGAAAAGATTTTCCCAAGGAAGTAGCTTAAAAACTCATATGCGTACCCATACTGGAGAGAAACCTTTCGTCTGCAATGTATGTAAGAAAGAATTTTCTACGAAGCGTAGATTAGAGACACATGTTCGCGTTCATACAGGGGAGAAACCTTTCATCTGTAGTGTATGCAAGAAAGGATTTTCTGATAAGCGTGTACTAGGGATACATCTTCGCATCCATACCGGAGAGAAACCTTTCATCTGTAGTGTATGTAAGAAAGGATTTCCCGAGAAGGGCAGATTAAAGGTACATCTTCGAATTCATAGTGGAGAAAAACCTTTCATCTGTAGTGTATGTAAGAAAGGATGTGTCACGTCAAGTAGCTTGAAAAAACATCTCCGTACCCATACTGGAGAGAAACCTTTCGTTTGCAATGTATGTAAGAAAGGATTTTGTATTAAGAGTAGATTAGAGGCGCATCTTCGCATCCATACAGGAGAGGGTCCTTTCCCCTGCAGTGTGTGTGGGAAAGAATTTTCCCTGAATAGTCAGTTAAAAGAACATCTTCGCTCCCACACAGGAGAGAAGAAACCTTTCATCTGTGGTATATGTCAGAAAGGATTCTCTCTGGAGTGTAACTTAAAAGAACACATTCGCATCCATACGGGAGAAAAACCTTTCATCTGCGGCGTATGTAAGAAAGGATTTTCTTCGTTAAGTAATTTGAAATCACATCTCCGTATTCATACTGGAGAGAAACCTTTCATCTGTAGTGTATGTGAGAGAGGATTTGCTAGGAGATTTAGCTTAACAGCACATCTCCGAACCCATACTGGCTAGAAACCTTTCGTCTACAATGTAAGAAAGGATGTTCCTCCGGACGTAATTTAAAAACTCATCTCGTGACTCGTACTGGAGAGAAACCTTTTTTCTGCAGAGTGTGTAGGAAAGGTTTGGGGGAAGAGCATAACTTAATAAGACAACCTCTCAAACATATTGTCGGCAAACCTATCATCTGCACCGTATGTAAGAAAGATTTTCTGGCAAGAATAAATTAAAGATACATCTTCGCATCCATGCCGGAGAGAAACCTTTCGTCTGTAGTTGTACGTGAGGAAGGATTTTCTTCAAAGATTTAGATGTACATGTTCGCATTCATATAGGAGAGAAACCTTTCATCTGAATGTGTATGTTAGAAATTATTTTCTGAAGGACATAATTTAAAAAGACATCTCCTCACCCACAGTTGAAATGTATGGATGAAAGGATTTTTTTAGGAGTATATTTTAGATACATCTTCGCACCCATACAGAAGAAAAAAACTTTCATTTGTAGCGTCCATTTAAGGTGATGAAGCTTAAAGTTTCTTTATTCATGGTATTATTTGTTGGAACGAAAAAAAGCATGTAGTGAATGTTTAATTTTTTTTAATTTACTTTATATTAGGATTGGCGTGTTTAAACTACTTTAAATCGTAATTTGTTTAATGTTAGTTTTGAGGCACGTTGTGGAAACCTCAATTAAATTAGGAAAAGAATTACTATTAATTTTACTATTATTCGCAATAAACCCAGATTCTAAGGGTGTAGGAGTGTCTTAGTTGAAATAACAATTAACCCTAAAATGAAAGCTGAAAATAACCTACTAAATAGAAAATTACCTGCGATGCAATAAAGACATGACTCAAATATAGAGGCAACAATTACAAAATTTATTTAGTTATCTAATTGCAATAGAGTTTACATGATTATACAAAAGAAAGTAGTCCGAACTTATTCTGTACGGTGAACAGAATTCCATTAGGATAAATTTTGCCTCTTATATATAAAAAATATCTCAAAACATAATAAAAAATTTCTCAAAAATGGTATATGGGGAAAGTTAACAAAAAAAATATAAAATAAAAAAATTTAAAAAAATGAAAATTAAATCATCATACCCAGTCGGCTGCAGCCTAAAAGAAAAAACAAAGATGGAAAAGAAAGAAAGGTTAAAAGATAGATATAAAGGTAGGGCATGCCCAAAGGGAGAAATTTTATTCTGCATTCCAATATTTCATGGTCACTCTCGGGCTACGATTACGATGTTTCTCCGACATCTTCATTCGGCTGTCGTCGCCATAGGTGTAGCGTCGGGGGGGGGGCGTGCACCCCCTCCCCCCAACTTAACTTGAGATAAATTAAAACGTTAATTGTAGAAGTTCAGTTCAAATCGGAAAATTGTAGTAGACTTTTGAGAAAGTTGATTTTTTTTCCCTGCCTTTTCGAACTGTGAAGCTGAAGATTCCAGACTCTTTTAAACTCCTCTGTCTAGCCACGAGCTCGAGTGCCTCGTCACTCTTTAAACATACGTGCCGACACACGTGACCAAAAAAGTAGTTCCATACGGCGCCTTGAATTTGTGATAGATTGAAATTAAAAAATTTGGAATTCGCTTCGAAATCATTAATAGCAGTGGTCTTCAAACTGTGTTCCACGGAACCCTGGGGTTCCACAAAACATCCTAAAGGGTTCCATAAACATACATAAAATATTCATCAAAATGATGAAAATAATAAAAAAAAGTAAAGCATTCTGGATTGACCGAATGAGCCCGCGGCGTCCGTGGCTATGCACTGGCTGCTACATTGATGCGTCACTAGTAGGTGTGGGGGAGCGGAAAACTGCTCGAGTGCGAACTACACCGGTGAAATAAATTAAGAGAATTTGCATATTTTATCGAATTTCATGAAAAGAACTGAACTAAATGTAAAACCACTGCTTCTAGACAAAAATGCAAATCTTGTACGTGAAATACGTAAGCGTACACGTGTTTGTAGGCGGAGCCAGTAGAGAAACAGGCTTTAGGCCGGGCGCAAGTTGAGACGCAGCTTGGTGAGGTGAGGCGACGCTGGGTGAAGCAGGGAAGCAGGATTCAATCAACTGCGCGCAGGGAGAGCGAAAGTTGGGAGGCAGTTCTGTCTCAGCTGCGTGCAAGTGAGGGTGTTTAACGAAAATGTGCGCGATGGCAATGTATATACAATCATTACTAAGTTCGGAATCTGATTCCGATGAACTCGAAGACCAAGTAATGTTAACATTAGTTCGTGAAAAGCTTCCAAAAAGCAATTATCTGAAGAAAAGGAAGACGCATGGAGAATTCATTCTCAAGAACGAATTTTCTAATGAAAAATATAGGAACTATTACCGTGTAACCCGTGAACAGTTTTCTGAATTGCATGGATTCATCAAGGAGTCAATCAATGCTGAAGGGTGCAATGCGTCAAGATCTATTGGAACTGAAGAAAAACTAGCCGTATTATTAAGGTAAGAAGTTTATTCAGTTCCTAAAAATAAAATACAAAAGTGTTTTCTGGTACAAGAATGAAAGGTTGATCGAAATAATTAATCAATGTTTAATTATTTATAAAAATTAATTGCCATTAAAAATACAGGTAAAATTTTTGAATATGTATAAAAAATGCTTAAAAAATTAAAAGAATAACAAAAAATTATACCAAACTTAAAAAAAAAAGAAGAAAAAAAAAAGCGAAACTTAAAAAAAAGTAAATCAAATTAGAGGTAGGATAGTTGAGAAAATTAGTTTTGAGAAAAATTACTAATAAAATTATTTGAGGTATCCCTTTCTTCTTTGCCTTGTAGGTCATTCGGAGTGTTTGCTCCGTTTTTATGAGCTTGACTATCTAAATAAGAAGAAAGTGGCGTAGATGTAGAGCGTTGGGAGTCACAGTAACGATCATACTGGTGTTGATTATGGTATGGGATAAACTGGAATGGATTAATTGGGTTAGTTTGTGGGATATCGAGTAAAGTAGCTTCCATATCTGTGACACATTTATATATTTGATTTTTCACCATGTGTTGCGACGACGGCGGCATTCTTTTTGTCGATTCGTACATCGACATAAAAAAATGGTATAAAGGATCGCTTTGAGGTTGGACCCTTTCTAATAACCCTGCTCTCTCTGCTGCTGTTTCGGCAGCTCTTTTTCCCCGGTTTTCAATGGACTGGAGCAATATTGACCGCATTTCAGCATTATTGTCTGTTTTTTTAATTTTCTTTCGTGGTGTTGGCGTATTTTCCCTTGAAGAACCAGGAAGGTCTAAAGGATGTTCTCTGGTGTTCGTGTTTTCGAAATATCTTCATCTTCACGTTCCTCGCTTCCAGGTTCCACCACACTGTCTTCTTCAAATTCAAGTTCATGGTTCTGCGTGTTCGATTCCTCATCGCTCTCGTGAAACAAATTTGTCTCTGTTTTCCTATTAGCCATTTTAAGGCTGAAGGAATTCCATTTCTTTTTGAAATCTCCACAGCTTATACGTAGTTCCAGCAGCACCACTTCTCACACATTTTTTTTTGCCTCCTGAGTGCATCCCTCAAAGAATGCCTTAATTTCTCCCACAGTGTTTTCGCCTCAGAACCTGCAACAAAATTTCATTGCCGTTTAGAGTAAATTCCGTAAAATAATCAGTTTCTAAATAAGAAATGTCTGTTAATGTCTTATGTAGAAATTAAATATTTAAAATGAGAGGATGACCCCCCCCCCCTTCAAAAAAAAAAAAAAAATCCATAAAAAAAAAATAATGCTGTGTTGTCAAATTTTGGTTTAAAAGAATTGTGTACATATGTAAATCTTACACGTGTGTTGTATTTGTGTATGTTGCAGGTACCTAGCCTCAGGAAACAGCTTCAAAAGTATTGGATACAGCTATAGAATGAGTGACCGAACAGTATCGAACATTGTAAAAGAAGTAGCAGAAGTTATCTGGGAATGTATGCAACCGATTTATATGCCAGAACCGACAACAGAACAGTGGACGTCAATTGCTCATGGCTTTGAAGAAAAATGGCAATTTCCACATTGCGTCGGGGCGCTTGACGGGAAACACATAACAATAAAAAAGCCAGGGAAAAGCGGATCCTCATTTTTTAATTATAAACATACTTTTTCACTTGTACTGGTGGCCCTGGTTGATTCAGACCACCAATTTATCACTATTGATGTTGGCTCAATTGGAAGATTCAGCGACGGAAACACTTTTGCTAATAGCGTATTGGCAAAAAAAAATGAAGAAACAAACTTTGAATTTCCCACCTCCTTCTCTGATTCCTACAATTGATGATCCGATTCCATACGTTTTTGTAGGAGATGAAGCGTTTCCTTTATCTGAAAATTTGATGCGGCCATACCCAAAGCGAAGTGTCACTGATAACTATGAAAACAAAGTGTTTAATTACAGGCTTTCGCGGGCTAGGCAAGCTGTGGAGTGCTCTTTTGGTATTCTTGCTTCGCGTTTTCGTGTTTTTCGTTCACCTTTTGAATGTAAAGTAAGCACTGTTGTGAAAATTGTAAAAGCATCTTGCGTACTGCACAACTATTTGAGAAATTCTGCAGTAGTGCAAACTGGAGGTGATATCACCGAACAGGATTTGCCACAGTTCCAATTACGTCCACTGCATCAAACCAATGCACGAAGTGGATCTCAAGCGTTTTGGATTCGTAAAAAGTTCACAGAGTACTTTAATTCACCCGGAGGTTCAGTTCCTTGGCAGAGAGATTGCGTGTTAAATGGAAAGTACTGAGAATGTATTGTAATTAGAATATAAAAAATTAATCTTTAAAGCATAATACATTTATAATTTTTAATAAATATAATACTTTTTAAGCTTATTTTTTAATGTTTTAACACCTTTTCTTTTTTCAATCATTTATATTTAAATTAAAGTTACTTTTCAAATTCTGGTTACATACTAAGTTTATTTCGGAAAAATTTTAATACCTACCTCCGAACGGAAAAGCATGTTAAAGGGGAACGTAACTAATTGGTAGTTCCTCGTAAATAAAATCATTCCGACAAAATGGCACACATCTGTATAGAAAATATACAAATATACCTACAAAGCAGTTTTGTTTTCGCCGAAAATCTGCTGTACATAAAATGTTATCTAAAACAAATGAAGGGTGCAGCGGAAATCGGCAATAGTCCAAAAAAATAAAATTTACACGAAAATAAATTGAATACATTGTAAGTAAACTAATTCAAGAAACACTTTTGATTGAAAAAAACAACTGTTTTCCCATGTACCCTTCAAATAAATTTATCTTAATTAATTAAAAAATTATAAAAACTTACCAGATTGTATTCCAATTTCTTGGGCTATTTCTTCCCAAAGCAGCAATTTTAATTTGACTTTTAAATAGTCAGCATGTGACGTGTCGTATAATATTTTTCTCCCTCGAACTGCCTCAATTAATTGTTCCTCCATCGTAGACTTCGCTTTCAGCACAACTTTTCACTCGCAGGTCGTAGTCACTAGTGACAATCTGCGGCACGACCACAAACCTCCGCAGCTCACGGGCGCTCTCAAGCTGTGTCACCGGACCCAGCGTTCCAACATCCGGTGTAGTATTCACTTCTTTGTTTCACAGAATCTCACGGTGAGTCACCCCACCCCACCCCACCTCACCCAGCTGCATCTCAACTTGCGCCCGGCCTTATAAGCGCGCGTAAGTTAAGACGCATTTCGTTCGCTAGCACACCTCGGCGAATTTCTTGGTGTTATTTTGCAGCAATCGGTTAATTTCAAATTGTAACAGTAAAAATGAGTAACCACCAACGTTTAGATGATGGAATGAGGTGGCGAATTGTGGGGAGGCTAGAAGCATCCAATCTCAAGTCCAAATTTGTAGAGAGTTCAGTTTAACGCCCAGCGTCGTGTGTAACTTGTGGAAACAGTTCCATGATACCGGATCCATCGATAGAAAGCCTGGGCAAGGTCGTCCAAGAGCCACGACGGCCAGAGAAGATCGCCATTTGTTTATTATAGCGAGGCGTAACAGGAGTGCTACAGCTTCTCAGCTCTCTAGTGACTTGTATGCAGCCACAGGAACCCGTGTATCAAGGGTGACTGTTTCCAAAAGACTTCATGAAAGAGGGTTGTTTGCAAGAAGACCTGCTGTTTGCGTCCCGCTTACTTCTACGAACAGGAGAATCCGTTTATCATGGTGCAGAGAGCATAGAGATTGGAGTATAGATCAATGGGCGACCGTTCTCTTCACTGATGAGTCCCGGTTCAGCCTAAACACCGATTCTCGCTGTACGTTCATATGGAGAGAACCAGGGACCCGCTACCTACCCTCCAATGTCCGCGAAATCGACCATTATGGCGGAGGAGGTTTAATGGTCTGGGCAGGCGTCACGTTGGATAGCCGCACACCTCTCCATGTCTTTGAAAGAGGCACTGTGACTGGTGTGAGGTACAGGGATGAGGTCTTGGAGCCCTATGCTCGCCTTTTCAGGGGTACAGTTGGCCCTGAGTTAATTTTAATGGACGATAACGCGAGGCGACATAAAGCTCTTCTGGTCGACGAATTTCTAGAGAGTGAGGATATTCGCCGGAGGGATTGGCCAGCCAGATCTCCAGACCTTAACCCTATAGAGCATGTCTGGGACGCTCTGGGGAGGGCAATTGCAACTCGCAACACCCCTCCGAGAACCATCCAGTGAATGAAAACAGCTTTGCTGAACGAGTGGGACCAATTGCCACGCTGCGAGACCTGTATATCTGTAAGAGGGGATCATATCCCCTATTAACCCATCTATTAACCCATTTTTTGTTTATTCTGCAACCGCTGTTTCATACCTTCCGACTCCAACGAGTGTTACGCACGATCATGCGTGTGTATTACAATTATTGAATGGTTATTTGTTTTGTATTGTATCAATGTATGTACATATCAAGTTTCATTAAAATCGGTACAGTAGTTCTAGAGATAATCGACCAAGTCTGCAAATTCTCTTAATTTCTTACACCAGTGTATATGTGCTTGTTCATTCGACAACCGGTCACATATCAATGCGAGTATTTGTACCTGCCTCAAATGGTGGACATTTCAACCTGCTTACCATAATTAAAGTGTGTGTAAATTGCACTTTTATAATTTGGCTCTTGTTTCTTCTGCAAGTCTATGTTAATTATTTTTTCTTGTCATAAAAGTATTCGAGGTAAGCCTTTTGTAATTCTTTCTAATTTAAAATTATAACATTTTTATAATCTTAATAAACCCATTACAGATGTACGTATTTCTGGTTAAAAACTGGACGATTAAAAGGAAATGACAACGATACAGCCACAGTTACAACAATAAGTGACTAACCACAGTTCTAACTTATCTTCTGAAACCGAAGAACCTTTACCTCGTACGAAGAAATGTAAATTATCAGAATACAGTACGAAACAGCGGAAATATGATGGAAACTATTTAGCATTTGGGTTTACTTGGACAGGAAATAAAGATGAACCGAATGGATTATGTGTTTAATGCAAAAAAGTTATTAGTAACAGTAGTTTAAATCCAGCCAAACTAAAAAGACATTTGGAATTGAATCATCCATATCTACGTAACAAAACTATTGAATACACTAGTTATCAAAAATTAATGAAAAATCACAAAAAGAGGGATAACATGTTCAAAACTAGTCCAATCGGTTTAAAATTTGAATATGTTGTTAAGTAAAAGGTGCTGAACAATTCTACATTATGCAAAATAGTGGCGCTGCAGTCGGAATACGTCATTTGCAAGGAGCATAAAAGTGTATGTCTCAGAGTAAGGCAACAATTGTCGCTGCGAGGCTGAGATTAGACGTCTGGCATAGCCAAATTGTAACAATGACCTCCAGGCATCATTTGACCGAAGAACTGCGATGGCAAGCTATTGGGAAACTAGAGGCAGGACAAAGTCAGACAGAAGTGGCCAGATGGCTAAATGTGAGTCCGTCTGTGGTTCATAGACTTTGGCAACAATTTCTAACCACGGATTCGACATCCAGGAGGTTCATCCAAGGACAGCCATACGCTACGACGAGTGCCGATGACCGATATTTGCCATAATGCGCACGAAGGAATAGAACCGCAACTCCGTCTGAACTCAAATCCTCCCTCACTGCAAGCTCCGGAAGGTTGGTATCAACGTCAACCGTGTGTAGAAGGCTTCACGAAGGTGGTCTTTTTGCGAGGGAACCAGCCATTTGCGTCCTTCTCACGTCACGCCATAGGCGGGAATGTTTGCAGTGGGCATGTCAACATGTCCACTAGACGCGTGATCAATGGAGGGCTGTTCTCTTTACGGATGAGTCCAGGTTTAACATCCAAAGCGATAGTAGGCGTATTTTGATTTGAAGTGAACCTGAAACTCGTTTTCATCCATCACACATCGTGAAAGAGATGCATACTGATCAGGCAGTGTCTGTGCTTTGGGTGGACGCACTTACCTCCATGTCTTTCCCCGTGGTAATGTGAATGCTCATACTTATAGAGATGGCATGCTTGATGCTTATGTGCGCCCTTATGCCGGAGCAATAAGTGATGCTTTCGTGCTACAGGACGATAACGCGAGACCGCACAGGGCTCGCATCGTGGATGCTTATCTTGAGCAGGAAACAATTCAGCGCATGGAGTGGCCAGCTCGATCAGCGGACCTGAAACCTATCGAGCATGTTTGGGACGCTTTAGGATGACGTATAGCTGCTCTCAATCCTCCTCCTAGGACCCTAGCCCCGCTTTCAATTGCTTTGCAAGAGCAATGGCTCTAAATTACTACAGAACTCATAGACCGCATAATTGACAGCATCACACATCGCTGTATGTACTGTATTGCTACTCGGGGGGGGGGGATCATACGCCATATTAAAGGTACTTTTCCTATACCAAACTGACACATCCGATTTGTTCATTGTATGCATATGCTAGTTTCTATAACACCATAATTGTCTGGCGATTTCTTTTTATGCTATTTTATACCTACCTATGTGTTGTATAATGTGTATAAGTTTCATTAAATTCTACGCGTAACTTTTTGAGTAATCGCTATTTTTGTGACTTTTTCTTAATTTTTGATAACCAGTGTACTTTCAACGCAAACATGAAGATCTAATAAGCAAAACGAACGCGTTTTCTAAATACATGTTTTCCGATAACGAAGCATCTCTTGGGGCTTCTTTTCGAATTTGTTATCGAATCGCTAGGGAGGGCAAGGCATATACTATTGCTGAAATATTAATAAAACCTTGTCTTATAAATGCAATTTCTTGCAAATTTGGAGATAATTTCATTAAGGGGGCCCAGGACACAAAATTGTTCGAATTTTCGAAAAAAATTTTATTGAATTAAAAAGTTTTGCACTCTTTTGCGCTTAAAATGACGTTTAAATCATGTTTCTATCTTAATTAGGACAGGAGATATTATTTTTTTGCAACATTCTAATAGTAGCCAATCGTTGTTTAAACTTGTAAGTGCGTTTTTCTCCATGATGGTTTTTTTCCCCATTTCTCGTCTTTAAATTGTTATAAGTCAAGAACCGTTAAAAATAAATGGTTGAAACTTGCACCATGTCTTTTTCAACTATTTTACTTTAATTTTGATTCAGCAAATCTATATATATAAAACGCGTAGGTATGCGTCACAAAAATCGACGATATTTCTACACTCCAAATGGCAACGGCTGCAACTACCAGATGTAAACATTAGCGGCCGTCCGCAATTTGCAACCGCGTTTCAACATGGATTTACGCTGTGAAATCAGCAATGCTCGAAAGCGAGCTGCACGATCAAGTGAAATTTGGGAACAATCTCAAGAAAGAAAGTGAACAAGAAATAATTCCTTAAGAGAGCATAAATGTTTGCGAAGTTAGGCTTAACCGTAGCCGGCATAGTAACCGAGAGCCAGTAATAGTTAATTTTCTACACTGTTTTCTGTACTTGATGAAATTTTACTCCAATTTTTATAAGTGAAAAAATTTTCCCAACAATTTATTATTTGATAAGATTAAGTGTAGATAAATGAATTGTGTACATACAGAGAGTGATGTAATCCACACTATATTTTAGTACTTGCTGAATTTTTACTCCATTTCTTAAGTGACAAAAATTTTCCTCAACAATTTTTTTATTTGATGTAATGATAAAGTGTAGATATCTTAATTTTGAAAAATAGTACATACAGAGAGGGATGTAATTTTTAAAATCATTGGTGTTGGGTTTCTCAGTCTTATCTTTAACTCTGTTCTGAAGTAATGGAAATTCACATTTTTTAATCACGATGTTTTAGAATCAGCTTAATAGAGAATACCCCTTAACAACGTATATTTATGATGACAGGTAATGGTAACATTCCTTACATTTGTTACTTTCAGTTGAGTTGTTTTGCAAAAGGAAATACACTGCTGGCCACTGTAAATGCAACACCCTGAAGGAAACATGCAAATAACATGAAATTTACAACATATGCATTAGCGGAGGTGAGATATGCAAATGATTAGAATTTCAGCGCAGACGCACATCACGCGCGCCTGTGGCGCCACTTCAAAGCGCTATTTAAGGCTTGGAGATTTCGACGATTTCGAGTTCGGCAATTGTGTTTTTCTTGTGGTTTTTTCAAAAAAACGATCAATTATGCCTCGTCGAAAACAGCGATCATCTTTTGATCAAGTATCCGAGTTCGACAGAGGAAGGATAGTGGCCTACCGAGATTGTGGATTATCTTTCAGGGAAATCGGTAGTCGTGTTGGACGAAACCAAACAACTGTAATGCGGATATGTGATCGTTGGATGCAGGAGGGTACGACGGACCGGCGTGTTCGATCGCATCCACCTCAGCGCACCACTTCACGTGATGACAGGCAAATTGTGCGCATGGCAGTGACGGATCGCTCAGTCACATCACGAACCATAGCACAGCACATACAGTCTGTAAGGCCGGGCGCAAGTTGAGACGCAGCTTGGTGAGGTGTGGTGAAGCAGGGTGACGCAGGGAAGCAGAATTCAATCAACTGCGCGCAGGGAGAGCGAAAGTTGGGAAGCAGTTCTATCTCAACTGCGTGCCAATGAGGGTGTTTAAACGAAAATGTTCGCGATGGCAATGTATATACAATCATAGCTAAGTTCGGAATCTGATTCCGATGAATTCGAAGACCAAGTAATTTCAACATTACTTCGTGAAAAGCTTCCGAAAAGCAATTATCTAAAGAAAAGAAAGACGCGCGGAGAATTCATTTTCAAGAATGAATTTTCTAATGAAAAATATAGGAATTATTACTATCTAAACTATTTCGCGGGCTAGGCAAGTTGTGGAGTGCTCTTTTGGTATTCTTGCTTCGCGTTTTCGTTCACTTTTTGAATGTAAAGTAAGAACTGTAGTAAAAATTGCAAAAGCATCTTGCGTACTGCACAACTATTTGAGAAATTCTGCAGTATTACAAACTGGAGGTGATATCACCGAACAGGATTTGCCTCAGTACCAATTACGTCCACTGCATCAAACCAATGCACGAAGTGGATCTTAAGCGTTTTGGATTCGTCAAAAGTTCCCGGAATACTTTAATTCACCCGGAGGTTCAGTTCCTTGGCAGAGAGAGAGCGTGTTGAATGGAAAGTGCTGAGAATGTATAATAATTAAAATATAAAAATTAATCTTTAAAGCATTATATATTTATACTTTTTAATAAATATAATACATTTTTTAATGCTTATTTTTTTTAATGTTGTAACACCTTTCTTTTCTTCTCTCTTCATTCAACTCTCTTCATTCAACCTTCATTCAACTTTGGCAACGTGTGGAAGCTGCTTGGTCTGCTGTACCCCAAGAACTCATCCAAAGTCTCTTTGAATCAATGCCGAGGCGTGTGGCAGCGGTGATCTCCAACAATGGCGGCTACTCTGGCTACTGATTTTGGCAGGAACCACACTTCACAGAAGTCTATAAATTTAATCATTTGATACTTGGACAACATGTTATCTACAAAATAAATTTTGTTGTGATATCTCTTGTCTTTCTTGGTGTTGCAATTTGGGTGGCCAGCAGTGTATAAAACTAAAAGCGACCATGCTGGTTGCGCAGCGGCTAGTTTGAAAAAATATTTACTTTTGAAAATATGATTTTTTAAAAATAAGTTGCATAATATTTTTCGTAATTTTTAATCTAAATATTTTTAATTCTTTTAAAAATAGATATTTTAAAAAAGGGTGAATCAAAACTAAAACTTAAATATTTCTGTTTAATTAAATTTAAAAAATTTTAAATTCGACAAATAATATTTCGAGTTATAATGATTTTAAATTACCCCACTTTTATTAAAAATTTTAAATTTAAAAAATTTTTAAAAACTTTTTTGAGAAGTTTTATGATGGGATTTAGTTTACAAATTATATGGTTTACCATCACAAAAAATTAAAAAATTTAACTCAATAAATAAAAATTTTTTCAATATGTGTCCTGGAACCCCATAATGACATTCACAGCATACCACTTTCTGATACTATAGTGGCAAGGCGAAAGAAAAGAAAGGGCACAGTACTGTGAAGTGAACTTTCGTGGCAATTAAAATCTTCTTCGCATCGTTTTACGAAGCAATTAGGTGGATCTGCAGATGTTGCTGGCTTAGCTATTTTGATTGTATTGGTTCGTTACGTTTTTAATTCTTCAATCCAAAAAGATATGCTTTTTTGTAAACCACTTGTAGGAAAAACTACCGGAGAAGAAATTTTTAAACTTATCTACATATATAAAACAGTTCCGTAACTGACTCTTTCATTCCCTGACTGACTGACATACAACGCACAGACCAAACCGCTGGACCTAAAGAGCTGAAATTTTGCATGGCGATTCTTCTAATAGTGTAGGGATGCACTAAGAAAGATTTTTCAAAAATTCTTCTTAGATTTTTTTAAATTAAATTTTTAAGCTGTTTTTTAAACTTTTTTTACGTTTGCATTTAAAATAATACATTGAGGGTTATAAAATTTATATCACGAGAAAGATCATAAAAATTCCTTCAAAATGAAATTTTTTCGAATTTTTACCTCCATTTCCTGATTTTTTGGTGAATTTTTAAAGATTAATTTTTAGAATTTAATTTATTAAATGCTGATCACGTGATTTCTTTTTCTGGTACTTTCAATAAATTTATCGTCACGTGCGTAACAACTAAATAGACAAAAAAAAATATTTTTTTCTCTTTCTAATGCAGCAGACGATTGGATATTATCCAAAAAAAATGCATATCCCTTACGATTTTTTAATAAATATATATATATAGATAGATATATATTTTACATCAATTGTATACATTGATCATCACATTTATTATAAATATATATATTTATTTTTTGGCATAAATTGCATACGTTGATTGTTGTATTTAATTTGAATGTAATCCGTAGCGAAGCGCGGGTTTTCAGCTAATTAATTCATACATGAAGAAACATGAACTAAGCTGAGATTTATGTTCACATATTAGCACTGAAAGTGCAAAATCTTTATAAGGCCGAGAGAAAGGAGCTATATCACGAATTATTGCAATAGCTCCACATACTGAACATTCTCATTGTTGTCTTCATCGTCATCAGTTAGTAGCAAAAAGAATGTCAAAAACATTAAAGAATATTTCGGATGAAGCGGTACAGATAATTAATTTTATTTAAAAAAATTAAATTCAAGATTATTTAGTTTATTATGCGAAGAACTATCTAGCACATATAAAACCTTGTTTCTACATGCGGAACATCGATGGTTATCGCGTGGTAAAATCTTAAATCGATTTTTCGAATTAAAAGAGGAAAACTGAATTTTTTAAATGATGAAATATGGTTACAGCTATTGCCATATTTGGAAGACGTATTTACAACTTTAAAACTAATTTAATAAATCTCTTCAAGGCCTTAAATTTAATATTATTAAAGTGAACGATAAAATCAATGCTTTAATTTTAAAATTAGATTTGTGGGAGTCTTGTGTGAAAAATAATAATACGCAATGTTTTAAAAAACATTCTAATCGAAAATGGAATAAATTTGCATAAAGATGTTAAAGACATAATTCAGGAGCATATTTTGCAGTTAAAAACCACTATCAGGGATTACTTTCCTCAGCAAGAAGAGTCCCATGACTGGATTAAAAATTCAGTAACAATCAGAATTTATTACTGACAGAACAGGAACAACTGATTGAACTATCAACAGATTCTATGTTAAAATTATGAAAAGAACGAGAAGATCTTGATTTTTGGTTGAAAATTTACATGGAATATCCTCAAATTTCTGCAAAAGCTATAAAAATCATAATGCCCTTCTTTACAACATATTTGTTCTAAAAGTCGTTTTCAACATAATGTCGGAACGAAAACAAAATACAGAAATAAATTGGATGCTGAACATGAAATACGTTTACAAATAACGACAAGAATATCCGACTTTAAAATTTTCTAAAAAACAAAGCAAGCTCATCCCAGTCATTAAAATTGAAAATTTTAATTGCCCATATTAACTTTATTTTTTAATTTTTCTTAAACTTTTATTATCTATATTAATAAAGCAAGGTCCGGTTCTGTCTGTCGGTCACACTCTCCGGGTGTACCGCCTCAATGTGAGCGTGTATGCGGCTTATGAAACTTACAGCCATGAAATTTGGTACACGGGTAGTGCAGACTATGGGAAAGTGCACCTCGAAGCCCGAATTTTAAATTTTATTCTAGAAAATTAATTATTTTATGTTTTGTGGGATATTTTATGGTTTTTTTAACTTCAGATTACGATATCTCGGCAAAAAATGATCGTAGAATTTTGATCTTTTTACAATCTAAGACTACAGACATTTCTCCTTCAAACAAGACCCCATTTGTTTAAAAATAATTTAAAACAGACTAATATTTTCATCAAAATATTAAACCCACTTTTTCGAGAAATTTACGCACTTTTGAGGATCTACGGTCGATGCTCTTCGAGTTTTTATCTTACAAAGAAAGTATTTACATCATCTGGAAGATGAAAGCTTTCTCATTCATATAAACCTCATTTCAAGTCTATCTTAAAATTTCGATTTTTAATTGAATTTTAAAGAACGATACTTAACACAAAGTTTCTACCGGTTCTTCAAACTCGATGAACGGCAAATTTTCCCTTTGGGTTGTAAACAACGATTGAGTCATTCATTCACTTGATTCATTCATCGTCTTCCTTTGATAGCTTGAGCGTAACTGGACGAAGCCCGGCTAGTAATATAATAAAAGAATATTAAAACGTTTTTCTTTATATGTACTACCTAGATTGTGAATATTCTATTATTTATGATTCCGGGTTCCGCGAAATAATTTTAAACTCATTAGGGTTCCTTAAATTGACAAAGTTTGAAGACCACTGGTCTAAATCAAAGGGGCGATTCGCTTTATCCTCTAATACACTACGTGCCGGTATCACGCCATTTCTAATTACCTGTTCAACAGTCAGTTTCGATTCCAAACTTTTTAAAGAGTTCGTAAATAATCGTCGCAGTTGTGCTCGTTCTCGCTTAAGGGCCTGTTCACATAGAATCCGTCCGAGCCAGCGTTACTGGTATTGAAATATATTTAACCAATTATAAACCTCCAAACAATTAGCAACGAAATTGTTAAGGCCTGTGACTGGTTTAAAATATGTCAATACGAGTAAGCTGACGCTGACGTATTCTATGGGAACAGGACCTAAGACAGGGGTCCCCAACCTTTTTGTACCTAAGAGCACATTTAGGGCCTGTTCACATAGGAGTCTGTTGCGTTGCGTTAAGGAAAAGATGACGTTGAGACGAAAATAAACCAATCATATGCCTCCAAACGATTGGCAATGAAATTTTTAACGCCTATGATTGGTTTATTTTCGTCTCAACGTCATCTTTTCCTTAACGCAACGCAACGGACTTCTGTGTGAACAAGCCTTAAGAATACCGGTTGGTCGACAGGCACTATTTATTTTTCCAAGGTGAATTTATATTTGGACATAGTTTATAATACATACACATTATGTTCAAAAAACATTTAAGTCTCAAAATATAATTTAACATATAAAAATTATTATTAATATTCTTGTGTAAAATAAATGATTACTAAATAATGCATACAAAATTTACAAAGTATAAAAATTCTTTATAAAAATATAAATATCAAAGTCAATGTGATTTTTGGCATTTTCATTTCATTGGCCATTTCTTCGTAATTAGGAGAGTATGAAGATATTCCTGCTCGCGCGCGTAAGCAATCGTCAAGGTGTTCATCTGGAAGTCGTGATCTGTACTTTGATTTTATGATATCCATTGTCGAAAACAGTTATTCACAAGTATTTGGAACCAAAAAACGATTTTATTTTATATGCTGCTCTTTTCAAGAATGGAAATTTGTTTCTGTCAACTATATTCCAGAAATTCTCATCTGATACAGAGGATTTTAGGACAGTGTCGTTCTGAAGATCCGAAATTTCTATGTCCAGTTCTTCTGTCCTTACTTGAACAAGCTCTGAAATGTATGTAGCTAGTTCGGTTACATTTACTTGGTAAGTAAGAGGATTAACAAAAAAAGTGACCATTGGCTCGATGATATTAAACTGTTGAAAGCGCTTTTCAAACTGGTCTTGAAGTAATTGAAGGTTGATAACAAATGTTGATAAATCAGTTTCCCCATCGCCTATCATTTTTTTTTCATATTTGGAAAATGCAAAAGGGACTTCATCTTCCACAAAGCCAGTTTAGCTTTAAACGAGTTTATAGACCCTATCATTGTAGCCATATGTTTGTCCTTTCCCTGCAGCTGTAAGTTTAAATAAGTAAGTAATATCGCCGCCGTCCACACCCGAAGGTTATACGGCCCTTCAATAATAAAACTAATCATGCCGTGTAAGTTTAAATAATTAAGTTTTTCCATTATATCTGTTAAGAAAGCCAAATCCGCTAGCCAACGAGGGTCTGTTAGTTAAAAAAAAATTTTGATTTTTGGCACTGAGATAATTTTTTTATTTTTTCAATTAAATCTACAAATCTAGCAATAACTTTAACTTTACTGAGTCAACGTACTTCAAACTGCAGAATGCGATCAGGATCTTTAGGATTTTCTAATAGGACCTTACAAAGGCGGTGTTGCAAAGGAGCTGAGCGAATTAAGTTGACTACTTTTGTAATTATTTTCATGACGGGTCCAAAGGGTAGTAATCTACCACATAAAACTTCCTGATGGATAATACAGTGATATGACATAAAGTTTGGAAATGATTAATCTTTTATGCAGAGGGCAATAAATGCATTGATATTACTAACCATTGCTGGTGCCTCATCAGTGGTTATCGCAGACAGCTTCTGGAGAGGCATAGCTATCGACTTTGCATATGTTATAAATATTTTATAGATATCCTCACCTGTTGTTCGTCCTTTATTGGGTAATATTTTTAGTAGGTCTTTTACAGTAAAGTCACTAAATACTATTCTCACCATAACTGCTAACTGTGCTGTGTCTGATATGTCTGTAGACTCGTCAAACTGCAGTGAGAACGACTCACATATTTCCAAGTCACTCTTTAACTTAGTTAGCATGTCCTTTGAAATGGCTTGTATTCTTCTTGTAACGGTGTTATCTGACAACTGTTAGGGCCTGTTCACATAGGAATCCGTTGCGTAGCGTTAAGGGAAAGATGACGTTGAGACGAAAATAAACCAATCATAGGCGTTAAAAATTTCATTGCTAATCGTTTGAAAGGTTTGTCATTGGTTAAATATATTTCAGTACTTTAGCGCTCAGCAACGGACTCCTATGTGAACAGGCCCTAAGTCTTGTATTGCTGACATGATCTCACGTCTGTTCGAAAATCCCTCAAATAAGGAATCGGCGCCAGTAAGAAATGCTTCTTGTAACAACTCACCATCTCGGAAATGCTTTTTCTTCTTTGCGAGTATGCGAGAAATTTTTAAAGCAATAGTGGCATTTTTCGATCTTAACAGAGGCTTAGTGAAAACAGACTACTGAACGGACAGATTCGATTTTAGCTGATCTATTTTCTTCTTACTTATTTCAGATTTAAGTGGATACTTCGTATTATAAGTAGTATGAATTGTCAGAAAATGACGTTCAACATTATGTTTTTTCGGCACCGCGACGCTATTTCCACGCAACAAACAAATACATTTGAATTTTAAATTGATGAAGCAATATGAACCCTCCCATTAAGTATTAAAATTATAGGTCCGTTGTCGTTTATTTGATCCACTCATTTTGGGGTAAAAAATAAGGAAGTATTTAAAAACAACGAAGGAGGAAACACAGTATACAAAAAATATGAGCATATATGTATGAATAAATAATGAAGTAGATACGTCGAATGACCGTTTATCTCACAGCACAAACCACACTACTGGCTCTCACGAGATGAGCACCAGACAAATATTTGTGTTGTGCCGGCAGAAACGGACTGGTTCACTTAATTTTACATATGGGAAATATGGTTGGCGAAGATTTGGCGCGAGGGGGAAAAGAGATCGGTCGCATTACGCGTTGTACTTTTATCTGTGTTGGACGCCATTTCAACTTTTGTGTAGTTAATCATTAAAAAGTGAAAACTTTTACATAGCATTTTATTAAAAACTGAAATATTTTTATCGTGATCGCACAGTGGCAGGCACACGTAAAACTATCGGCGGGCGCCATGGTGCCCACGGGCATAGGGTTGGGGACCCCTGCCCTAAGGTTATCCAAAATCCTGTCGCGGACACCAGAAATGATAATAGTAGATTAAAAAAGACTAAGAACATTTCCTAGAAAGAACACTTTATTAATACGAATTACTTACATACATTTTACAACTTAGAATGAAACGGAAGTGTTTTTACATTCATTATTATCTTTGAAGAGTTGAGAGGTAGTTCTGCTGCATGTACATTCGATTTTACAATAACCAAGGAGTCTGCCTCAACAAACGTCCATGTCAAGAGTGGGATTCGAACCTACAAACTCTGATACCGATGCCAGCGCCCTAGCCATTTTGCAATCGTCTGGCCGCGGAGGGAAACTCAACCTCATTTACATTTTTATTAAATTTTATTCATTTTTATACCATCAAAATATACAGCTCTGTTTAATTATTTCTACTGAAAGTGATCCAGTCAAGACCAGCACTGAATGTATACAGTGGCACTCAGGGTTGCCACATAACAACACCGAAAATAAGGGACGGGTTAAATAAAAACACCAAAAATAAGGGACGGGTTTTGATAACTATACTACTGGGGAGTATGGAATACCCCCAAGGGAAAGGGGGTACGGGGGGTACTCCCCCGGAAAAGTTTAAAATTTTAACCTTTCAAATGGCCATTTCCAATGCATATTTCATTCAGTTTTGCAACTTACATAGAATTTAGGTTAAGTAAACAATAATGTAATTACATAGAAAATTTGCAAATCAAAAACAATTTAAAGTTGGTTTAGGCATATAGTACAAAACTGATTTTGACAGGCCCTTGTATGCGTCCAACTCGTGTACAATAAATTTCTTATTTCGGCGAAAAACGGGTCTTTAGTAGTCCCGTATCAAAGTTCCCCGGGACGCGGGACAAAATTAACAAATAAGGGACTGTCCCTTAAAATCCGGGACATTTGGCAACCCTGGTAGCACTCCACGCAGTATGTAGTATAAAGAAAACACGAAACATCAGATTTATTTGATCTATCAAAAACTGACGACTCTTTATTCGCCAGGGAACGACTATACCTGTATTATTTATAAAATAAACCAGGAGAAATTGTTTATGATTATCCTGACATTGACACTAACATAAAAAAAAAAAACTATTGAGGCTCCTCGGAGCTAGAGTTCCTTATCCTCGGTATGCATAGTGGAATGTTTCATGATTACCGTTCTCAATAATGATTACAATAATACGGAAAAAGTGTGTGGAAAAAAAAGAAGTTATAAAAAAAAAATTAAAGGAGAAGTTGATCAATCACTCGTCATTAGGTCGACTTTCATACTTGTTGTTATCCCTAAAATGAAAACACTGTGATTCACAGTAGTGATATACTATTAAGGAATAGCAGTAACAGGATGCAAAGATCCGTATAGATCTTCTGTGTACGAGCATATAAAACACTCTTTTAAAAAAGTTGGCAACGCAGTTCTTTGTTGTTATTTTTCTTCGAACTCTCGATATGTATTGGTAAGCCGGCCGCCTGGTTGTAGCATAAGTCTCACAAATTTTCAATTCAATTCAATTCAATGTATTGGTTAATCCCACTCTCTATTCTTTTATCTGTGCCTATTTTCATATCTGATCTCTGAAGTTTTGGCTTCATTGCCAATGATGGGCCAATAATTCTACAATGATGGGCTTGACCCGCGAATTGTAGTGCCCACAACAATTTCTGAAGCTCTTGAAGCTCCTGAAAGTGACAAGTAAATGTACCGACTGCTATTTGTTATCGATCAATGAAGACTTTGTGTTTGTTGTCAAGTTAGAATAGTGCTTGCTGATCCTACATCGAACTTTGTAAATCTATTTAGTGGATTCCGGACAAAAACAGCATTCATCTTGACTTTAAGAAGGGAAACAATATCAGTTCAGGAAACAAGAACCAGGTATTGTATTTCCTTCAATATTTGCAATATACTGTTTGATCCCTCAGATTCCCCTACCAAACAATCTTCCCGGCCATCCGTTATGTAAGCAAGTCCAATGATCCTTAATATCACAAAATGTGGCTGGTAAGATGAAACTTGGGGAGTGCCGTAAGAAGCTGACATTCTTTCCAGGGGTGTCGCAACAGCGACATGCGATCTGCATACAACAGTTTCCATAAACTTGTTCTAGGATCAAAATATTCAAAATTAAAATGAGCGGTATGTTGCAGAAGTGGGTACCCCTTGGAGTAGTTTGACGAAATTTTTAAAATTCGCCAAAATCACACGAAAAAAACGACTGTAATAGCATAGAGGACGACAAAATAACGTGTATACGCAGAATATACAGTCAGTTTTAGGCAATTTAAATAATATAATTATTTCTGAATAAATCTTAAATGACATTCCTTCCTGGTAATTGAAACTAAAAATCAAGATATTATAATTCAAACAATAAAACAAAAACAAGTACTTTAAAAAAAAACTCATAAATCAAAGGTTAATTTTAAGCTCTCAGTAATAAACACTTGACATCTATGTCACTGAAGATAAATCTGTACAATACAAATGGAACATCATGTTATATGTTCAGCATTATGATTATATGTTCAACATAAATGGACAAGATAGTAATAACTTTGCCATATTTATAACCCACATCAAAGGGGGTACCAACTTAAGCAACAAGAGCCCTATTCTGTAATGATTTCAGCATCTTTCTGGATATGAACTTCTCTGTAATAACCAGTCTTTTAGTGTGATTTGGGAAATTTTGAAAACTTCTCCAAATCATGCCAAGGGGTACCCACTTTTTTTCTTTAACCCATAAAATCACCGTATTTGGTACAACTTAAAGCTGTGAATCATTGTGTTCTACATTTATCATGATTAAAATAAAAGGAATACTCAGTGTTGATAAATCATTTAACTGAACTGAAAGGATGCAATATATGCCAGATTTGGATAATCTGACAAAGCTATTAAAAGAAAATAATAATTAAAGCTACTAAGATTATTTCAGAATTAATATTTTTTATTTATTCTAATTGAAAAATTACATTATTAGTAAAACCATTAGAATAACGCAGCGTAAAATTTCTTTCATCATCAAATAAAATTTTTATTTCTGTTTTTGGCTCTTTTAAGTATGTAAACATTCCCAAAAGGCTGACTGTTTATTACTCTTTAACAATGATCATTGCAAACTTGCTTACTGTTTAATTGGCTGTTTATTTTGGCCACCTTCTTATGGTGTGAATCTTTGCTTCTCCTCTGACAGAGTATACTCTTATATTCTAACTAATGTGTTATTAGAATACAGACTCATGCCCCAGAGATAGTTAGATATCTTAATTGGAAATTTGAATTTTAAAAACTATTAAGAGTGTTAATTATTTATGTTATTTGGTACTTCTATATGTATTTCACTATTTAAATATTTATTTTAATTAATAGTTTTTTTCAAAACTGGTTTGTTCCTTTAAATTTATATACGACTGTTTGAAATTGTACATTGAACATTTAGAAATTAAGTGTAAGAAAGATCATATTTTGCAAGTCAGCCATTAGTTTTAGACTAATATTTATATAACAGCTATCAAATATCCATAAAATACTCTAGTCTAAGAAAACAAGCATAGAAACAAGAACATCATAGGAATATACTTTCAGAATTGACTTCTTATAATGGAAATCTGATATGTTTATAGACAGAAAATTAACTTTATTTAACAATAGAAGATGTCTAATATTATTTTTTAAATATCAACCTAGGAACTATGGAAATAATTCTCTGGAAAGTATTCAAATTTTTAAATACTGGTAGAGATAAACAAACCAATATTTTTGGAGTATTTTATCAATCCTATCTAATGGAAATATCAATTTACTAGAGTGGAGAAAAAAAATTCCCTCCCAAAATTGTTGAAAAACAGGATTTATAACAGAATGTGTTAAATTTTGAAGAAATGGAAGCTCTGTAGATTTATGCTTTTTGAAAATGAATTAAATGAATTTACTTATTGATTATAATTATAGAGACTATCTAGTTTTTTAAAGGTACAATATTCTGAACATTTTTTAATAGTTCCTGAACAGAACTCTTTTATCAGCCAGTGCAAGGGTTAACTAGATCAAAGTTGAAGTCTGGCACCCATGTAACTCAGGCTGTAACATTTCACATAAATACCAGGGTTGAAAAAGGTATAAGTGGATGTATATGATACAGATTTGTGGATTCTTTTTGGACCTATTCACTGAGTTGAGTCACTGATAAAGTAAATTGGATTGTTTTTATTTGTAATGTATTGAATACAAAAACTAGCATGTGATGTATCCTGTTTATGTGGAATGATAGTTTTTTATTTCTTGTCTCATTAAAATTATTCTTATTTTCTTAGTTACAGGGAAATACTTATTTTTAACTAGATTCTAGCTGAAGTACCCGGCGTTGCCTGGGATTTTAAGAATGTTTGTTAACCAAAATCAATTTATAAACTAAACACAGTATAAATTACATAGAAAAAAGGATGTGAAATGTTATACACATCTCAGAATGTAGGTAGGTACAGCTTTTCATCATTGTACCACTAAAAGCTGTAAAGTAAAAATGTCAAATTGTGGAATGTTTGTTAACCAAAATCAATTTAAAAACTAAACACAGTATAAATAACATAGAAATTGTAGAATGTTTGTTAACTAAAATTAATTTAAAAAGTAAACAACATATAAATAACATTAAAAAAAAGCATGTGAAATGTTATACACATCTCAAAATTTTGGTAGATTCAGCCTTTCATCATTCTACCACTTAAAGTTTAAAAGTAAAAATGTCAAATTGTCTAATGTTTGTCAAAAAAATCTATTTAAAAACTAAGCACACTATAAATAACATAGAATTAATAACAGTATAAATGTCATAAAATATATACATTTATAATAAATCACTAAAAGCTGAAAATGAAAAATGTCAAATTGTCCATATAAATTTTTAAGTGAATATTTTTGTGGTTGATAACATATATAGATCAATGGGTTTTCATATTATTGATGTACTCATATTATTAAAGTACTGTTAAATATGTTATGCCATTTATGGTTTTTAGGAGAACATTTAATAGAAATGTTATTATACTAATAACCAAAACTTAATACTATTATAAATATTTTAAATAATTTTTATTTAATAAATTTTTCTCTGAAAACTGTTTTCGTTCCACATCCTGGAAAAAAGTGTTTGTAATAGACGCATAAAATTTCTTTAATATAAAAAAATTTTGAAAACAACTGCTGTTCTTTCTATATAAAAAAGGTATTTTCAAGTAAACATTGGATTGTACCCTTTCATTAGCTCAGAAAAATTAGTAGGCCTACTACTCTATTAAGAGTCATTAATCTTTGATAAATGAGTAAGAATTATCTGAACCAAGGATTAATTTTTCCTTGGATAGTCATACATTCTGTAGTAAAAATATTTTTCCTTTTCTTTTTTTCCTTACAAAAGAATTTCATTGACTGAAAGTGTAGAGTAATTAACCTTTTCCTTACTTGTTTATTTATTTTTTTCTGTAACCTCCCTGAGACAACTCTTTTGCACAACTTTAAAATGTTTTTTTTTCGTTTCTTCTTTGTACGGTTCAGAAGAAAAGCATTTTTCAAAATATTTTGCTCCTTGTCACATGAAAGAAAATGTACAATAGAAATATGTACAGTATTTCTATTGTACATATTCAACATATGCATATTTCTATTCATATTGTTTACGTATTTTAATTAAAATGGATCTCTAATATTTTCTGGCCATTATATTCTAATAAAATTTAATATGTCAGCAATTAACCAGTATAGATTTTTTATGTCTTCCCTCTTTACAGTGAATTTTTTTATAATTGTATCATAAGAAAATCTTTATGTATAGTATAGATAAAAAACATCATGCGAAAATATACAGCTCAAGTGTATGTGTATATACTGCACAATGTAACTACTTTAAAACCTGAAGAAAGTTTTTATTGTATTAAATAATATTTTTTAGTTTCACTCATGTCTCAATAGAAAATGTTGATTGGTTACTTGAATTTTCAGTGGAATTGTCATCTTTAGCTACACAAATGCTATGAGAAACTGTTCAGTAGAAAAAGTATCAACATAAAGATCTGAAAGTAGTTTCAATGAATTATTTTATGAAAATTTAAGTTTATTCATGTTTCCAGAATAATTTGTTATCCTTTCTTATCTGATGATAAATTGTCTTTATACGAAAGGTTTTTTTGAGGGCTGTGATTTTGTAAAGATGTCCTGATAAATACAAGATGTATGTTTTATGATTAATACCATTGTGTTAAATGCATCTCAAATGGCCCTAAATTGCATATTATCTGTGTTAAATCTGAATTTTTATATGTGAGCAAATAAAAATCATGCCAATGACATATTTTTAAATTTTTTAAAATCTGAATAAATGTTTTCTGTAACATTTTTTGTTCTTCTATAGTAGTAGCTTATGGATATCTTGTACTAAAGATTATCAAATTTATAAATTTGAAGCGGAACTTTGAAGCATATTTATGCTTATCAGTTATAAATCTGCTTTACTCACATTCCAAGGCATTCGTATTCCACCCAGTTTTGTTTTCACTGATTCAATTCAATATTTTATGATTTTTCTTTCTCTACTTATTTGGTGTCTTTTTCTTACTGATATTTCTAACTATCAGTAGAAGTATAAAAAATCATGTCATTTTTATTCAAATAAAAAAAATTGGCAGTAAATTTACAGTGCTTGTGATTATGTCATTGTTTTTTTTTTTATCTCTGTTCATATACTTTTGAAGGAATGGAGAAAATTTTGCAACTAGCATAGTGTTCAACACTCTTTTGAATGGGAATTTTTGCTATGTTTTTGGTTAGCACTTATTACAGTCTTCTTTTTCTTTATTACCAGCATACCAACAACCCAATAGAAAATTGTTAGTTTTATTCAGTTGGTGAATATCTAGAAATTCATTTTCATTATAGTTACCAGGGAAATACTCTCTCTGCTAGAGGATTTTAATGTTTACCTTTGTATTTCATGAAAATTAATATTGAAATTTCTATGAACATTCTGTTGATTTGAGAAAAAAAATTTCCATGAAGTTATTGGGGGAAAAAACCGTCATGTTTATTTTTGTTCTTATTTCAGAATACTACTTGCCACGGAAGAGGCTGGTTTCCGTAAAAATAGATCAACAAGTGATCAATTTGCTCGTTTTAGTCAGATTATTAAAGATGCTTTGGAGAAGAGAAACATTTTGACAGCTGTATTTGTTGATTTCAAGAGTGCATATGATTCCATCTGGAAGGAGAAACTCTTGCAGAAGTTGCTGAATTTTGGTATTACATCAAATATGTTTAATTGGTTTCGATCTTTTCTTGGTCAAAGGACATGCAGAGTGAAATACGAAAATGAATTTTCAAGATATTTTAATTTACAAACCGGCCTCCCTTAAGGAGCTGTAAGCAGCTGCGCTCTCTTTAATATCTACATCAATGATTTAATTGAGTCTCTAAATGCAATAAGTGGCATTAAATGTCTTTTATTTGCAGATGACTTAGTGTTCTGGACTCAGGCACCCAAGAAAAATGAGAAGATCTTTGTTGAGGAAACACTTAACAGGGCACTAAATGTTCTTTCGGAGTGGTGTGGTGCCAATAATTAAAGGAACCTATCTTTAGTGGAAAATACAGCATGAGTCCAAGAATAAATAATTACAACATACCTCTCTGGTAGCAGTAGGAAGACTAAAGTTTTATTCATACATTACATACAAGAATGGTGGATGATTGGTGGTGCCATCTATTGGCAATATGCATAAGTTTAAACTAACATTTCAACACTCCCACTTTAGTTTAAACAGTTAACAAAATCAAGTTTTCATATAATCAGTGAGAGATTCTGTCACAAAATAAGATAAAGTGAACAAAAAAAAAAATTTTACAGCAGTTGAATAAAATTTCACATTACAGATTTAGTCCCATAGATCTTGCACATAGTTCATGTTTCATTCTGTTGACAGTTTTAGTCAAATAATCGGCTATCATATTTGATGTGGAAACAGTTTGTACATCTATATGTCCAAGCTTCAAAGCTTCACGCACAAAATGATGACGAATGTCAATATGTTTTGATTTACCGTGGTAGACATTATTTTTGCATAGAGCAATAGCTCCTCTGTTATCACAAAAAATCACAATGGGTTTTACATCTGTAAGACCCAATTCCTTCACAATCTTGTTAAGCCATATGGCTTCCTTTGCAGCTGCTGATAAAGCCATATATTCGGCTTCAGTCGTGCTTGTAGCTATCGTAGGTTGACGCTTACTACACCAAGATACTGCTCCTCCTCCAATTGTAAATACATAGCCAGTGGTTGAACGTCGATCTCCTACATCACCTCCATAGTTGGAATCACAGTGTCCAACAATATCACTGCTATGATCCTTTGAGTAGTTGAGAGTAGCTCCAGTCGTTCCACGAAGGTACCTCATGATTCTCTTCACACATGTCCAATGGATATTGCCAGGGTTGTTGCAGAACTGGCATACTGTGTTTACTGCATGGGATATGTCAGGTCGTGTCGCTTGAGATGCATAAAGCAAACTCCCAACAGCAGCTTGATATGGTACTTTAATTTTGCATTCTAGTGTACCATTCTGAAGCTTTGATAGAACTTGATTTGGATCAAGAGGTGTTGTAACACTATGGGACTCATGCATGTTATATTTATGTAAGGTACTCTCCACATATTGTGTTTGGTTCAGGCTAATGGACCCAGCAGGTCTATTACGTTCAATTTTAATACCTAAACAATAATTTGCTGGTCCAAGATCTTTCATTTCAAACCGTTTACTTAGTTGTTCTTTTATCGAATTTTTAAGATTCACTGAATTACTAAAGATCAACAAATCGTCTACATAAATAGTAACAATTACAAGGTCATTATTTTCATTTAAGTTGATAAATACACAACTATCAAAAGAACTTTGCCACAAGCCCATTTCCTTTAACCCCTCTTCCAACATAAGATACCAAAGTCTGCCACTTTGTTTTAAGCCGTCTAACGCTTTATTGAGTTTTAGAACCTTCCCCTTCAAATTTTCATGATAATATTCATTAAAACCCTCAGGGATTTTCATGTAAATTTCCTCATTTAGTTTTCCTTGAACAAATGCCATGACTGCATCCATTTGGTCTATCTCCCAATCATATATAGCTGCATATGCTAACAAAACACGTAAAGTGACATATCGTACTACAGGTGAAAATGTTTCATCATAGTCTATTCCTTCAATTTGTGAAAAGCCTTTTGCCACCAAACGAGTTTTGTACCTTTCAATTTCCCCGATTGAGTTATATTTAATTTTGAAAACCCACTTACAGTCAACTATATTTTTATTTTTAGGTTTATTTACTATATCCCAAGTTTTATTCTTAATGTGGCCCGATATAGTTTCAGCTATTGATTCTTTCCAATGATTTGCATTAACACTATTAAGTGCTTCATCAATGGTTTTAGGTTCAGAAAGAATATCACTAGTCATTGATTTAACATAGCATACATGATCTATATTTGGCATTTGTAAATCTGGCATACCTTTAGTATCAAAATCCTGATATCGATTCGGAAGCCTAACTTCCCTATGTGGACGTCCCAAAGTAGGTGCAACATTAACCACATTACTTTCATTTAAACCATTATCATTATCATCCCTGTCATTTATGGCAACTGGGCTCTCTGGTCTAACTCTATCCTCATTATTATCAACTACTTCATGTTGTGTATTGCTGATTGTGTTATTTATTGTTTCCTCACTGCCTGAAGAATTACTTCTAACCCTACTTCTCCCACTGAATAAAGACTCATCAAAGAATTCTGATGTTTTACATTCCTTTTGAAAATACATGTCATTTTCCAAAAAATGAACATCTCGTGCATTAGTTATCTCATAAGTCGTAGGATCAATCAAACGATACCCTTTCCTGTCTTGACAATAACCAATAAACATTAGCTCTTTAGCCTTGACATCCCATTTTAAACGTTTTTGTTTCGGTACATGTACAAATGCACGACACCCAAACACTCTAAGATACTCAAGATTTGGTTTTTCCCCACTCCATTTTTCAAAAGGAGTCATATCTGAAACTGCAATGGTAGGAGATATATTTTTGCAATGAGTTGCTGTTTGAATTGCCTCTGCCCAATAAATTTGATCAAGATGAGCATCAGCTAACATTGATCTTGCCCTTTCCACTAAGGTCCTGTTTGATCTCTCCACTACCCCCATTTGTTCTGGTGTATAAGGAATGGACTTCTGATGTTGGATACCTTTAGAGATTAAATAACTATCCATTTCCCCACTTATATATTCTCCTCCATTATCTGACCGTAACGCCTTAATAGATTTTTCTGTCTGCCTCTCAACATGTGCTTGAAAATCTTTGAATTTTCCAAAGACCTCACTCTTGTTCCTTAAGAAATAGACAAAAGTCATTCTGGAAAAATCGTCAATTAGTGTTAGAAAATATCTAGATCCCCCAATGGATGCAATACTCATGGGCCCGCATAAATCCGTATGCACTATTCCCAATAATCCCTTTGCGCGCTTAGCTTTTCCCTTTGGAAATGGCATTCTGTGCATTTTGCCTTTAATACATGGTATGCAATCACTAATTTTTCCACTAAAAGGAAAACCTTCTACCATATCCTTTAACCTTATCATGCCCCCTTCGCTTAAGTGACCCACTCTTTTATGTAATAACTCATTAGAGGTGCTCCTGGTACTAATTAAAGCCATTTCAGTATGCAAGTCTAAAGAATATAAGTTATCACTAACACCTGTTCCAGTAGCTACTAAGTGATCATCTTTATAGACAAAACACCTTTCACCTGTAAAGGTGGTAATCATTCCAAAATTTTTATTTAGGTACTTAATAGACAATAAATTTGCTGTTAACTGTGGAACATGCAAAACATTTCTGAAAGTCACATTTACTTTCTCTCCATTTCTAGATAAAACAAAAGCTACACTACCTTCTCCCTCAACTTCTATAACAGAGCTCCCTGTTTTTATTTGATGGATTTTAGGTTCTCGATAGTTGCTAATTAACTCTTTATATGGGGTCATGTGATATGAGGCGCAGGAATCCATATACCAGGTATTTGGATTTGGATTTGAGCTTACAACATACATTTCTGCTACATAAGCTTCTTCCCTCTTACCAATTTTTAGCTGTGATATTCCCCTTTTACTGAATTTGTTATCATACCCATTTTGTCGAGGCGGTTTTTGACAATCTGAACTTTTATGGCCAAATAAGTTGCACCGAAAGCATTTTCCCTTAAATGATTTCTTTCCTCTAAATTTTTCATTAACAAAAGCTTGCTCCTTATTATTATCCACAAAAGGTTTAACTTCCTCAGCCATTAAACGGGTTTTAACATTGTCTACAGTTATATCCTCACCACAATTTTTTAGTGCCATTATAAGAGGTTCAAAACGTTCAGGTAAATTTGCTAGAATTATCCCAGCAATTAACTCTTCATCAGCTTTAACACCAGTTGATTTTAACTGTTGATATGCTGATATCACCTTGTGCAAATAATCAGACATATCTTTGCAGTCAACATACCGTGTATTAACCAATTCTTTGATAATTGAAACCTTTCTAGTAATCCCTTTATCATCATAAGTTTTGGTTAAAACTTTCCAAGCTTCCTTTCCACTACTTAATTCCCTCAAATCATTAAAAATGGTCTCACTAACCCCTTCTACAATGTAGGACAAGGCTTTGGCATCCTTTGCTGGATCTTCCTTAGTTCCATCAACATATTCCCATAAATCCTTTTTTATTAAATGCATTTTCATTGCAAATTGCCAATCTATAAAATTAGCCCTACCTATTAACTGCTTATGGCAAAATGAGTCTCCTCCAGGCATGTTTAATTTTAACTTCAGTTACAAATCTATCAGTCAAAAAATTTAAGTTTGAGATTAATTACAATAAAATTTTCTTATTGAAATATATTACTCTCAATCTAGAATTGCCTGATAAGTATTAAATTCTATTCCAAAGTTAAAAATAACGTTTATAACACTGTCACATGTATTTTATTACTTAGGCCTACCAATGCCATGTGACTGAACATCTAAGTATATTAATTCTAAAAGTTAGTATAGAAATAAATAACTTAAACATAAATAATTAAACATTACAAAATATATTATTCTTGAACCTTTCTGGGCCCATAACCTAAAGGAACCTATCTTTAGTGGAAAATACAGCATGAGTCCAAGAATAAATAATTACAACATACCTCTCTGGTAGCAGTAGGAAGACTAAAGTTTTATTCATACATTACATACAAGAATGGTGGATGATTGGTGGTGCCATCTATTGGCAATATGCATAAGTTTAAACTAACATTTCAACAATAATATGACCGTTAACTTGGATAATACGGCTATGCAATCTTTTTCTTTTAGAAACAACGCTATTTCATACACAGGTACTTTTACCTATTTAGGTGTAACTTTTGATAGGAGGTTGCTTTGGAAACAACACATCGAATCAATATCAGAACGGTTCTCCAAGAGATTAAATATTTTGAAGTGGCTGGCAAGAGCCAGGTGGGGTAGCTTCCGATCCACTCTGAATATTACTTATAAAACCTTTATATTGCCGATTTCGACATATTGTTGCGAGCCACTTATAACAGTCTCAAATTCCTTGCTTAAAAAACTTGAAACTTTACAGAATCAAGTTTTAAGGTTTATTACGGGGGCAGTGAAGTTCACGCCTATTGATGCAATGTTGTTTTTAACAAAAAATAAACCCATTCAAAATATTATACAAGAAAGAGCTTCAATACTTTATGAAAAATTAATTAGACTTGAGGATACTTATTGGAGGGATTATCAACTCGAAAATAGAAACCTCAAAACCCAGGATGGTTTTGTTCAGAGGGTTTTAGCTCATACAGAAATCTTTGAATTTCACAGTGAAATACAACTACTTGCGAAACCCAGAAATACCATGGAACTGTTGAGCGTCGAGACTAACTTGAATTTGACTCAATCTGTATCAAAAAAGGATGTTTCATCGGATGTACTAAAGTGCATCGCCTTAGAGACCATAGAGACTGGATATCCTGAAAATGAGTGGCTACGTGTTAATACGGATGGATCACAGTTTTCGAGATATCAGAGCCGGTGCTTACTCAAAGCTATTTTCTTTCTATGCACCTTTTGGAAAGTGCGCTAACTGCCTTTGACGGTGAGGTGAAGGCGATACGCATTGCTCTTAAACAGCTAACTTGCCATTTATGTAAATTTGAAAAGGTAGTACTACTGTCAGATTCACAGGCTGCCATACAATCCATCAGTTCTATTCAGGATCCATTAACAAAAGAAATTTCCCAATGCCAACAGCTGCTAATTTTGTTGAGGTCTTATCAAAAGCTTGTTTTGCAATGGATCCCTGGCCATTGCACTTTATATGGTAATGAGCAGGCAGACTTTCTTGCCAAAAGGGGTGCTGTACTGATACACAGTTCAAAACGAGAAACCTCCTTCCTCACCTCTAAACTATTTATTAAACAAATTATGCAGTTAACGCACCAGGAGGAACTTTTATCTAAAATAGAAACCAAATATGGAAGAAATAATTGCCTTTTAGATATACCTGACAAACCTAGACGAGAGGCAGTGGCTGCTTTTCGTCTATTTACCGGGCATGATTGCCTTGCAGCCCATCTATATCGCATTGGCATTCTAACCGAGGCTGCCTGTACCCTGTGCGACAAAGGAAACCAGCCTGTGGACAGATATCACCTGCGTACCTGTGGAGCCCATTCATGGAGTTGCGGATTCATCGAGATATTGCGAAGCGAGAGGACTTATGGGGCGATAACCTTCGGTTATCTCATGAACTTCTCGATGTTTTTGTTGCTGTTGTTTCTTTGTTTAAATTTTTCTTTTTCATATTTGTGTACATGGCCCCAGCCATTGGAAAAAAAATTTCAGAATACTCCATTTTCGCTATCGCGGAATCCACAATGATCAACAGGGTCCATATTTTCGACGACCCATCCCTTAATTTCCTACTTTTTAGAAATCCAGTTTTGCCTTTAATAAGATATGTGTGTTTTTATGTAGCTATATTATATGGGTTGCGTACCAGGAACATGTGAAATATTGTACGATATCAAGTGCACTAGACATAGGAACTAAGGCCTTGTACAATATATAGGTGCCACAGGTACCTATATATTGTAGGATTTTCGCGGTGAAATTGTATGTTCACTAATATATTGGCTGTTTTTAATAGTTTAATTTTTTTTAAAATTCTAATGCATTTTCTTTTTCATCTGGGTGTAAAATTCTACTTTAAAGAAAACCATTAAAGACAACTACTTTCCTTTTCGTTCAAAAATTCTCACTTAAAAAAATCTCTTCCCCCCCCCCCTTGTTGCGAGAAAATTACTGTTTACTGACCTGAAAAATTCATACATTTTTCCTGTTTTTCGGCGAAATTTTATGTACGGTCCTTGAATCTAAAGGAACTGTAAGGGAAATGTGGAAATTACTTTGAGGACTGCGTAATCAAGAACTCGTTTAAAGTACTCGGAGCGCTTTGTTTTAGTTTTTACCTCCATCCCTTCCCCCTTTTCTCGGAAATAAGGTACACATTATATTAGCCTATTGAGGCTTATTTTCATTTATTCACCACTGTCTTGGAAACTAGAGCCAATTCTGAATTTTTGCACCCATTTCCGGCATTGGCTTGCTTAAGGCCTGGACTCCACTTCACCAGAAAACGCGACAGAAACAGAAAACAGAATCGGAAAATCTACGCACTTCCGGTTTTTCCGTTTCTGCCCAGCGGAATGACGGCGGAAAACAGAGTTGAAAATGTTGAACTTTTCTGTTTCCGTCCGCGGATTCCGCGTGTTTGACAGCCAATAGGAATGCGTCTTGATCCACGAAACACAAAACAGCAATGGCGTCTCGGTCTGATATTTTTAACTATCCAAATGTTATAGAGATGATATACACTAAACATGACAACTAAAACCCTCAGTAATATTTTGTCGAAATTTCTATTACATACTATTTGTTATGCACTACTGTTTTTTCAACAAGACTGTTTTTTCAGAACTCCTGATCGGTAGTTCAAAGATCTCTAATTAAGGTGTTGTGAATACCATGCTTTTCCCTTTCTTGGAAAATCTTTCGAACCCAGAATCGATGTTTTCTTTTTTTTGCTTCAGAGGTTCTAATTAAAGACAGCAGACTTAGGAAGTGCAAACTCGCCATAGCAAAATCTGTGTCGTTTTCCATACTTTCTTGAGCTTAAGTATTTTATGTCCGAATAACAGCCGATGTAAAACAATAAACAAAAAAAAAAAAAAAACGACGACAGACTGCGCCAGCTGAGCGGAATCTGTCTTACAGAAAGAACGGAATCTCAGCAGAAACGGAACAGAAAAAAATTCCGTTTTCTGTTCTGTTTTCTGTTTCTGGTGAAGTGGAATCCTGGCTTAAGTTAGTGAAAATCAGCAGCTGTCTCGGATGCAGTTTGGCTCTTGAACGGCGTGTCATTTTCAAAAAGATAAAGGAACTATACGACTACTCTTGCAGAAGGTGGTAAAGTCACGTGCATTTACCGTATTTTCCGGCGTATAACGCGCACCTGTAATTTTAAACTACAATTTTAAAATTTTTAGTTATATTCTCCGTATAACGCGTACCGTTTTCTTGACGAAGAAACCTGAAATGTACATGTGCAATGCTCTTATCTTTTGAAGTCATTCATTCGAAGGATTTTTCCAGGCTTTCGAACAATGGTATACTGATTTGACAAGCGATAAGGGGAACAATATGTGTGTGGGAGAATGCTTGAGGGAGTTAATAATATCTGGTGCCTTAAAGAATCCAGAAAGTCTTTTAGTTTGGGACATGTTTAGATCCCATCTAACGGATAATACGATGAAATTGGTGAAAGAGTGTAACACGGACATGACAGTTATTCCAGGCAGATTAACGACATTAGTTTAGCTTTTAGATGTGTGTATTAATAAACCATTCAAAGGAAATTTTAAACGACAATGGAACACGTGGATGTTTGAAAGGGAAAAAACATTTACAACAGGAGGCCAAAAGCGTCATGCCAGTCTAGAAATAGTGTATGAGTGAATAATAAAAGCATGGAATGAAATTAAACCTGACATGATTCAAAAGTCATTTAAAAAATGTAGTATATCTAACAATGTAGATGGAATGGAAGATGATCATTTATTTATGGATCAGAGTAAACAGAATTTCATGATGTGACTGAAGATATAACGGAAGACGAATATGACGAACTATTCATGTTATCTGATAATTAAAAATTTTAAGTTCACAAGGTATGTCATTTCTTTTAAATAAACAGCATTAGGTACGTGTAGAAATCTAATTTTCTATAATATTTTTTTCCTTTTTTTAAAAATCTTATCATTTTTATATCCGGCATATAACGCGAACTCGTACATTTCGATCTTATTTTTTCTATTAAAAGTGCGCGTTATACCTCGAAAAATATGCTACATATGACATATATGTGTGGAATGTGTTTTACGTGGCAGCACAAAACATTCCCTGTTTTTCAACAGTAATTAATTGCTCATTCAAAAAGCTGATTTATCAAGGATTTTTAAAAGTACAATATTGTCAATTTACACTTTCAATTGTTTTTATTATACTGGATTGTAGACTAAAAATATCTCATTTATTTATTTATCTCTGTTTCTCTCTTTGCAGGGATTAGTTTCGACTGATGGGTGACGTGCCGTTCATAAGTTCATTGAAGTTAACCGTATCGGGAAGTCCCGTGGATTATTTGAAGTGAAGGTTTGTAAAGAATATAAGAGCGAAGTTATTTTCATTGGAATTCCCTTCAATTGATGTCGACTTTTTTGCTCGCCTGAAGCACCGCCGTTCGAGCGAGGCGTTCATAATCTTTTCTTCCCTCAAGCCAAAATGATACCTTGAAAAGGGCTCACGGCAAAAATCTCATTCCTTTGCAAAGCAGAATTACCTGCAACCAAATTTCAAACCGTACCTACCTTTCCATCTTATCCTCAAATTCACTTTTATATGGCTCACATAAAAAACAAAATCCGGAAGTCAAGTGGATTCTTTCACGTGAAGGTTTGGGAAGAATAACTCTAAGAGAGAAGTTATTTTGTTTGGAATTCCCTTCAATTGATGTAGACTTTTCTGCTCGTCTGAAACACTGCCGTTCGAGCGAGGCGTTCATAATCTTTTCTTCTCTAAAGCCAAAATGATACTTTGAAAAGGACTCACGGCAAAAATCTGATTACTTTGTAAAGCAGAATTACCTGAAACCAAATATCAAACCGTACCTACCTTTCCATCTTACCGACAAATTCACTTTTATATGGCTCACATATAAAAACAAATTTTTGGAATTAATCTGAACGAAACAAAAATTTTATGCTCCACAAGTTTTTTTAAAATTTATTTCTTTTCATATTTCTCAGTTACCAGTATCCCTGTTCCAGTAAAAGAAATTTTATCTCAACAAATCTGCAACTCTCATTAATATTCTAGTTTTGTATCAAAGAGTTTACTATTGATGGAATGACTTTTAAAAATAACTCTCCTTTACTTTTTAAAGACGTAACATGCTGTTGACTTTTTTAACTTAAAATTTCGTTTAAACAAGAGTCGACATGGCTGAAGACCAGTGCCCTTCTGACAGGACTAAAAACGAATATTTCAACGGAACCCATTCAGATCTTCAAGTTCGCACCCACAATGTGGACAAATCTTTCATCTGTACTGTATGTAATAAAGGTTTTTCTGATAAGCGTGGATTAACAATGCATATTCGCATCCATACTGCGGAGAAACATTTCATCTGTAGTGTATGTAAGAAAGGGTTTTCGGATAAGCGTGGTTTAACGATACATCTTCGCACCCATACAGGAGAGAAACCTTTCATCTGTAGTGTATGTGAGATAGGATTTTCTTCGAAGGCTACATTAATGGAACATCTTCGCATCCATACAGGAGAAAAACCTTTCATCTGTAGTTTATGTGAGAAAAGATTTTCCCAAGGAAGTAGCTTAAAAACTCATATGCGTACCCATACTGGAGAGAAACCTTTCGTCTGCAATGTATGTCAGAAAGAATTTTCTACGAAGCGTAGATTAGAGACACATCTTCGCGTTCATACAGGTGAGAAACCTTTCATCTGTAGTGTATGTAAGAAAGGATTTTCTGATAAGCGTGTATTAGGGATACATCTTCGCATCCATACCGGAGAGAAACCTTTCATCTGTAGTGTATGTAAGAAAGGATTTTCTGAGAAGGGTAGATTAAAGATACATTTTCGCATTCATAGTGGAGAGAAACCTTTCATCTGTAGTGTATGTAAGAAAGGATGTGTCACGTCAAGTAGCTTGAAAAAACATCTCAGTACCCATACTGGGGAAAAACCTTTCGTTTGCAATGTATGTAAGAAAGGATTTTGTATTAAGAGTAGATTAGAGACGCATCTTCGCATCCATACAGGAGAGGGTCCTTTTGCCTGCAGTGTGTGTGGGGAAGAATTTTCCCTGAATAGTCAATTAAAAGAACACGTTCGCTCCCATACAGGAGAGCAGAAACCTTTCATCTGTGGTGTATGTGAGAAAGGATTCTCTCTGGAGCGTAACTTAAAAGAACACATTCGCATCCATACGGGAGAAAAACCTTTCATCTGCGGCGTATGTAAGAAAGGATTTTCTTCGTTAAGTAATTTGAAATCACATCTCCGTATTCATACTGGAGAGAAACCTTTCATCTGCAGCGTATGTGAGAGAGGATTTGCTAGGAGGATTAGCTTAACAACACATCTCCGTACCCATACTGGCTAGAAATCTTTCGTCTACAATCTAAGAAAGGATGTTCTTCCGGAAGTCATTTAAAAAGTCATCTCATGACTCATACTGGAGAGAAACCTTTCATCTGAATGTGTATGTAAGAAATTATTTTCTGAAGGACGTAGTTTAAAAAGACATCTCACCCATAGCTGAAATGTATGGATGAAAGGATTTTTTGTGAAGAGTATATTTGAGATACAACTTCGCACCCATACAGAAGAAAAAACTTTCATTTGTATTGGCCATTTAAGGTGTTGGAGCTTAAAGTTTCTTTATTTACGGTATTATTTGTTGGAACGAAAAAATCGTGTAGTGAATGTTTAATTTTGTTTATTTACTTTATATTATTATTGACGTATTTAAACTACTTTAGATCTTAATTTGTTTATTGTTAGTTTTGAGGCACGTTGTGAAAACCTCAATTAAACTAAAAAAAGAATTACTATTAATTTTACTATTATTCGCAATAACCCCAGATTCTAAGGGTGTAGGAGTGTCTTAGTGGAACTAACAATTAACCCTAAAAGAAAAACTGAAAATAACGAAGCGATGCAATAAAGACATCACTCAAACATAGAGGCAACAATTACAAAAATTTTTTAGTTATCTAATTCCAAGAGAATTTACATGATTGTACAAAAGAAAGTAGTCGAACTTATTTGCACGGTGAACACAATTCCATTAGGATAAATTTTGCCTCTTATATATAAAATTATTTCAAAACATAATAAAAATTTAATCAAAAATGGTAGCTGGTGAAAGTGAACCAAAAATATAAAATAAAAAATTTTTGAAAATGAAAATTGAATCATCATACCCAGTCGGCTGCAGCCTAAAAAAAATATAAAAAGATGGGAAAGAAAGAAAGTTTAAAAGATAGATATAAAGATAGGACATGCCCAAAGGGAGAAATTTTACTTTGCGTTCCAATATTTCATGGTCACTCTCCGGCTACAATTACGATGTTTCTCCGACATCTTCATTCGGCTGTCGTCGCCGTTGGTGTAGTGTCGGCGAAGGGGGGGGGGGGGGACGTGCCCCCAAACTTAACTTGAAATAAATTAAAACGTTAATTGTAGAAGTTCAGTTCAAATCTAAAAATTGTAGAAAACTCTTAAGAAAGTTGATTTTTTTCCTGCTTTTTCAAACTGTGAAGCTGAAGATTCCGATTATGTCTTTAGCCTTAACATAGTTTTTAACAATGTATGACCCATAACAAAAATTCGATGCTATATTTTTTTTTAATATCATTTTATTTATATTATGTTTATTTTTTCCATTGTATAACTTTTAAATACTACTAAAACATCAATTCTATTGTTATTCATTTAAAAAAATCATAATATTTCATATTTTAAGAACCGTCCAGCTGTCAATGTGCTGAGGAGGGCCCTAGCTGAATTCTATTCTTGCCCCCCCCCCAAAAAAAAAAATAAATAAATAAAAAATTTGAAGCACGCTACGCCTATGGTCGTGGCTGGTCAGGTTGAAAAAGTCAACACGTCTCCAAGAAGTGTTTCCTCAGACTCTTTTAAACTCCTCTCTCTATATACGAGCTCGTGTGCCTCGTCACTCTTTAAACATACGCGGTGACACACGTGACCAAAAAAGGAGTTCCGTACGGTGCCTTGAATTTGTGACGGAGAGCAATTAAAATTTTGCAATTAGCTTCCATTTATTTATGGTAATGGCTGTTGTATTTTTTTCTTTGATTGTTAACTTGGTTTCTCGGGTATATTATTTTTTTGTGGATCTCGCCGTCTACACGCGTTGTATACATCCGCGGAAGGAGCATCTGGCGACCCTGGTCAACCCTGTGAATCTCATCAACATTTTAAAGTCCTGCTATTTGTTTCAAGCCTCTGCCATCCTGTAGGAATCGGGGAGAGTCGACGAAAATGGCGAAAATATACCCGCGTATAACGCGTACTTTTAATTTTAAAAAATAAGATCGAAATTTACGGGTGCGCGTTATACGCCGGATATAAAAATGATAGGATTTAAAAATAAGGAAAAATAGCATAAAAAAATTAGCTTTCTACGTGTACTTAATTGCTGTTTATTTTTAAAAAATGACATTCCGTATGAACTTAAAAATTTTAAGAATCGGATAACAGGAATAGTTCGTCATATTCACCTTCCGTTATATCTTCAGGCACATCATCGAATTATGTTTCCTCTTCACCATCACTGTTACTCTGATCCATAAATAAATAATCTTCCATTCCATCTACATTGATAAATAAGCTACATTTTTAAATGACTTTTGAATCATGTCAGGTTTAATTTCATTCCATGCTTTTATTATCCACTCATACACTATTTCTAGACTGGCATGACGCTTTTGGCCTCCTGTTGTAAATGTTTTTTCACCTTCAAACATCCACGTGTTCCACTGTCGTTTAAAAATTCCTTTGAATGGTTTATTGATATACACATCTAAAAGCTGAACTAATGGCGTTAATCTGCCTGGAATAACTGCCATGTCTGTGTTACTCTCTTTCATCAATTTCTTCGTATTATCCGTGAGATGGGATCTGAACATGTCCCAAACTAAAAGACTTTCTGGATTTTTTAGGACACCAGGAATTATTTACTCTCTCAAGCATTTCCCCCACACATATATTGTTCCCCTTATCGCTTGTCAATTCAGTATACCGTTGTTCGAAAGCCTGGGAAAATCCTTCGAATGAATGACTTAAAAATATTTCGCACTTGTACATTTCAGGTTTTTTCGTCAAGAAAAGGATTCGCGTTATACGGAGAATATACCTAAAAATGAAAAAAAGGTAGTTTAAAGTTATATGTTTTACCACAGTTAAAAGGCATGGCAAACATATTCATGTTTGGAGATAAACTTCGCTTTTTTCTATGTAAAATCGAACTGTGGATAAATAAAGTTTGGGGAAAAATTAATCTTCGTTTAACGCTCTGAAAAACGTTCGTTGTTGAAGAAAAATATGTTGTAATCAGAGCTGTGATACAACAAAACATGCGCCAACTGCAGAGTTTGTCTAGTGAATTTAACAGTTATTTTCCCGGATGCAAACAAACTGAAACGGGCATCCGGAGATTGATTTCCAGCCCTTTCACAATCAACGTTGAGGGAGTTCCGGAAGGAATCCATGAAGATTTCATCGAACTGCAGAACGATAACAACAGCAAGGTTATGTTTGAATTAGGCTTCAACCTTGAAGAGTACTGGTGTAAAAAAGCAATTTCATATTCCAATCTTCGGAAATCGGCTTACGGTATCTTCTACTCTTTTCGATGGCCTATATTTGTGAACAACGGTTTCCTGCACTGCTTTTTATATTTGAAAAAGAACCCATAGAAATTGCTTGAATGCGAACGATCGTATGCCCTTAGCGTTGAGCAATATTAAGCCCAAGGATTTTAAAGATATAGTAAAGCTATAGTGTAGTATAGGTTCAAGGCAGTCTGAAAGGTGATATGCAGGGGATGCGATCAATAGAGACTGTACTCTGTTTCCCTTTTAATTACAAAACAAAAGTTTTGTCATTCCTGTCGTCCACTAGATGAGGTTCCGTGTAAGAAGGTGATAAGGGAGGATTGACTTTATCTGATATTAAAAATACATGTGAACTGGTTTTTAGAGAGGGATTGACATAAACTTTGGGATTGCCGTGTACGGCAGTGGCAATAGGATTTAAGGTTCTCGTTGTTTTATTAACTCGGACACATAGGTAAGGGTAATGCATTGTTTGACAACATCACTGGAAATGAGATCGGAAGGTAGTCTGAGATTGGGCACAGGTGGCTTTGATGTCACTTTTGAGAGCAGTGTGCAACCCTAGTAAGACTATGGGAAGAATCTCTGTCCATATTGTTTGGTTGTGCGCTTTAAGAGCGCCCTTGAGATGACGATGAAGCCTTTCAATGATAACATTGGACTGCGGATGGTAAGCAGATGTTCGTATTCTGTTGCATCCTAATTTGTTAGTGAGCTTTTTGAAGAGAATAGATTCAAAATTTCTACCCTTATCATTAGTTACAGTAACAAGGGATCCAAATCTGAATATCCAATCGTGTACTAATACTCGAGCAGTTGTTTCCGCAGTCATATCGGGTGTTGGGATAACTTCGGGTCATCTCATGAACCTGTCTATGATGATCATACAATATTGATTGTCATCTGAGGGTGGAAGCGGTCCAATAAAGTCTATATGTATGTGGGCAAAACGAGTATCAGGATCAGAGAAGGTGCCAGTTGGTGATTTGGTATGTTGAGAGATTTCAGCTTTTTGACATTTGGTACAGCTGCAAACCATAGATTTTATGTCTTTACGCATGCCAGGCCAAACGAATCGTTTAGAGATTAAAACTAACGAAGCTGATGTATCTGGATGGAAGAAAAAATGCAAGGTTTGAAAACCGATTGTCGCATACTTTTAGGAACAAAAGGTCGAGGGTTTGTCTGTGACATATCGCAATATAAATATATATCTTCGAGTCGAAAATAGTGTTTTTCCAATCTTAAAGAGGAGGTGTCAGATTCGATAAGCTGTTTCAGCTCGTCATCACCGGTCCCAGAGGCAGAGGCAAACTATTTAAAGTCTAGCACATTAGGAGAAATTTCGTCTATCTCAATGCCAGATAGTGCGTCGGCCACGGTGTTATCAGAGCCTTTGGTGTACCGAATATCGGTAGAAAACTGCGTAATATAATATAAATGGCCCAGTTGTCGAGGGATAGGATCCACCAATCGCGACATTATTAGCATCAACCCATAAACTTATCTGGGCACCAGGTACAGAATGCCTTAGTAGTGTAGCTTGAGCTATAGCTTCTTTTGAAGCTGTGAAGGAGAGCGTTGCTTCGCTCCATTGTAATTGTTCAGTTTTGTTAACACTGGGACGGGGATTTTTTTCTCTTATTTTATTGTCCATCTAGGAATTTAACGAGAGGAGCTAAAATATCGGTAGCTTCGGGAATGCATCGTCGATAAAAATTGAAAAGACCTAAATAACACCGTATTTGAGTTAAGGTAGTCGGTTGGGGAAATTCCAGGATGCATGAAACGCGATCAGGAAGGGGTTCAATTCCTTTTGCTGAAAGCTTGAATTCTAAGAATTCAACAGTGGTTTCCCCAATATTGACATCTATGAACATTAATGCACAGTCCATATTCTTTAAGTTCGGAAAACAACACCTGAATACATAGGCGTAGCATGATTTTAGCTTTTTTTTTGGGGGGGGGGGGTACGAATGAAATTCATTTAGGGCCCTCCTCCGTGCAATGACTGCCTGGCGGTCCTTAAAATATGAAATATTATGATTATTTTTAAATTAAATAACAATAGAATTGATGTTGAGTAGTATTCAAAAGTTATACAATGAGAAAAATAAATATAATATAAATAAAATGAGAAAAAAATATAGCATCGAACTTTTGTTAAGGAGCATATTGTTAAAAACTATGTTAAGGCTAAAGACATAATCGGAATCTTCAGTTTCACAGTTTGAAAAAGCGGGGAAAAAACCAATTTTCCTAACAGTTTTCTAAAATTTTTCGATTTTAACTGAACTTCTATTAACGTTTTAATTTATTTCAAGTTAAGTTTGGGGACACGTTCCCCCCCCCCTCTCGCCTATGCCTGAAGATGTTCCATATGTTTATTTTCATTATCTGAAGCGACAAGCAAGTCATCAACAAATGCATAAACAAATCCTAAGTCACGAGTTACTTCACCTACAAAGCTTTGTAAGATAGATGACGCATCGCATAGGCCAAAATGCATGCGCGTGCTTTCGAAAAGCCCAAAAGGGAGTGCAAATCGGAGTTTTATGTACATAATCAGGTTTGATGGGAATTTGGTGGTATGCTTTTAGCAGGTTAATGTGACTAAAGATTTATTTACCGTGTAATTCAACAGTAAAATCAGCAATACAGGGGATAGGATACTTCTCTTTAAAGGGACTTGGCACCTTTCAAATGGCATTTGGGATTCATTCTGTGCGTTTGTGCTTTAGTTTGTGCATTTTGAGTACGATAATCACCAACACGTCAGCAAGCGAAGATCCTTTCTTCGGCACCATGTGCAAAGGCGAAGAGTAATTACTTTTGGAAGGTTTCATGTGACCAAGCTGTAGCATATGCTGAAATTCAACTTTAACAAGTTTTAGCTAATCGATCTGGAGCTAACCGTCTCGGATTAGCCGCGACTTGAGGTCCATTGGTGTGTATGTGATGCACAGTATTGTGCTTCATCGGTTGGTTGGGATCCGGTAATTTTGTAATTTCAGGAAATTTTAGCAAATAGTTTACCATAAACATTATTAACACAATTAGGTTTTACCGAGAAAATATTGCAAACACTTAATTTGGCAGGAGCTTGTAAATGAATAATGGAATCGATAAGACAGTGATTCCGTAAATCAAGCTTTAAATGAAAACAGTATAAGAAATCAGCTCCTAAAATAGCACATGAAACATCACAAATATAAAAAGAAAAAAATGATCAGCGTAAACGTAAGCTATGAGTAATACCCATTCGACCATAAACATTAATTTTGGTGTCATTAGCGGCACGAAATGTGTGGAGAACTGGTCGTAATTTATCATTTCTGGTAGCGGTTACTAGACTGGCGTCAGATCCAGGGTCAACGAGGAAACACATACCCGTATTTCTGTCTCTAACGAAAAGGTGACGCGAAGGTTCTGGGGAGAGGTCCGTCGTCGCTACTCTTCCCGCTTCCGGTTTCCAGCAAATGAACAGGGCGGATTGCATTTGTTTCCTTTTTGTTGGAATTTTGTATGATACCAACAAATTGTTGAATCCTTATCTCGGGACTTAGAGCGGTATTGAGGATGATTGTCTTTTCTAGAAACGCTTCTAGAGTGTTGAAGTTCTACGACTTATTTTCGTAACTGTTGAATTTCTTTTAACAGCATCTCTGTGGTTGCTTGCGTCAGAGTGTCGGCTGGTGCAGGTGTGGGAATCGAAACTGCACTCATGTTCGAAGGTGTTAAATCCAGGATGCGATACGCAATCTGTGCCGCTTTATGGGGAGTGATTGGGTCGAGTGATACGAAAATATTCTGCACAGGGGTCGGCATTTGATGGGTAAATAATTCCAAAAAATGTTCGTTTTATATTGTGATTTTCTGCTCCCCTCTTCATTAAACGCAGCAATTCGGTGGTTTTTCTGTCACTGAGGTTTTCGCCAGCTGGTAACTTATTTCAAGTGTTCTGCTTTCTCTGCATCTTTCGATGATTTTAGTTTTCAGTTCTTCGTATGGATGTGTAGTATCTGGCGTCATTATAACGTCACGTACCATAGTAGCACTTGCAGGTGGCAGGTGGGCGACAACATAGTTGTATTTTGTTTTCAATTCAGATATAGCTTTGGGAGTTTCTAACTCGAATGAACTTTCAAGCATATGGAACCATAAAGTGGGGTCCACCGATATATAGGGTGGAAGTACTACTGCAGAAGCTTCTGTTGTTGATCCAGAGGATAGAGCCGTGTTTGCTGGTTGAAACGAAAACGAAGTCCAGTGTTCGAAGACGCAGGCTGTGTTTGATGGCCGGATTACCAATATAGTGATTCGAGGTGCCTCTAGGGAATTAGACACGACTCCATCAGGTTTTTAAATGTACATTTATTTGGACCACCCAACGAACATTTGAAGAACGTCACTTGGAATAGCACGTCCGACCAGCGAGAGGTTTTCTCCTCGACTATCACGTTACAGCGCGCATTTCCCTAAGTGAAGGGGAGAGAACTGATGTCCCATGGTTCGCCTCTTGCTGATTGGAGCGGGAACACTACACATGCATGATCAAGTCTCTTGAAACTAAACTTCTTCGCCAGCTGTTGGAAGGATGCTACTATTGTTCCCATTCATAAGTCAGGATACGAACCCACTAACCCAGTTGATTATCGACCTATTAGTCTCCTCTCTTTACTTTTTAAAGTCTACGAATATGTCCTTGTCAGAAGGCTTAAAGAGTTCTGAAACACCAACAACATAGTTCGCCCGGACCAAATGGGGTTGCGGAGGTAACATTTGACTCAGCAGCAGCTATGCGTGTTGTGGAGCTTATTCAGGTTACCTGTTCTAATGGTCAGATGACTGGAATCATATTCGTAGATATTAGTAAAGCCTTCGACCGAATTTGCCATGACGGTTTCATTTTCAAGCTCAGGCTTCCATACTAACTAACAAAAATCCTCCGTGACTATCTTTCTTGCAAATAATTTTCGGTTCATGTCGGAGATAGTATTTCCTCTCCTAGGCGCAAGTGTAGTTTCTCAAGGCAGCCTGCTCGTACCTAAATTATTCAATACTTACGTGAACGATATGCTTAATCATCGTAACGTCGAATTGGCGTTATATGCTGATGATACCGCTAGTATCACTTCTCACAGATATCAACACATTGTGTTCTAGAGGCTCCAAAATTATTTTAATGCGTATTTTGAATGATTTATTAAATGGAGAATTAAAGTTAATGCTGATAAATGATAAATGTACCACCGTATATTTCACGGGTAGTTCCATCAAGAAAGAGAGCCGAAAAATAAATACAGAACGAAGTATACGAAATAACAAAGAAATAACAACGGTACTATGTCAACTATTGACTTTGACTTTGACTGTGATTCATAGTAACGATGTACTATTAGGGGATTTTAGTTTGGTGTTTCGACTCTCGGAATTCGTTGTTGTTTCGTATACTTCGTTCAGTAATCATTTTCCGGATCTATTTCATTAATCATCTTCCGGATCTATTCATCGCGTGTTTCCGTCCCCGTTGATCAGACTCGCTAGTTCTCCTCATCATGCTCAGCTGGTTTACTCAATCATTCGGCCAGAGTCCCCCGCCCCTAAGGTACGAGCTTCTTAGCTCTTAGCTGCATTTACTTATAACCCAATTATCATAGTTAATCATCAAAGTCCTTTTCCCTGTGACTCCAAATAATCGACCATAACTCAGTGGCTTAGTGAACATAACAGGCTCCCAGGGCACGATAACTTTTTGGTGCCCCCCGCCCCGAAAAACATATAATAATATAATGTAGAATTAGTTAAAAGGACCATTTGGTACCCCTCTGCGAGTGGCGCCGGAGCATGATAGACCCCCTTGCCCCCCGTCGCTACGCCACTGCCATAACTTCACCTCACGATTCCCTCTCGTACCAGTGGTTCGCTGACGAAGTGGGGGAGAATAGCTCTCCCAAGGGAATCCCAAAATCCGATAGCTCTCTTCATAGACTTCGCTACCCGTTCTTGATGCCTTTCTGTCTGATCGCTCTTCCTTGTGCTAAGAAGCTTGCCCTTATCGCCTCAGCTTAAATGCGGTTTCCAAAATCCTCCCTTACTTTTTATTAATTTTCTCTCTATACCCCCCAGTTATTCTGTCATTACAAATCCACCTAAATTCTTAAAACTACTTTTAATTTAATATAACTTCTTTTTTTTTACACACACATTTTCAGTACTATTGTAATCATTATTGAGAACGGTAATCATGAAACATTCCACTATGCATACTGAGGATAAGGAGCTCTAGCTCCTAGGAGTCTCAATAGCTTTTTATGTCAATCAATCAATCAAATTCTCTCCGTGAGATCTATCAACTGCACGACTTGACTTTGACTTGTGATTCACAGTAGTGATATACTATTAAGAAATCACAGTAACAAGATACGTGGGCATGAATAGACGACCTGTGTCCGAGATTATAAAACCATTCTTTCAAACAAGTTGGCAACGCAGTTCTCTGTTTTTATTATTCCTTGAAATCTCGGTGAGTTTGGTTTGTTCCACTTTCTATTCTCTTATATATGTTCTTTTTATATCAGATCACTGACGTTTTGCAGGCATTGCTAAATAATTCTACAGTAAAGGGCTCGGCCCATGAATTGTAGTTCCTTCAACTCTTCCTGAAGCTTCTGAATGTGACAAATTTAACTAAATGTACCGTCTGCTATTTGCTATCGATCAATGAAGACTTCTTCCGCAGTTTATTGTCAAGTTAGAATAGTGCTGACTGATCCTACCTCGAGCGCTGTAAATCCGTTTAGTGGATACCGGATAGAAATAGCATTCAACTTGGCGTTAAGAAGGGAAAAAGTATCAGTTTCATGAAACAAGAACCAGGTGATGTATTACCTTCAAATATATACAAAATACCTCATGATCCCTTAGGTTCTCCTACCAAAGAGTCTTCCCAGCCATCCCATATCGGAGCTAGTCCAATGAAGCACGGTATAATTGGGTTGTCCGGAAATTAAAAATTAAAATGAGCGGCATTTCGAATGACCGTCATATTTGGTACAACGGTACTTACGTATTATCCACTTCGACCATTTTCGACGAACAAAAACTGTCGCCAAATGTTAGGATTTAGCGCTAAGAATAATTAAATAGTGTGTCGTGCCTGCCGCTCTCTACCAGAGAAGGGGATGCCGCCGTGGTGGCCTAGGAGGGGTGAGGGGGGTCAGTCGATGATCCATGAAGGTCAGTCTGTGTTGCGGAGTTGAAGAGAGACAGACGATACATTGCTAAATATTAATGAGAATATTATAAGAACAACTGCCCTTAAAGGTTTTCTTTTTTTTTTGTGAGCAAGTTGGTCATTTAACAGTTTACTGTAATACACCCATATTGAATGATTCGTTTTATGTAGGAAATAAAAAAATATATTTTAATAATTTTAACGTTAATTTTATGTTTAATTATTATTCTAATTGGTATTTAAATATCTGAAACTCTATATTTTAAACGTCATTTTTTTAAGTTTGCCGCAACTCTCATTAAACCTCTTAAAAATATAATAAATAAATAAATAAAGATATCAACACTTTTATTATATTAATTAACATTTAATTCACTGTAAACTTTTATTTCAAATTAATTTAATTCAGCAATTTTTTTTTTCTGATACCAGGATACCCAACTTTGAAAATACTCCATGGCATGCTGTTCCACACAAGACAGGCCCGTATTTTAATAATTTTATTAAAAAATGTGAGGGAAAAAAAACAAAGAAACAGTTTCCTTATATTCTTCTTTAAAAAAAAAAAAAGAGGGCTTATGGAGGATTAGCTGGGTTACACCAAACGAAGACAAATATCTGAGTATGTTGTGACGTCATGTACCCAATCTTGGTGTTAAATTATACCATTTGGGGACAGTTTTTGTTTGGAAAAAATAGTTGTTGGGATAATGCGTGAGTACCGGTACAACTTATAGCTATAAATCATTTTGTTCTATACTTAGCTTGATAAAAAATACTTAGCTTGATAAAAGAACATGCAGTGTTGACCAATGGTCATTAAATTATACTGCAACAACTCAATATATGCCAGATTTAGATAATTTGACAAAACAATTAAATAAAAATAATTAAAGCTACTAAAACTATTTCAAAATTAATATTTATTAATTGGATCCAAAGAAGGGTACCTCTCTGCAGGGGCAGCTCCAGACCAGAATTTGGGGGGGGGGGGGGGGGCAATCTTAGGGTTTTATATGTATACATATATATAATATATATATATATATATATATATAAGAAATAAACATCGTCTCATTTTAAATTTAAACTTATTAAGTATTAGGTCTGTGATTATATAATTTTAGGGTACGGAAAAAAAATATGTCTGGCTTTTTTTTTTGGGGGGGGGGGCAATTGCCCTTATTGCCCCCCCCCCCCCCCTGGAGCCACCAATGCCTCTCGGCAGCATTTAAAAAATGTTGCCAAGCTAATGCTGCTAGAAATTCTAAAGCATCATTCTATTCTAGCAACCTTACACTAATCTAAAAATAATTTTTGCTTTATTTACTATTTGGAAGTTTGTAGCTATATGATTTTACGCAGTTCACTTCATAATAGTTTTCTATTTTGATAAAGAATGACTGGTAAACTAAATTTTAAAAATTTGCATAATTTGGAAAGTTAAAGTAAGACAGCAGTTTTTGAGTTATTTTTGAATAAAGGATCGATAGTATTTAGGTATGAATGTCCTGTGTGCAAAAATGACATTGTGAAAATGGTTTGGTGTTTCTAGCCGTATAAGCTTGGAGACTTTTTAAAAATATAACTAAGGGGTACCCTATTCTGTTATTTGTGCCTATTAATTATTCTAACGATTAAAAATGGATACAAAAAGTAAATCTATTAGAAAAATTCCTCTTAAAAATTTCTTTCATTATCATATAAATATTTTTCTCTTTTTTTGGCTCTTGTTAATATGTAGACATCCCCCAAAAGTCCCCTGTTTTTTACTCTTTAATGCTGTTCACTGTTTTACTCTCTTTATTTTGACCATCTTTGCCTTACACATTTGCATCTCCTCTGACAGAGTATACTCTTGTATTCTAGCTTATGTGTTCTTAGAATACAGGCTCATATCCTAGAGAGAGTTATCTATCTTCATTAGAAATTAGAACTTTAAAAACCATTAAGAGTGTTAATCATTTATGTTATTCGGTACATATATATATTTCACTATTTAAATATTTATTTTAATTAATAGTATTTTTTCAAAAGTGGTGTGTTCCTCTAAATTTATATAGAATTGTTTGAATTTTCACTTTGAACATTTATAAATTAAGAGTAGGGAAAGTCATATTTTGCATGTTAGCCATTAATTATAGACTAACAATTTTATAACAGCTATCAAATATCCATAAAATACTCCAGTCTAAGAAAAAACAGCATTTAAATGCTTATTCAGAATTGACTTCTTATAATGAAAATCTACTATGCTTAGAGGCTGAAAATTAACTTTATCTAACAACAGAAGGTATCTAACATTAGTAAAATATCAACCTAGGATTTATAAAAAGAACATCCTTGAAGGTATTCAAAATTATGAAGACTGGTACAGATGAAGAAACCAATAGTTTGGTGCATTTTGTTCAATTCTATTGAATAGAAATATAAATTTACTAGTATGGAGAAAAAAAAATTGCTTTAAAATTTCCCCCCAAAATTATTGAGAAACAGAATTTGTTTGATTTGATTTTGAGGAAAGGCAAGCTGTTCATTATGATCTTGATAATGAATCAAAGAGTGACTTATTGATGGTAATCACAGAGATAATCTCATTTATTAAAGATAAAATATTCTGACATTTTTTAATAGTTCCTGAAAGCAACTTCTTTATCCAGCCAGTACAAGGTTTAACTAGATGGACGTTGAAGTCTGGTACCCATGCAGATTTGGCTGTAATATTTCTCATAAGTAATAGAGTTCAAAATTCTTCCTTAATTGTACTAGATTGCTATGCCACCTCCATTTCTGATAGTAATTAAAACTGCACATATAAACACTGCCAAATAGGAAAAAAATCAGCTGATTTAGGTCTGTATTATTTATGATACTGTGTCATACTTTAACATGTCATTGTCAAAGCCATTTTAAAAATAGGGATGTGTGGATGTTTATGATACAGGTATATGGGCCTATTCACTGAGTTAAGTCACTGATTAGATGACAGCTTTATAACATTTGTTGTATTTAGATTGGAGGATAAAGTAGATACGATTGTTTTTATTTGCAGTTGCATGAATACAAAAACTAAAATGTGATGTATCTTGTTTATGTGAAATAATGACTTTTTGTTTCTAGTCACATTAAAATTATTCTTTTTTCTTCTTTGTTTTTATGTGGAAATCCTTATATTTAACAATATATTTGAAGGAGTTAAGCACTTACATAGCTACTGATGATTATTCATCAAAGTGTCTGAAATATTGATCCATAAAAATATTTAAATTTTTTTAAGCAACATATAGTTTTTTTTTCAATATTTAAAGTGTTTTAGCGTGTTTTATACCAGTTCTGATAATAAAACAAATAATTTTAATTGATTTGAAATTGTTATCAAGCACAAAAATAAATATTCACTTAAAAATGTTAGGGACTACCCTTTTTTAAAATTTTAAGGGATTTGAAAGTGAATCTGAAGTTTTAAGAAAAAAGTAAGGAAAGTGAAAGGAGCAGGCTTATAGTTTTAGTAAGTATGTGTAACTATAGTGTTGATCACATATTCAAGACATATTTTAGTTATCAGTAATTCAGTTCATCTGAGATTTTTATATTTTTAAGGAACAAAATTATTTTAAAAGTTTTGCAAACCACAAAAATATGAATTTTGTATGAAGATCCTTTTCAAAATATAATTATTAAATATACTTGATTTTCTTTACAATGTCCTATCATTTCAAACTTAAGTAATAATTTTTATTGCTTAGTTTGTATAAACCTAATCTTTGTTTGTATTAACCTATTTCTCTGATCTCATAAACTGAGTCACATCCTTCTAAAATATAAATAAAATATTTTGCTAAAGTACTGTTAAATACGTTGTGCCAGTTATGGTTTTTATGAGAACATTTAATAGAAATGTTATGACACCAATAACCAAAACTAAAATAGTATTATAAATTTTTTAATTATTATTTTTTTTATAAATTTTCTCTGAAAACTGTTTTTTTTTTTCACATTCTGGAAAAAAAGTGTTTGTAGTTGATGTATAAAAGTTCTTGAATGAAAAAAAAATTTGAAAACAACTGCTTTTTGAAGATCTCTTTCTATATAAAAAAGGTATTTTCACAAAACATTGGATTGTAACCTTTCACTATTTAATTTTTTTTTCTGTAAGAACCATGACATTACTTGTTTAAAATTTAAAAAAAAATTTCTTATTTTTATGGTTCAGAAAAAAAGCATTCTGCAATATAGAAATAAAAATATAAAAAATATGTAATTATAGAAATTTTAAAGAATGTTTTTCAATTACATAATTCAGTAGGAAATAAATTTACTTCAGACTATACTCTATGGGTCGCCACTCACAGTTTGGCCACCTCTGCACTACATGATTAAAATTTAATGTGATGCATAAAAGACAAAAAATAGGAAGGTGGTCATATTTCCTTTCTTATGTATATTTATAAGAGAGAAAAACCAAAAATTAGCTAGACTTCATATATTTTATTCACAGAACATAATTATTTACAGTGAAATTTTGCTAGATTTTTTATCAGCAAGATCATTTATAAATTGATGAATTTTTAATTTCCTGGTTTCTAGATGTTCTATAGACAGCACTGCACGGCTGTTGAGTCTCTCGTGTGATATTGTTGACCTCAGGTATGTTTTAATTAATTTTTATCTTGAAAAGCTTCTTTTTCCCAATGCTACAGTTACATGAATTGTCAAATATGTCTTTAAAGATATAAATGCCTTTGAAAAGTATAGCTGTCATTTGTAACAATTCTAAAACTTTTATAGGGTTTCTAAAACAATAGGTTTCATTCACTTCCATTTCTTTGACCAGCATATAGCTATCTTCAATTTCATCTTTTATAGATTTCATTTGGTCATTATTCTGAATCATTTTTACATCTATCATGTCAATTTTTAGTACTGATGCCTGTTTTTGAAGTTCTTTCTGTGGAATCATCTGGAATAAACTTGTCTAGTAGTAGTTGTAGAGTATTTGTTAAAAACAATGTACCTGAAGCATTTCTTTCCAGTTATTTATTGGTTCATCCACATACTCTTAATTAAATATACTTTTTCATCTTTGGAAACGTGTTTCCTGAAAGTCTGGAGTGAATTCTAAACCAGTCACAAATTCTGTGGCTCCTACTTAAACTTGTTCGAAACCAGAAAAACTATAATTTGTCAGCTATTCTAGAAGGTTTCTAAATGAGCATAGTACTTCCTTTTCAGACAGTTTAATTTTTTCTTCAAGTGAGGTGCTGTAGTAGCATGGGGCCTAATTGTTTCCAATAAATCCAATTGGATTAAATCCAGCACTGCCTTTCATAATTAATGTTATGTATATTTTTTATCCTTTTATGCATAGTATTCCTAAGGCTGTCTTATGGTTATTGATATCATTTTAATTCTGTGGTGAGTTTGGTTTCACCTTTAACTAAAGCCCTTTAACTATTCAAAGGAGTTTTTCAGACACTTTCAAAATTTGCAGGCCTCTTTTCACAAGAGAATCTCTGTGGTAGATCTTCTATTTCAGCTTCTGGTATTGATTGTTCTTAACTTGCTACAAGAATAAAACAACAAATGTATAGACTGAAAAAAACTTTGATCTACCTTCAAAATTTCTTTGTAATTTGAATACAAGGATTTCTGATTCATCAAGTCTGTTGTTTGGTTTGCAGTGCTACAGTCAATTTTTTGCATCACAAGGGCTAAGACCAGGATTTACTGCTTAAAGCCGATTCCGAATGGCTACAAACGGCCATGCCAACAGTGAGACTCGAATCCGCACACTCTAGTTCTGATTTGCCAGCGCCCTAGCCATTTGTCCTTTGTCTGGCCCAAGTCTGTTATTAAAAATTATATCTGAAGTACGATATTCATACCATTGTAGTCAGATTTTACCCCAAAAAGCTGATTTTGACATTCCCCCCCTCCTTTGATTCCTCAGTTGGTTCTGTAAAGAATCTATACACTGCAGGCATATAAGGTGCTACATACATAGCAGTGAAAATGCGGGGACAAGGAAAGCACCCAATTTTAAGTTTTTAGTGGATTTTTATTTTTAGATTTTTGTGAATATTATAAATCTAACTAATATGTGAGAATTATTTCTCACTTTAATTCTGTGGGAATAAATATAGATGACAGAAGGTCTCCAAGATTAAAAAAACAAAGGAAAAAAATGTTTATTGGTAGATTAGATTATGTCTAGTGCCTCCTTAAAAATCTAATATGTCCAGGGCATTGTAATTAACAATAGTCGAAATGTGATATTTGTTATCATTAGAATATATGCACATGTGTTCATAACTTAATTAATCCAAATTTATGTTAGCTTATCATGGTGTTGTGGGGCATTTTCTTGAACCTCATTTTACCACTTTTTTATCTCCTGATCATCTTTTAAGTGATGATTTTGTTGAGATACCTTAAAGTGGCTCTGAATTTTCTCAAAAGCTTTTAAATACAGCATGAAGTTTGTGAATGGATATAAGTTTTTTTAAAAAATTAAATATAATAGCTTTAATTCTCTGATGAAATTTAGGAATAAGTGTATCAATATATGTTCCTGTAAAGTTTAGATGAATAAAAGCCACCTCCTCTGGCACCTGTTAGTAATCCGGTCTGTGCAGTACTTCTCATAAATTCTCTTCTAGTGAAGGCAGATATGTAGTAATCAGATTCTTGTACTCTCTAACACAATCACAAATAAATGTTATTGATTATAACTCTACCTCAAGAAATTGGTAGTTATGGTTTAATAGTCCCAAATGTTCCTAATCCAAACCCTACACCTCCGATATCTTGAGTTTTATGATTTTTTTTTTTTTCTGGTATAAGTTCAACAATCCATTATTGTTAACTCTCTTGTACCAGTCTCTAAATATTTGATACTCGAATGAGGTTTATATTAAAAGAATTTAGCCTTAAAATTTATTTTGAAAGTTACAACAACTCATTTGGTAGGCAGTATCTTTTTCTGTTGTCTCATTTTCTCGAAATAAAGACAATAAATGTTTTTCGTGTATCCCCACCTGAGCTTATATGAACAAGATAGAAAAAGAAAATACTTTTCCTTATTCCTGTCAAATATATTAACTTCTAAGGATATAAATTTATTATTATATATAATGTTTAAAATTTCCTTAATTTGGAAGGAGGGTAAGGAAAAATAGTTTATGCGAAGTAATTTTTAAAAAGACCATAAAATGTTTGTATATGAAGTAAACAGTTTACATTTCATGTAGTGAATTTTATATTACTGTAGATTTTGTTTTTAATTTACTTATCCTCTTAAAATTGAATTTATGTGAGTATTACTGTTTTCTATACTATGCATATATGTTTCTTTAATCACTGTTTTGTTAATTATGGTATGAAACTTTTGCTGTTTCTCTCAGTGCATACATTCATGACTGAAGAATAAAATATTTCATACTCTTTAATGAAAAACTATTTATATTGACAATTGCTTTTCAATCTCATTGTTAATGAAGTATCAGGTGATATTTTCTGTATCAAAGAAGTGTTTTAAGAGGTCTAGCTTATTTTTCATCCTATTTCCTTGAGCAATGAATTGTATTGTACAGTTCTGACCAAAAGAATTCCAATCTTTGTGCATATCTGGAAATGATTTGACTTCATACACAAAATGAAAAATGTTATGAGATTACCTTCTCCTGTAAGGACAAAATAGTTTTTCAATATTCTCTAAATCACACAATCTTTTTATTAATTTTATTATCCAGTATAAAGGTAACCTACGGTAATCAGATTGTAATTGTAATTATTCTTAATTTATCTAATCTCATTTTTATGATTTTAACTCTGAAGTTTTCTAGAATTATATCAAAACTTTTTTAATATTATCGACAACAAGTTTGAAGAGTGTTTTAAGATAATATAATCTCCCAATTCACACTTTTTTTCCCCCAGTGTACATTTTTATAGGCATGCAGATTTATTTCTAGTGCATTTATTACTGTAGCAGCACCCTTTGTGCTTACATAGCTCGCTGAGTGGATGTATGCAAATCAGAAAAATGTTTACAGTTGTAATCACCCAACCTTAAAGAATATCATGAATCACAAGAGAAATATGATAGAAAATAAAGATTTTTATCCATGGAAATGCATTTATAAGAATAAAGGAGCATTTATTAGAATAAACTTTAATTTAGAAGCTTACGCAACATTGAAAATCAATCCCGCATAATAGAGAAACCTTTAAAAATTAAGCTCATGAGAAAGAAATGCTGAAATCAGCATATATAAAATTGTTTGCAAAGTTATGTAGAAATGCAGAAACATTTTTTTAAAAATGAACTTTAAATAAGAAATCTTATTACATTCAAACACTCCCCACCCTACCCCCACTCCCCAAAAATAATGATGATAAATTTTTAAAAAATTGATAAAAAATTAAAAATAAGATAAATTAGAAAATACCAATACTTTTTAAATATAGAAATATTAAAAAATGCTAATTTTTTTTCAAAAATTTCTTTCATTATATGTATTACACTAAAATAGTAGCAATCACCGAGCTCTTGAAAACTTTTTTCATTCTGTAAAATAAACATTTACCATAGGAAAAGATATTTGAAATGAACAAATGCAGCATTAATAACAACTGCTTTCTCATAGACTACAAGAGGTCTACGGATAACTGTTTTGAATTGTTTTTTATTTGAATAACCACATTAAAACACTTATTGTATACTAGATGAACGGACATAAATTTGATGAATTTATACTATTTTCACTATAATGTATACTCTTAGACAAAAAAAAAGTTGCACAAAGAAGGAGTTAACCGAATGGGACGAAAATCGGTAGATGTGATGTACATCTACAGAAAATCAAATGATTAGAATTTGAGAAAAATTGGATGATTTATTCAAGAGAAAGAGCTTCACAAATTGAAAAAGTCAATAACGGGTTGGTCCACCTCTGGCCCTTATGCAAGGAGTTATTCGGCTTGACATTGATTGATAGAGGTGGCGGATGTCCTCCTGCGGGATATCGTGCCAAATTCTGTCGGGTTGGAGGCCCCTGCCCATAGTGCTCCAAACTTGCTCAGTGGGGGAGAGATCCGGCGACCTTGCTGCCCAGGGTAGCGTTGGGCAAGCACGAAGAAAGCAGTAGAAACTCTCGCCGTTTGTGGGCGGGCATTATCTTGCTTAAATGTAAGCCAGGATGGCGTGATATGAAGGGCAACACAACGGGGCGTAGAATATCGTCGACGTACCGCTGTGCTGTAAGGGTGACGCGGATGACAACCAAAGAGGTCCTACTGTGAAATGAAATGGCACCCCAGACCATCACTCCTGGTTGTCGGCCCGTATGGCGGAATACAGTCAGGTTGGTATCCCACCGCTATCCGGGGCGTCATCAGACACGTATTCTCTGGTCATCGGGGCTCAATTCGAAGCGAGACTCATCCCTGAAGACAATTTTACTCCAGTGACATTCCAGGTCGAATGTACCCGATACCACTGCAAACGGGCTAGTCGGCGTACAGAGGTCAATGGTAGTCGTCGCAAGGGGTGCCTTGAGCTCAGCCCCCTTTCTCTGAGCCGCCTATGAATGGTCCTTGCGGTCACTGAAACTTTAGTAGCACGTACGATCGATGATAATGATGAATGTGGCCAGAAAGTGCCGCTCTGACGATTGCTCGGTCCTCACGTTCTGTCGTTTCTCTAGGTCGGCTGCATCCTTCTTGATGCTGTGTTTGGCCATGGTTCGCCCATTCCTTCCATCATCGTCTAATAGTGGCATCGCGCCTATCCAAATGTCCAGCGATTCGCCGATTAGACCAACCGGCTTCATTGAGCCCAACTACACGCCCTCTCTCAAATCCTGACATCTGCGCATATTGTTTGCGCACCTGTATACGATCCATAGTTACTGTTTACCCGAGTACACTGAATGAAATTCGCAAAGAATTTATGACCTGCAATCCAAATTTCTCCTCTTTAATATCCTGCCAGTTGCGCAGTTAAGATGCGCTGCAGCGTCACATGTTCATTCATTGGCCGCGAAACTTTAAAAATTTTCATTTTCCGTCGAAACCTGTATGCATATCAGTTGGTGTACAATTTGCATTACCCCTTAGTGCGTCGTTTTTTTTTGTCTAAGAGTGTATTATATACCCAACATAAAGATTAAAATGTGGAGAGAACGTGGTGAAAAATATCTGTAGCCAACAAACTATACCTCACGCAAATATGCCTAAATAAATCCATAAGCCTAATTTTCTATTATTTCTTGTAATGTATATATATATATATATATATATATATATATATATATATATTTAATTGGATTTATGAACTCTTTAATCGGATGGTAACCGAACTTTTAAGTCAGATGTTAATCTGAAATTTCTCGAAGCATTAAACTTAATAATTAATTATGAAATTATTTTGAATTGCAGACAGCTAAAGTGAATACAAGAGCAAAAAATTGATATTGCTTATCCATCATTGATCGGGCAGATATCAGTAGTTTTGTGGAAATCCCTACAAACCGAAACATATGAAATCTCTGCGTGTCCTTATGATCTACCATGACAAAAGAATAAGGATGGCTAAGGAACCGCGTATCCTAATTGCAGTAAATTTAAAATGCTCAATAGTTTTATCAATCCAGAACATATTTTATAACATCTTAGTTTATATATATATATATATATATATATATATATATATATATATATATATATAATTTCCTAGCACAAAAAAACTTTATTTTTTCCATTCATTTCACGAGAAAAATACGAAAAGAACGTGATGGCACAGTGTTAATATATATCATTCAAATTCCTATCTCCTCTCTTTGCAGGTGCTCAGTACAAGTTGTTAGATGCAAAATTAAAATGTTTGAGGTGTCCACAATTTTAGAAGTTCAGCGTATTGCTGGCAGTTACAGTTTTCTGATCATCGTATAAACAAATGCCGGGATGCCGGAAGGTCAGATGTCGTGTCTTTCCACTGTGAAAGGACTTTCCAACCAATGTCATTCCCTCGATCAGAACCCTACTAAAGCCGAAGGTGAATGCACTCCATGTGACACTTGTATAATTAGCCAAAATGTAAAAAGTTCCAGTGCACAGATACTCCCTCGCACCGAAGAAAAAGTTTTCGAATGTAATTTATGTGAAGGAGCATTTTCAGTTGGCCGCCTTAAATAAACATCATTCGTGCCACATTATGGATAATCCTCTCAGTACCCTAACAGAACCTTTCACCTGCACTGTATGTGGGAAAGCATTTTCTAAACAGTATAATGTAATAAGACATCTCCGCATCCATACTGGAGAGAAGCCTTTCGCCTGCACTGTATGTGGGAAAACATTTTCTGAACAATATTCTTTAAGAACACATCTCCTCACCCACACAGTTGAAAAACCTTTCGCCTGCACAGTATGTGGGAAAACATTTTCTCAACAATGTTCTTTAAGAAGACATCTCCTCACCCACAAAGTTGAAAAACCTTTCGCCTGCACTGTATGCGAGAAAAGATTTTATGCACAGAGTGTGTTAAAAGCACATTTCCGCACCCACACCGGAGAGAAACCTTTCGCCTGCACTGTATGTGGGAGAAGTTTTTCTGAACAGAGTACTTTAAAAACACACCTTCGCACCCATACAGGAGAGAAACCTTTCGCATGCACTGTTTGTGGGAAAAGATGTTCTGTACGGAGTGCTTTAAAAACACACCTTCGCTCCCACACAGGAGAGAAACCTTTTGCCTGCTCTGTATGTGAGAAGAGATTTTGTGATGAACGTCATTTAAAATCACATCTCCGCACTCACACAGGAGAGAAACCTTTCGCATGCACCGTATGTGGGAAAAGTTTTTCTGAACAGAGTACTTTAAAAACACACCTCCGCACCCATACAGGAGAGAAACCTTTCGCATGCACTGTATGTAGGAAAAGATTTTCTGTACAGAGTGCTTTAAAAACACACCTTCGCACCCACACAGAAGAGAAACCTTTCGCCTGCTCTGTATGTGAGAAGAGATTTTGTGATCAACGTCATTTAAAATCACATCTCCGCACTCACACAGGAGAGAAACCTTTCGCATGCACTGTATGTGAGAAAAGATTTTCTGAACAGAGTGTTTTAAAAATACATCTCCGAACCCATACAGGAGAGAAACCTTTCGCCTGCACTGTATGCTGGAAAAGATTTTCTGTACGGTGTACTTTAAAAAAGCACATTCGCACCCACACAGGAGAGAAACCTTTCGCATGCTCTATATGTGAGATAGGATTTTCCGTACAGAGTGCTTTAAATGCACATCTTCGCACCCACACAGAAGAGAAACCTTTTGCATGCACTGTATGTATGAAAAGATTTTCTGTAGAGAGTGCTTTAAAAACACATCTCCGCACCCACACAGGAGAGAAACCTTTCAGCTGCAGTGCATGTGATAAAAGGTGTTCATCACAGGGTGAATTAAAAAAACATCTCCGCAGCCTTACAGGAGAAAAACCTTTCGCTTGCACTGTATGTGAGAAAAGGTTTTCTCAGAAGGGTCCTTTAAAAAGACATATCCAGACGCATACAGGAGAGAAACCTTTTGCATGCACTGTATGTGAGAAAAGATTTTCTGTGCAATGGAATTTGAAAATGCATCTCCGTACTCATGTAGGAGACAAACCTTACGCTTGTATTGTATGTGAGAGAAAATTTTCTGAACAGGGTTCTTTAAAAAGACATCTCCGTACTCATACAGGAGAGAAACCTTTCGCCTGCACTATATGTGAGAAGAAATTTTCTGAACGGTGTAGTTTAAAAACACATATCCGTATTCATACAGGAGAGAAACCATTTGTCTGCACTGTTTGTGGGAAAAGATTTTCTGAACGGGGTACTTTAAAAAGACATTTCCGTACTCATAAAGGAGAGAAAACTTTCGGCTGCACTGTATGTGAGAAAAGATTTTCTTCGTATGTGAGTTTGAAAACGCATATATGTATTCATGGATGAGACACTTTTGGCCTGCACCTTCTGAGACAAAAGGTTTTGCGAACTCGATCGTTTTAAAAAAGCATGTTCGTACCCATACAAGAGTGAAATCTTTCGTCCCTACTTTGTGTGAGAAAAGATGTTCTTTCCAGTGTGCTTTAAAAATGCATCCCCGTACCCATATAGGATAGAAACCTTTCGATTGCATTATATGTGAGAAAAGATTTTCTTCGTATGTGAGTTTGAAAACGCATATATGTATTCATGGATGAGACACTTTTGGCCTGCACCTTCTGAGACAAAAGGTTTTGCGAACTCGATCGTTTTAAAAAAGCATGTTCGTACCCATACAAGAGTGAAATCTTTCGTCCCTACTTTGTGTGAGAAAAGATGTTCTTTCCAGTGTGCTTTAAAAATGCATCCCCGTACCCATATAGGATAGAAACCTTTCGATTGCATTATATGTGAGAAAAGATTTTCTTCGTATGTGACTTTGAAAACGCATATATGTATTCATGGATGAGACACTTTTGGCCTGCACCTTCTGAGACAAAAGGTTTTGCGAACTCGATCGTTTAAAAAAAGCATGTTCGTACCCATACAAGAGTGAAATCTTTCGTCCTTACTTTGTGTGAGAAAAGATGTTTTTTCCAGTGTGCTTTAAAAATGCATCCCCGTACCCATATAGGATAGAAACCTTTCGATTGCATTATATGTGAGAAAAGATTTTCTTCGTATGTGAGTTTGAAAACGCATATATGTATTCATGGATGAGACACTTTTGGCCTGCACCTTCTGAGACAAAAGGTTTTGCGAACTCGATCGTTTTAAAAAAGCATGTTCGTACCCATACAAGAGTGAAATCTTTCGTCCCTACTTTGTGTGAGAAAAGATGTTCTTTCCAGTGTGCTTTAAAAATGCATCCCCGTACCCATATAGGATAGAAACCTTTCGATTGCATTATATGTGAGAAAAGATTTTCTTCGTATGTGAGTTTGAAAACGCATATACAACCTCTGACAATAAAGTTCGGTGAATGAAGTCAGAACGGCCGATCTGACAACACTGGCGAAACAAAACGCTGCACCTGTGTAGCGGCAGGTATTGACCATCCGCCCACACCGTTGTTCAGTTGAGCGTCGTTTGTGTTCCGTGTAAGACTTGTTTTACAAAGTGCTTGTTTAGTGCGTTCGTTCTTAACTGAGAACAGGAAAATGAACGAACAAAAGATCAATTTAAAGTTTTGTTTTAAGCTTGGCAAGACACCGAAAGAAACTCATGCGATGCTGGTACGTGTTTATGAAGATCAATCACTGTCCATGAAGTGTGTGTACGAGTGGTTCGCCCGTTTTCGAGAAGGCCGGGAAAGTGTTTCTGACAATCCCCGTAGCGAAAGACTGGCGACCTCCGTCATTGACGAAAACATTCAGAAAGTGAAGAAATTACTCACGAAAGATCGTCGATTAACTGTGCGCATGATAGCTGATGAACTGCAGATTAACCGTGAATTCGTGCGACAAATCGTTACCCAGAATACAGGGATGAGAAAAACGTGTTGTCGTCTTGTGCCACATCACTTGGATGACGATCAGAAGCAGGTACGTTTAGAGGCTTCACAGGATTTTGTCGAAACGGCAGATTCGACACCAAACTTCTTGAACTGTATTGTCACTGAGGATGAGTCCTGGTGTCTCAGGTACTATCCTGAAACGAAACGGCAAAGCATGGAATGGCGTTCTCCTGCATCACCTCGTCGGAAAAAGGTCAGAGCAGAAAAATCACGCATCAAAACGATGCTCATCACCTTTTTTGATAGTCAAGGTATTATCCACAAGGAATTTCTACCTGAGGGAACGACGATGAATGCAGAAGGAAGGGTACATTAAAATTTTGACCCGTTTCATGAAACATCTACTCAGGGTATGACCCCAGCATGTACAACAAGGTTCATGGTTTTTTGTTCACGACAATGCTCGCCCTCACACAGCCAATATCGTCAAACAGTTCCTGGCAAAAAAGGGGGTGGTGCAAATTGAACATCCACCATACTCGCCAGATCTCAATCCTCCAGACTTCTTCCTATTCCCACGACTCAAACTCGCTTTGAAAGGAAAGAGATTTGACGATATTCCTGACATCCAACGAAACGTGACGAGGCTTTTGAACACCATCCTAAAAGAAGACTTGCAAAGTTTCCAGGACATGTATAGCAGATGTCAGCGGTGCATAGTTATGGGAGGTGACTATTTCGAAGGACAGTAAGGTAACTTTCGTTAATATTTCATCTACGTTAATGTTACAGGACTATTCACCGAACTTTATTGTCAGACCTTGTATGTATTCATGGATGAGACACTTTTGGCCTGCACCTTCTGAGACAAAAGGTTTTGCGAACTCGATCGTTTTAAAAAAGCATGTTCGTACCCATACAAGAGTGAAATCTTTCGTCCTTACTTTGTGTGAGAAAAGATGTTCTTTCCAGTGTGCTTTAAAAATGCATCCCCGTACCCATGTAGGATAGAAACCGATTGCATTATATGTGTGAAAAGATTTTTCGGAGAGAGTAATTTAAAACGAAAAACCCTTCCATTTGCAGGGTATGAGAAATAGGTTTTATGGCCTGAGAACATGAAAAACGCATCAAGAATGTAACCAACTCTACTATACTATGATTCGTATTTTTTCAGCTCAAAGAAATAATTTTTTCGCACTAGGGTAAGGTGACCAGACGTCCCGCTTTCGGCGGGATAGTCCTGATTTTTGACAATTTGTCCCGCGTCCCGCAGTTTTAAAAAAGTCCCGATTTTTGGAAGGAATGCACGACAAGCTAGGGAACGGAGGGAGAACGGGAAGGGAATATATGGTTTTCGGAGGCCATGTGGCTATTTATCCAGGATATGAGTTTTATATTATTTTCGCTAATTATATAATATTAAACTTTAATAATAACAAATAATTGTTGAACTGATTATCGAGAACTGCTTATCAGAGTTCGCATTGTTGATCAGTTGTTAAAATTCGAATTTTGAAACAAATCATTTTTTTTCCAATGCGGAGGCACTTGTCATCAAACATTCGCCTATACTACACCACAATTTTACTGCCCATTTTTATTGTGGGGGGCACCATATAGGCGGACAGCATTACCCCCTATGAAGGGACAACACGAACGGAGGCATTTTTCGTGGCGCGATTCCAGGATTCGATCCGAGCACCCTCAGCACCGAAAACCAGTGCGCTGTACCACTGGGACGCCACAAGCCCAATTGAAACAAACCATGTTCCATACAATAATGCACTAAAAATTGTGGAATGAGCGCTCTCCTTACCAGAAACTAATGCTACGACTGAACGCGTTTTTTCTACGGCAACTAAAGTGTGGACATCAGAAAAATCACAATTATGTGTTGAGTCTTTGAAAGCCATTTTATGTGTGAAATATAATTTAACAAATTCTTTTGAAACATTTTATGGCCTGTCAAACAACAACAGCAATCTACTAAAAAAATTCGCGCACATGAGAAATATGCCAAAGAATAAAATAATACTATACATATTTTTTTTATTTATTACTAGGGGCTTGGACCCTAGACTCGCTAAGCTCGCTCCTCTGGTGAATCAAGTGAATGAATGACTCAATAGTTGTTTACAGCGATTGAGTCATTCATTTGTTTACAGTTGAAGCTCCCCCCCTCCCGGCGAAATGGATGAAGCCCGCCTATGGGTGAAAAATTGGATCTTCTTTCATGTCCTTCTGCAAAGGAAGCTAATGAGAAGATTTTTTTGAAGTATTTCTTTAAAATTCAATTAAAAATCGAAATTTTAAGATAGAGACTTGAAATGAAGTTTATATGAATGAGAAAGCTTTCATCTTCCAGTTGATATAAATATTTTCTTTGTAACATAATAAGTCTGAGAGCATCGAATTTATATATCTCGAAACGCATAAATTTTTCCAAAAGTGGGTTTTCAATTTTAATAAAAATATCAGTCTGTTTTAAATTATTTTTAAACAAATGAGGTCTTGTTTGAAGGAGAAATGTCTGTAGTCTTAGATTGTAAAAAAAAAAATCTACGATCCTTTTTTGGCGAGTTATCGTAATCTGAACATGAAAAAGTCAATATTTTATCACAAAACATAAAATAAAATAAAAACTTAAAGTCCGACGAATATGAGACATGTCTTACTTTCTTCCCCACATTGTTCTGCATCGATTGGTATCGGTCTCGACCCCATACCCCCAGCGGTTTCGGAGGAGATAGCGTGAGAAGCTTTTGAGGAGATAGCGTGAGTTACTTTTTTTTAGAATAGAGAGATATTTGTAAATTGTACTTATGTTGAAATTTAAAAATATATATTACAATACTATTTTTGCGTTCTATGAAAATTTTTGTTTGCTCCATATAGACCAAATTTTTAATCAAGAACATCACCCCCTTCACCGGTCAGTGGTGTCTTGCTTTACCAATGTTAAAATCTGGTCACCTTACACTAGGGGGGAAATATCCTTGAAAATGGAATTCAAACTCGTAGGTTTTTTTAAAGGAGATATCGCAGGTTATTATGTTTTGGAATTAATTTAGTGTTTTATGACATTATTTTTCTTTTGAAATTTTTTTAAAATGTATTAATGCGATATTGATCATGACCTACGATCCTTAATGGGATGCTTGACCCACCAAAGTGACTGAGGTAAAAAAAAAATTTATTGCCATTTATAAATGTTTTTAGTGTTATACAGGGTGTTTCAAAAATAATCTCCCGATTTGAAATGAGTATATTATGAAAAATATTGAACAGAGAAACTTAAAATTATCTATATATATAAAACAGTTCCGTAACTGACTCATTCATTCATTCATTCACTGACTGACTGACATACAACGCACAGACCAAACCGCTGGGCCTAAAGGGCTGAAATTTTGCATGGCGATTCTTCTAATAGTGTAGGGGTGCACTAAGAAATATTTTTCAAAAATTCTTAGATTTTTTTAAATTAAATTTTTAAGCTGTTTTTTAAATCTTTTTTACGTTTGCATTTAAAATAATACATTGAGGGTTATAAAATTTATATCACGAGAAAGATCATAAAAATTCCTTCAAAATGAAATTTTTTTCGAATTTTTACCTCCATTTCCTGATTTTTGGTGAATTTTTAAAGATTAATTTTTAGAATTTAATTTATTAAATGCTGATCACGTGATTTCTTTTTCTGGTACTTTCAATAAATTTATCGTCACGTGCAAAAAAAAAATAGACAAAAAATATCTTTTTCTTGCTAATGCGGCAGACGATTGGACTTTATTTTGTCTATAAAAATATCCCTTACGATTTTTTTATAAATGTTTTTTTTACATCAATTGTATACATTGATCGTCGTATTTATTATAAATATATATATATATTTTTTTTTGGAATTAATTGCATACATTGACCGTTTTATTTAATTTCAATGTACTCCGTAGCGAAGCGCGGGTTTTCAGCTAGTCTATATATATAAAACAGCTCCGTAACTGACTCACTGACTGACATACAACGCACAGACCAAACCGCTGGACCTAAAGGGCTGAAAGTTTGCATGGCGATTCTTCTTATAGTGTAGGGGTGCACTAAGAAACATTTTTCAAAAATTCTTCTTAGATTTTTTTAAATTAAATTTTTAAGCTGTTTTTTTAACTTTTTTTACGTTTGCATTTAAAATAATACTTTGAGGGTTATAAAATTTATATCACGAGAAAGATCCTAAAAATTCCTTTAAAATGAAATCTTTTTCGAATCTTTACCTCCATTTCCTGATTTTTGGTGATTTTTTAAAGATTAATTTTTATAATTTAATTTATTAAATGCTGATCACGTGATTTCTTTTTCTGGTACTTTAAATAAATTTATCGTCACGTGCATAACAACTAAATAAACAAAAAATATTTTTTTTCCTTGCTAATGCGGCAGACGATTGGACATTATCCAAAAAAATATTAAAATACAGTAAAAGAAATGTTCTACAAACTGTACTATATTCTGTAGTATTCTTTATATTAGATTTAATCTGAATATTTTCTTCTACATTATTTTGTCTACAAAATTATCCTTTGCGATTTTCTTATAAATAAATATATATATATATATATATATATATATATATATATATATATATATATATATATATATATATATATATATATATATATATATATTACATCAATTGTATACATTGATCGTCGTATTTATCATGTAATATATATTTGGCATGAATTGCATAAATTGACCGTTGTATTTAATTTGAATGTACTCCGTAGCGAAGTACGGGTTTTCAGCTAGTAATTATATATTACATGACTAATCCTAAAGTTTTTTTACACACCAAATAAATGGTGCTCAATATGCCCACCTTTAGATGCACGACATATGTCTATAAGTTAGACAAATTCGTCCCAAACTTATGCGAGTATGTCTGCATACACTGCTTCCACGGCTGTTACGCGTACACAGACAACCCGTGTCTTGGAATTGTTTATACCATCGCCAAATGCTCTAAGAGGCAGCAACTTCAATGTACCAGGGTTTTGTCGACGGAAATCACGCTGAACAGTTGTTACGTACTCACACTTCGCAAAGCGTAGCACGCAAAATGATTTCTGTTGTGCAGTCGCCATCTTCACAAACACTGAAGTGGCGAGCGAAGGAAAAGCGTCAGCGCTACTTGTCGACAACTCCGTGAAATTCGAGATTTCCCTCTTCCTACCTTTACATTATTCGATCAAAACGGATTAAAAGATGATTAGTTATAATTTTTTTTAAAATGGACGATTCTTTTTGAAGCACCCTGTTTAACGTTCCTTAATGTGGGCGTGTTGGCCCAGTTGGCAAAGGCGTCGAGTCAGTGACCTTCAAGTTGCTGGTTCTGTACCCGTCTCTTACGAAACCACCGACGTGTACACTAATAGCGGCTGGTGCATGGGAAAAAATCTGCTGTAGCTGCAATGCCCTCCAAGTTCCCAAAATACCTCGGGAAGTGCTGGGTCAAGTGTTCCGGTCTCGTCACTTGACTCGGTTCAAAATTACGGGAGCGGTCTTTAGGGGGTAATGCTGGTTCACCTATACGGTGTTCCCATAGTGAAGTGGCCAGCAACTCTGCGGAGTTATATGGTATTGGATAACGTCCGAAATCGCCTTCCGCATTGGTTTAAAAAAAATTCCTTAAAAAATTTGTTGGTGTTTCGTTATGTGTTTACATTGCAGGAAAGGTGCCATGAAATGTCATTTATACCCTGGATTTTGCTTTTGTATGAAAGAGTATTAACATAATGTTCTGAAACTTCTTTCAATCAATCATCATAATTGTATGAAAATTTTAGTGTATTCAGGTTTCCATATAATTTGTTATCCTTTCTTAACTGAAGATTTTATACGAATGGGTTTTATTCTACTGTGATTTTGTAAAAGTGTCCTGTTAAATACAAGTTGTATGTTTTCTGCTTTATATTATTCTGTATGAAATGCAGCTTAAATGGCCATAAGGGGACAGTGGACTTTCAAAATTGTGAAATTTGTCCAAAAATTCGATTTTTTTTTATTTTATTGAATTGTGAAACCACGGACGAGTAGGAATGTGTTGCAAAAAGAATTTTTAATTTCTGTGATTACTTTCCTAGTTATAGGCACTGGTATTTAATTTAGATGCTATGTGGTTACTAATAGCAATAACTTTAAATGTGTTTTTCTCAAAATAAAAATTTTCGTGTCATATGAATATTCAAACTGCTCCAGGCGCATTTATAATTATCGTATTGCTTTGAAATTTAAGTTTTATATACTTAACTGTATATCAAAAAAATCTTATTGAAAAAAATTATGCTTCGTAGCTTAGAATTTCTAAATTTTGTACTTGATAAGATGATTTAAGGTATTTTGCATAATAAAAAGGGTGTTTTCACTATTATTATTATTTTCTCTTTATATTTTTAATGAATGCTTAAAATAAGCAATAAGTTTCATTGTTAGTTCTATAAGGTATCCTGTAAATAAAAATTACCATATTGTATGCAAAAGAAATGCGGCTAGAACATTTTTAATTAGGCCAATTTTTGATATAATTAATAATTCATAATTCATAAATTATTAATATTTCATCTTTAAATCTTAACCACTATTACATATCTATTGTACTAATCACATTCAAATTTCAAGCAAATCCATTCAAAACAAAAAAAGTTAGGTTTGAAGGTCCACTGTCCTTTTAAAATGGAAATTATTTGTGTTAAATCTTAATTTTTAGGTGTGAGAAAATTAAAATCGTGTCAACTACTCATTTTTTCAATTTTTTTTCCTTAATAAATGTTTTCTGTAGAATTTTTCGCACTTCACACTATGCTAATGACTAATACTATTGTAACAGATTATCAAGTTTATAAAGTTGAAGCTGAACTTTGAAGCATATTGATGCTTATAAGCTACAAATATGCTTCACTCTTATTCTAAGGTATTCCTATTCCATCAAGTTTTGTAGTAACTCGTTCAATTCAATATTTTGTGCTTTTTTTTTCTCTGCCTATTTGGTGTCTTTTTCTTACTAATGTTTGTAACTGTCAGCAAAAGTATCATACATCATATATGATTTGGGTCAAACATAAAGAAATCCTTTGTAAATTTACAGTAATTTTAATGTAAATTTCCTTTTTGGTTAGTTATGAAATTTTTGAATAAATGTTTGTAAGTGTAATATAAATTTCCATTTTGTCAGTTTTGAAATTTTGTTCATTAATGGAGTATTCAAAAGTCTTAAATAAATGTATGTAATTTTATTTCACAACGTCTATCAAATTTAATTCACACGGCGAACTCATTGTTTGCAGAGGCAACCAAGGCTTACACTAACGATTGGTATTCTCAATTTTAAGAACCTGGGTAATTTAAAGGGGAAAATTTAATTTATAAATTTGTATTTAAATTAGCTACGACAAGAGTCTGATACATCAACCTCTGGAATTCGGATGAAGAGCTGGCTAAGCCAAAAGTCATACGCTGAATTTATCCTGTATGATCAGGATTTATAATCTGGAGTTTCGCTTTAGCGTTTTCATTGAGAGGAATGTGTATATAGCCATGGGCATATACACATGGGCATATACAATTTTGTGTATAAACCCAAAGTTGTAAATAACCTAAGTCCATTTAAGCATTCCCACAAATCATCAATTTTGGGTAAGGGAATTTTATCCTTCGGTGTCTAATTGTTTAAACGACGACAGTCAATCACTAATCTTTGCTGTCTGGTTTTCTTCTTAACTAAGAGAACTGGATTGGTATATGGCGAGCGAGTTTTTGTCACTATGCCGGGAGCATATTTTGAAAGACTAGCGATCTCGGCACTCGCTTGCCGGTTTGACGAAAGCATCAGTTTCGCCATCTGTTGACTTATATAGGAATCTTTTTATTATAAGTTTGTTTTTTTTTACTTCTACGTAATTTAGTATGTTTTAAAATCTGAATTACATATATAACACAGGATTTAAAGAGATTTTAACAAAATAAATAAATGAATAAATTTAAATAAGTATATTATTGAATTTTAAATTTACTTTCTTCAAATATCCACAATAATTTTTATTTATTTATTAATTAATAATTTGAAAATGCTAAATTTGTTACTTCATATTTTGCAAAGCCAACGAAAAAAGGAAAGATGATTCAATTATAAACCTATGTTATTAGTTTATTTTTCCAGTAGATAGCGTCACTAAAATTAAAGAAAATCAGATTAAAAAATCATACAAATTACTCAAGTGCAAAAAATTTTTGCAGTCTATTTAAATAGATAAGAATAAATTCAAATTTAACAATCAAATTCAATCTATTTCAATTTAATATAAATATATTATATATTCATGTATTACGCTATATACATGTATAAATATGCTATGTATAAATATATTTACATCCAAATATAATCATTCAGACATTACGAAATCAAATGCATTCAGAAGTGAAAGAATGTTTTCACTTCTTGGTTACCGCACTCCTTGCATTTTAATTCAATTATCCAAAAAAATTTCAACAATAAGAGCTAGAGAGCTAAGATTGGTGGCATTTTAAAGCAATTTTCAAGACCTTTTTCAATGATATATAACACAATTAGGGCTTAGAAAAATTTATTTTATTTTAATTTTAAATTTGAATTTTTCAAAATGCGCCGCTTCAAAAATTTTCAAATTTTTTTGAATAATACTTTATATAGTACTAAAATGATTGTATAAGTTTAAAAGTGGGATCTGTATGGGTTCATGTTAAAATATTGCATTGAATACAGTATTCCTGATTTGAAAACACGAAATTACTTAATACAATATGTTTTAAAGCCAAGAAAATTAGAAAAAAAAATTTAAGATGTGTAAGTAATCATACTTGTTTTGTATAGTTGAAAGTAATCATATTTGTTTGGAAAAAGATTTAGAACCATTTTTATCAGATTGTATATACTTCAGCACATACAGTACTAGACTTTCATTCACTTTCACAAAATTATTGTGGATATTTGAAGAAAGTAAATTTAAAATTCAATAATATACTTATTTCAATTTATTCATTTTTTTTATTTTGTTAAAATCTCTTTAAATCCTGTGTTATATATGTAATTCAGATTTTAAAACATACTAAATTACGTAGAAGTAAAAAAAAAAACTTATAATAAAAAGATTCCTATATAAGTCAACAGATGGCGAAACTGATGCTTTCGTCAAACCGGCAAGCGAGTGCCGAGATCGCTAGTCTTTCAAAATATGCGCCCCGGCCCCTAAATCCCGGTACACCTTACGCACTCACTTCTCACTTAATTAGACCAGAACTGCGAACTTGCAGGTTATTTTATAACCAAGACTTACCTGATTATCAGCTTTTTCTGCAAAAGAAATCTGCACTGTCATGCATTCTCTTTTGATGTACTATAAATAGTACTTAAAAATTTTTTATGTTAAATAAACACATGTCAGTGGAAAGGATGGGGAAACATTTGCAAAATAAAAACTTTTTGACGGTTTTACACATTTTACAGTTCAATTATACAGTAATCAAAACTAGGTGTACGATCATTAAGAATATTTAATAGAGAAAAATAAAATGAAAAAAACAATATTTAAGAATAGAGAAAATTAGATAACTGACATAAATAAAAAAGAGAAAACACCTGACCAGCAGAAATTTCCAGGGTCTTCCTTTATTATATGACAGACAGGGAGCGAGAAAATGCGCTCGAACGCACCGTGAAGATTATTTTTTTCGGCTGTAAAACAACCCACTTATAACGTGGTAAGAAATTACGGAAAGTCACAAAAGAGAGATTTTGACATTGTCAGTAACGTAGCGTAATCTGTCAAAAATTTCCTTGCGAATATTCGATATTTAAGAAAAAAATGCAAATTGAAATTTCCTTAACATTGCTTGTCTCATTTTATGGAACTCGATAGCATTTTGTTCGTGCTTCGTGGAGAGTCTATCAATCGATTTGATATTAGGTATCAAATGCAGCCATAAGCCTAAATTATGGGTTCATAACTGAGCTTCGGCAACAGTCAGCCTACTTGGAGCCAAATATTGGCGCACTTACGGTAAAACATCCGATCTCTAGCGAAACCAAACGGTCTTTCAAAAATATTACTCTTAGCACCCAGAGCCTTGTTCACATTGCCTGCAAAGCGGAGCGGAGCGTGAGCATCGAACTTGAACCAACTTCAGTGCTACGGATGACATCATTGTGTGCAGCTCGGTGATTAGTAAATTTTTTTTTGATTCTCCGCTCCGAAAGCAAAGTGAACAAGGAATAATGCTCAAAGCGGAACTTTGAAAATGACTGTTTGTTATCCAAACCTACCACTAGGTGCGCTTAGTACCCGATGGGCAATCCGTGTGCCAATTGGCGTGATATTTAAAAAGTCTGGTCATTTTTTGAACACTTCCTGTATATGTTCCGTCAATATGTGAAATCAGGCATTGTATAGAGTGCTTTAAAATGGGACGTCAAAGTATGAAACGTTTAATATTTCACACATTTCTTAGGAATGCCAAAAGGCAAACTGGCAATGTATAACTAATCCATTCGGGGTGGGGGAGGGTTGTTGACACTAGTAGCGCACCCAGAATTTAATCTTTGGGGGGGGGGGGGGAGTTGAACGGATAAAAATATTTATAATGCAATTTCTATTTCTTTGGGGGGAGGGTCCCTTGCCCCCCCCCCCGGGTTCGCCACTGGTTGACACTGACACTAGCGTAGCAAGGCGAGGCGCTGTTTGCTCCTTAATCAAAGTACAAGCGCTCTAGCGAGTCAAAAATGACAGGTCATAGTATCTGTGTCGGACCCTGTATAGTGCAATGGAGTCAGAATGACTTGAGTGACGGAAACGCCGCTCAAAGCAAGTGCTGAATCAAGCATCAGAAAGACCTCCTATCTAAGTGGGGAAAAGGAGAAACATTCTACTCTCTCTTGTTGGATTTCTGTCTGAACGAAAGCCCTTCTCAGTACTTTAAAACTTTTCTTGACCATCCTGATTTGTCATTTTATTTTTATTTATTTATTTATTTCAGCAATTTTCTCCCAAACTATTTTCTCTGAACCTCTAATTATAACTTAATTTAAGCTAACTGTTTTTTTTATTATTTATTTAATTTTATTTTTTTGTTTAATTCACATTATCAAATCTACTACAATCTTGCGAACGGTAACCATGAAACATCCCACTGTTGATACCGAGGATAAGGGGCTCATGCTCTAAGGCTATGTACACGTGAGAGCGTTGCAACGCGCGTTAGAAAAACCGAATGTGTACACTATAGTAGCGTTAACGCCACCTTGACCGTCAGTATAGCTATGGAAGTTGAAGAAGCAGCATATGTTTGGATTTTGTACCGTAGGTATAAAGCACGAAGACGAGGGCAAAGGAAATACTGGGTACATCCGATTTTAAATGACAGATTGACTCACGGTTCTTTTGTAACACTTTACCCGAATCTAAGGAAACATGAGCCCAAGTTTTTTAACTATTTAAGAATGTCGATTGCATCCTTTGACGAGTTATTAGAAATAGTTAAGGATGACCTGGCTCCTAGTGAGAACGTTGTAAGGGATAGCATTTCTCCAGAAGAAAAACTCGTAATCACATTGAGTAATGAAAACATTTTCTATATTATGTACCCTTTATGTACCACATTATGAATTAATAAACGAAAACTCACGTGAATTTTTATTTATGTTAATTCAATACTAACTAACAAATAAATGTAAAAAAATTACTCACCTTCTTAAAATTTAATTAATTACCACTAGTTAATTGAAGTGGTACTTTAAAGTACCGCCAGTATTATAGGGTTACAAAAATCTTCAAACTTTGAAAATTAATCAGAATGTTTAAAATATTATATAATTATTTATTATGAAACGCAGAAAAATTTTAAATATAATGAAAATTTAACTTTGATTATATTAAAAAAACAATTTTTTAAAATTTACACATAAAAAAAATTACATATGCAGCATTTTGAATGAACTTTTCTCTGTGCACAATGCTTGCAGAGATCTCGATTTGACAGAAATGTTACACGAATTTTGTACTCTAACAGGGAGATTGATTCATATTTTTCGGTATATATTATGTATTAATTTACACATGCTATTTCCAGCATAGCAAAAAAGAGCTTATGCCACCACTTTTTCGATTTTCTGTCTCTGTCACAGATCAATCGTAGCATATCCGACGTATCAACATCACCCATGTGTGCGTTATGTGTGTAGTTACATTCAAAAAATATCATCTGTAGATAGAAAGGGAAGAGAAAATTTAAGGAAATGTAAATTTATAATGTACTCAGGGAATGTATATTTGTGGTTCTATATCAGAAAAATAATAAAATACAAAAATCATAAAATAAAAAATACACATTAGTATATTGGACACTAATATCTTTCATGTAACACCAAACTCGCTATTTTAATTCAAATGTTTAAAAATTTTTAAAAATAATAACATTTGAAAATTTCGCATAAGTTCATTTTGAAAAATTCATGTATTTCATATATATCTTATTTATTCTGCACTTTGTAAAAAAAAAATAGAAATATGCCTGTCAAAAAATAGTAGTCAACTGCCCCAAAGCGCGCACTCAACGCAAACCATGTGTACGGTCTAATTCAACACAAAGGAACTCGAGGCGCGCTGCAGTCGCGCGATCTGCGTGGAACTCTCCAAACGCGCGTTGCAACGCACCTTCTAGTAAAAGAAAGCGTTGCATGTGTACGCAATCATTTGATCAGTTGTATTTCTTCAACGCGCGATCCAACGCTCTCATGTGTACATAAGGCGCTTCGCAAGCTTTTCCTACGACGAGGAGAAACGTGGTTGCCTCAAGACATTAACGTTCGCTATGTAAATACTTAGCGACTGCATCAAACTGCTCACTAATCAAATTGCAATTTTCTTGAAATGTCATGACTGAATTCTACTTAGCGATAGCGAGGAAAACTGATCGCTATGTTACAGTTGAATAATGCCAAATATTTACCCTTATTTGACTTTGACTTTGACTTAAGTCACAGCAATAAGCAGTTACTTTTCACTGTCTGTTACTGATCACGGCTTACATATTCTAGCCGTAGAAACCTGGTTAAAAATGGTTATGTTTGTTTTCATAACTGATTTCACGAACGACTTGATCTGATATTAAAGTATATATTCAAGTTTGCCTGAGAAGTGTGGTAAATTTTCTTTAATTCAAACTTTAACCAATCATACCGATGTCGATGTTCACACTGTTTAAAGAGTTCTATGCAGACTAATTGTGTACAAAGTGGCACTCAGTATTCAACAAAAAGTTTTTTGAAGAGAAAAAGAGGTGCGTCAGTTGAAAAGAAGGATATTTCTAGGTATTTACTTTAAAGTTTCTTGCATTGGAAATGACCGATAAAGCATCCCTAACTAAATGGGATAGAATCTCGCTAAATGACAACTTAATATTGTTTGGGTTTTAATTGCAATTAAATTTCAACTTTTTTTTCTTTTTAAAAATATATCAGGTTATTTTACTGCAAAATAAGTGTGCATGTAGTATATTTGTGCACATGGAATGAAAAAATATTTTGAGTCCTTTTACTGTTTTAAAAATTACTTAAAGTTAACTTTGTTTTAACCTGCTTTGCAGCTTTCATGGGTCATATTTCAATTTCTACGTCTTCTAAAATTGGAGTGTTTTATTTGCCAAGAGGAATACAGGTTATATATTTGTATTAGCACTCGTTTCCTTTCAAAATACACAATATTTCAGTACTGATATTACATGGATCATTTGCAAGAATAACTCTCTTTAAATAGCTGTGTTATATTCTCCAGTGGTTAATGTGTTTACACAAAGAGTGTCAAAGGGCTGTAGGAAACTGTAACAAGAATTAAATTATTTTACTATCTTTTGTTTAATGTTTGTTCAATCTGTCTCGTTACATTTTTCCTTTTTTTAATCGTTTATGAAAATCTTCACATTTTATTTTTCTAAATTTACACAGGCGATCTACTTTAGAGAATACTGTGTATTTGTAATTTATGTTGTTAGATAGAATCGGGATTCTCTCTCGGTAACAAAATAAAATTGTATTGATATTTTCTGCCATACTAAGTCTAAATTCTAATTATTACTTTATAGTTTGTTATTCTAGAAGTAAAGATACTTACTTCATTGTACTTCTCTTTTTCCCAGTATTCTAAATTTTCATGGTGTTCAAAACATTTCTTAAAGTCTTGATCAAAATTTTTGTTATCTGTAATATATTTGGATTAACTTAGCTTGTACTGTTTTAATTTAGACCTTGGCATTTCTGCACCTATTACAATTTTATGCTAGGAATACTATTTCTTACAGATTAGATTTCTTTTTCTTTTTCTTTTCTTTTCTTTTTTTTAGTTTAGATAACATTTCAATGCACATTCATTGCAAAGAGAAAAAGTGTTTGAAAAAAAAACCTGTCATAAAACTGAGTTCTTAATTATATGTAAATATTGATTTAACGTTCTTGAAAATATATAATATTTCAATTTGTCAATTCTCAGTGAAAAATAATATTTTAATTTTATATGCCAATTACTTAAAATTAACTTTGTTTTTTCATTAGCTTAACTTAGTTTAAAAGCAAGTTTATTTCTTGCTTTTTGATTTAGTTGAACATTTGTCAGTAAACTTTTCCATTATGTTCAGTTGATAAAGAGAGCTTTGAATTTTATTTGAAACTGTATTTATGAGCAGCTTTAGTACTATTTGGCTTTATAATCTCTATGTGCCTTATGTGTAGAATTTATGTCATTGCCATAAAATAGAAAAATTCATTCAGTTTACACATACTGATTGCTACTCTTAGGAAAAAAATTTGATATTATGAGATAATTAAAAACATTTTTTTAATTATCTCATAATATCAAAAGCTTAGTATAATAATATGTACTAACGTAGCTCAACTGAACATATTTCATAATTGATCAGGTTAATAATGATTTGTTGTGTCTGAAGTAATTAGAAAGTGCTACTTCTTATACTTTACTTCACATATAAATCTATTTGTATGTGTATACTTATTGTAAGTCCGTAACATAAAATTTGAGATTGTAATCATTTTGATTATTTGAAGTGTGACTTGAATATAAATACATAGGAGAGGAAATAATTATATATAATTAATGAAACTTTAAAAATGTTTATCATAGTCTGGTGGGAACCATAATGTATTTTGTATACTGAAGACTATAAAAAAAAAAAAGCCTTAGATCAGTGTTTCTCGACCTTTTTCGAGTCGGGACCCCCTTTAATATTTTTCACTCATACTGCCCCCTCCTTCCCCCTACAAATTTTTATCAAAAAAGACATAAAGAGAAAACACTAAAATGCATTTTCTATAATGTAATTTGAACTAAATGTTTAGCTTAAAAAAAATAAAATTTGTAAGAAATAGAGAAAGATTCATCCCCCAGTCAAAGGTATGTAAAATCAAGAACAGAACTTCAAGAAAATTCATGCACCTATCATATGGATTCAGAATTATATGGCATTAAAAATAGAAGAACTCTTACCTAAATAAAATAAGTTTATTCCATTTGAGAAACTACAATAGTAATACCAAATACGACAGGACAGTCTGATGAAAGATAAACTGACATTTAGAATTTGTGTTCTGTTTGTAATAAGTGACTGCAATTTTTCATTTAACACCAAATAAAAGTGGTTGATTTTTGATTTGTATTTTGAATGAGAGTTTTCCCCTTTAAAAAACATCACTGCTCTACAGTTTCATGGTAATAAATACTGACAAATTTTTTCGGTGAAATTTTCTAAAGAGTTCTTTTAATTAAATAAAACCATGGTGAACCCCCAGAAAACATTTTTCAACTGAGAGGTTAGGAATCCATGCCTTAGATAGATGTAATAATGATAATGAAAACCCTATATATTCATGTGTGGGGGATACATATCCATATATATGTGATGCAACTTGACATGTAGCATTTTGAAACTGACTTGAAGAAATATGGATTGAGCAGGAAAAGTATTAAATGAGGTATAATAAATTTCCCAACCTCATTTTTTCTAATTTTTATTAATTCACTCATAATTAAAAATCCATAATATGTACAGTTAAATATCTATAATCTGCACTTCTCATGCATATTTTTATAACGGTTCATATCCTTTCTAAATTGATAAAAATGAGATTTAACCATTTAGAATTGATACTTTTTTTTTTACCACAACATTTTGAGTTTTTCTGTTTTGAAAGAATATATAAATTTTTGGCTTCTGCTTAAATCAGCACTGGTTAGACATGATAAGGGAAATAAACATTATAAAATTGATATTTTAAAGCTTCAAGTGCTTTAAACATTTCTACTTTAAAAATAATATATAAAATTTATCTATTACTCAACATTAAAAAAAAAAGCTTTGAACTATTATTTTAATTTTCGACATTATTCTTAGAGTTTTATATTATGCTAATCAATTGTTTTTAAATCTGATTTTTTTTTTTTTTTTTTTTTTTAAGTTACAAAAATTGTTTTAGAGTTTATGTCAGCTAAGGATATATTTGAAAAAGTTTTGACAATTCAGTTGATGCTGAGTATTTTATTCTGACATTATTTAAATTTGCACTGTTCTAATTATCTAATCAATTTTCTTTACCTTTGTATATTTTTACCAAATAAGAATATTAATTATGATATACTACTATGATGAGCATCTTAACAGCCATATGTTTAATCATTCAAATTTCTAAAACTTTTGGATTTAATCTATATATATATATATATATATATATATATATATATAGAGAGAGAGAGAGAGAGAGAGAATTTGCAGGAAAATATTAGATTTATGAAATTTACATATTGTCACCTGATTGCAAGAACTAGGTAACTTGATTCTTCAAGTTCTTGAAGATCTCAAATGTCTACTTCATCCAGTGACAAAATACTTGTCATTCTGTTTGTCTAATTATTGCATTAGCCAAGAAATGGCATTAGATTAGCAGCAAAGGGAGTTGTCTAGTTATTGCATTTGATTCTTATGTAATTTAACTATAAATAGCCAGATATCTCAAAAATAAATTTTTTGGAGTTACCTCGTTCTTGCACTCAGGCGACAATATTAAATAGTCTAGGTATCATCTAGTACTTTTTTTGTTTTTAATTGCCACTGATAAAGAAAATGTTGACTATGTTTGTTAAAAACTTCTTATGGCTGCTGTGTACTAACCCTATTGGATTTACTCACCTCAATGTTTACCTATGGAGAAATGTGTCCAAGGATTGCCAGTTTTTTTTAAAGAAACTGTACTTTGTAATAAAGAAAGAAATTTGACACCTTGGGGCATTTTTAAAAGAAATGCCAATATTTTGAAATTTAAATGATTTGGGGGAAAATCTGGTATAGTGTTTTAAACGCTCCTAAATTCCTTTTGTGGTCATAATTTATAAAATGAATCCTGTCGCAAGATGCAGAAAAGTTCAGGCTATCTGAAAATACTATTTTTATTGGATTATCAGCTTTTGTGTAGCTCTAAATAGTAGACATATTTTCTCCGTAGGTTAACATTGAGATGAGCGAATCCGATAGGGTTAGTACACAGGAGCCTTAAGTGAGAAAAACATATAAAGCATATTCCTCCATGTTTTGTCCCTTGAAAGTATTTTGATTGAGAGTTAGTTTGCATTTAAAACTTACACATATCTCTCAGAAAAAGGCCATTTTTTTATCTGTGGCACATGACTAACAGTTATCTGTTAGTCATGTTAGCTATTTTGATTGAGAGTTAGTTTGCATTTAAAACTTACACATATCTCTAAGAAAAAGGCCATTTTTTTATCTGTGGCACATGACTAACAGTTATCTGTTCTAAGATTTGTTTTTATCTGAAAGTCCAAATTTATACCAGAGAAAACATTTTGTTTCATGTAAATGAAATTTTAAGGGTTTGTTCAGTAAGAAATTTTATTTTAATAAAGGCTGAAAGTAAAAATTTGCGTTTGTTCAAAGATTAATGAATATTTTGTACGTGGTTTCAAGAGATTTTTTGTTTTTTCAAAATGTGTGTATCATAAGATTTTTGCAAAAATGTACACCTGTTTTCACAAAACCCTTAATTTTTAATATTTTTGATACCATGCATTTAATTTTTTTATATACAAATACATATCTATATTGCTATTCACTGAAATAAAAACTTTACTATATAAGTAATAAATAATTTACTTTGTGCTGTCCATATTTAGTAATAGACTTTAACACTGAGAAAGTAAGATTTTGTGTGAACTGGATAAACACATATAATAATGTAAATTAATGTAATTTAGGGAATACAGTTCTGTAATTTTAGGTGATTCATTATCCCTTTCCAAAATAAAATAAATCACATTTTCATGAAATCGACTAGAACTTTTAACGCAAAAAATAAAAATATCGATATTCTGGATAGAAGCTCTAAACACTGCAGAAATTTAGTGACTTCATACCTGACATAGATTATATAATGTTGGCAAGATGTCTTGATTTACGTGAAAGTGGAATTTGTAACAATAAAATGTATGAAAAAGCAACAAAATATTTGAAACAGACATGAAAATTGAAGCGTTGCCAATTATTTTGAATTCGAAAAAGTATCATAAATTTACTGATTTAAAAAAAAATTAAAATTATTTATCACAAATTAATCATGTGGAATCATTGTCGAAAGGCATCAGTGAAGTCATTTTCCCTCGTTTGAAAGGAGATATTAATTTTGAGGTTTTTCATTAACTTTTTTTTTTAATAGCACTGATAAAGAGAGTTATTTAGCTAGTTCAAATAAATAGTTCAAGTAAACGGATCGTTCAAAATAAGACCCGCCTTTATGTTTTACTAAATTTTTATCTTTGACATCATTTTCGAAAGCTGCTAATGTTGTCGAAACATTTTTCTGAGACACTATTGAATATATTTTACGTCGCAGCACCAATAAAGAATATTTCTTTAAAGGTTTGTTTTGCATCCAAATGTCTAGATTATGTTATTGCTTATTTCTTTAGTATAGGATTTGATTACCGACAGTGCATCTGTTAACATTGCAGATTTTCAGATGCAGAAAACAGAATTAAAAAAATATGCGTGATCGTAAAAACATAGTTCGAAAAATACCCCACAGCTTAAGGCTGCTGTGTAATTACCCGATTAGATAAGCTCACCTCAATTTTAACCTATGGAGAAAATACTATTGGCAGTTACATAAATGCTGATCAACCAATAAAAATAGTATATTTTCAGAGAGCCCAAACTTTTCTGCACCTTGCAACACGATTCATTTCAATTCCTACTATTAGTTCACACTCTCTCTCTATATATATCTTGTTCAAATTTTCAATCGTTAATAAAAGTACTTTTTATTCATCCACTCAAGTTCAAATACATTTTTTAAAACTTGTAGTGGATGACACTTGATGTTAATACAGTTTTTCAAATATTAATTCATTAATTAAATTTAATTAATCAATTTTTCAATTCCTACTATTAGTTCACACTCTCTCTATATATATATCTTGTTCAAATTTTCAATCGTTAATAAAAGTACTTTTTATTCATCCACTCAAGTTCAAATACATTTTTTTAAACTTGTAGTGGATGACACTTGATGTTAATACAGTTTTTTCAAATATTAATTCATTAATTAAATTTAATTAATCAATTTTAGTTTTAGACCTAGAGCGTCTCTTGCTCTTGAATAGTAATTTCCCTCTTGTTACTGTGTAAACGGTAGCACTGCGGTATCGCGGGCTTCTCCCGTCCTGTAGGTTGCGAGATCGAATCCCCAACCTGACAAACTTTTTCTCTCTCTTTCTCCCCCTCCTAATCTCGCACAGTAGGCAAGGTTCTGGCAGGCAATCCCTTTTTTCAATTCCTACTATTAGTTCACACTCAAATTTTTCTTTGTTGACCTAAGTAGGAATTGACTTTAAATTAATTTTTTTTATATATTACTTGTTTTATAAATGGAGTTCACCAAAGGAATGCATGAGCGTTTAAGACACACCCTACCAGATTTTTCCCCTGAATCATTTAAAATTTAAAGAATTATTATTTGCATTTTTTTTAAACGAAAAATGTCCAAGGTGTCAAATTTCTTTCTCTATTACGGAGTACAGTTAAAAAAATTCTTTAATCAAGTCATCAGTCCTTGGACACATTTTCTCCATAGGTTAACATTGAGGGGAACGAATCCAATAGGGTTAGTGCACATCAGCATTAGCATAATAACCAACAGGAAACATATAAGGTAAACGCACCAGTAATGGGCCGGTTAAGAGAAAAATTGAAGTAAATCTGAATTTTCACAGCTATAGATAAAGCAAACTGGTCCAAATTTTTACCTGCCATTTTAATAACTGTCTTACATCTGTAGTAGCAATTGGAGCGCACTGGCTGCATTCATAAAAAAAATATATATATACATAAACTAGCTGAAAACCCGCGCTTCGCTACGGAGTACATTCAAATTAAATACAACGGTCAACGTATGCAATTTATGCCAAAAAATAAATATATATATTTATAATAAATGCGATGATCAATGTACACAATTGATGTAAAATATATATCTATCTATATATATATATATATTTATAAAAAAATCGTAAGGGATATGCATTTTTTTTGGATAATATCCAATCGTCTGCTGCATTAGAAAGAGAAAAAAATATTTTTTTTGTCTATTTAGTTGTTACGCACGTGACGATAGATTTATTGAAAGTACCAGAAAAAGAAATCACCTGATCAACATTTAATAAATTAAATTCTAAAAATTAATCTTTAAAAATTCACCAAAACTCAGGCAATGGAGGTAAAAATTCGAAAGAAATTTCATTTTGAAGGAATTTTTATGATCTTTCTCGTGATATAAATTTTATAACCCTCAATGTATTATTTTAAATGCAAACGTAAAAAAAGTTTAAAAAACAGCTTAAAAATTTAATTTAAAAAAATCTAAGAAGAATTTTTGAAAAATCTTTCTTAGTGCACCCCTACACTATTAGAAGAATCGCCATGCAAAATTTCAGCCCTTTAGGTCCAGCGGTTTGGTCTGTGTGTTGTATGTCAGTCAGTCAGTGAATGAATGAGTCAGTTACGGAACTGTTTTATATATATAGATAATAACCAACCTGATGCACCTATAATGGTCCATTATTTTATCCGATGTACCCATAATGGGCCACCGAATAATGGACCATCAATATCGCCCATCACAACATTAATGGGCCATTTATTTAATCTGTTATGGAACAAAATTCAATTCTACAATATCATAAAATTGGAAAGAAAAGGAACTAAACACATGATGTGTATTTTTTAGCCGGTTTATTCATTTTATAACTACAGTACAACTACACTAAATATATAAAAACTGAAATATAAATTTATTAATTTAAATATCTAAAATTAAATTTATTTAAAAATTTGTTGTTAATGCTGCCGGTGATGTACCGCTTTACTTGTCACAGCTGGTATGTTGTTGCAAATATTGACATTTCCGAAAAAATAATTTGTACCAGTACACGGGCTGGCCCAATACAGGGACAGTGTGTAACAATTCGTGATACCATGATGGGCCACGCTATTTTGACAATGGAATCTAAGTTTTTTGTCATTTAATCACTGTACAATTTGAATTATACGTACTATCGTAATGAATAATAGTTTAAGTCAATAAACAGGCATTATAGTACTTAAATAAATATTTTTGAAAAATTCACTTACCTTAACAGATTTCTTAAGCAGGCTTTAAAACAAACACAAATTTTCTTTTCTCTAGCAGAAAATACCTTACACTTCGCACAAAGTAAAGAAATGAACTGAATTCCAATGCTAAGGGATCCTCGTAGGTAGTAGACAATGACCCTCACCCCTTCCATTGCTAAGGTAACAATAGACCCTTAATTTCTCGACATTTCTAAAGGGTGGCCCATTGTAGGTGCATTTACCTTAACTTCATAAATTCAAACGAGGGACTGGGAAAATGCTGAGGTCTTGTCCGAAAAACGGAACCATTCCCACAGTGCAAAGAAACTACCCCGTTTGGTATTTCAACAGTTAGTACTGAGCTAGGACATTGGCAGTGTGAAGCAAACTGGTTTGAAAAGAAGCTGAGAGATAAAATTATCGTACGCGATTTCAAAAAACAACAGGCAGGGGGTTGGTCTCGAGTCACACTATGAACATGAATGTTTGGAATCGGCTTTAAGCAGTAGGTCCCTGCCTAATGGGCCCTCGTGTAGCCAAAAAATGACCATATCGCTCTCAAACAGCCAACCCAAAAGCAACAGAATGAATAATCTATACTTATATATAAAGAGAGAGCGATTTTGTACGTGGAGGGTAATCTCCAGAACCACTGCACCTATTTGAAAATTCTTTCACAGTTTGAAAGGTACATTATTCCAGATGGACATATGCTATGTATTATGTATATCTGATCAGTAGAAATAAAGTTTGGGGCTTAATCCTAACAATCTCCATTGTTTCCGCTACTGTCTTCTACCGCTTTTTGTTCCGAAGATTTCAACGATCCTTAGCGTGGTGCTATCGCGGTGGGCTTCTGTTCTGACGCTAGCGGTTCGAACCTAGCCATTCTCCGGCACGCCTTTTTCTTTTAAAAATTTATTTTAATTATTAACTAACGTAAAATTAATTTAAGGTATTATGTTATTATTAAGGTAAAAAAAGATTTACAATTTATTGGCTATCAACTGGAAATTTATTGGTATAATATTTTGTTCAACCCGGACAAAGTCGGGACGGGCCGCTAGTTACTAGATAAAAAGAACTTTTTATACACCATGTTTTCAAATTTTCTGTTGAATCATATAAACTTGACAATTCTGTGTACTAATAAATACTTTTTAAAATTTTTTTGATGAATTATCCCATCAACTTGAAAGAAAATGAAGTTAATTGGAAGTTAACTTGCGTTTAACTTTTCGTTCCCGTCCTGGCCGATAGATGGCTGCATCAGTCTACAAAACAAAATTAACTGAAAATGGATTCAAATCTGCTTAAAGATGGCTAAAAGTATTAAAAAAATGCATTGTCATCGTGTCCTGAGCCATTCTAAAAGTTTCAAATGTCTAGCTAGTCGGGAAGTTAGTTAAAAATCGATTGCAAAATTTGTAAGGGACACACGCACAAACAAACAAGAGAGCAAGTTAATAAAAACATGGTAAAAAGTAGCATGCTGTCAAAATGGCAAACTTAGAACTGAGAACAACGCGGTCATAGAAACGTAGAATCAATTCGATTTGCTTTGTTTTAGATGACGAATTCAAATAAAAAAGTAATGTGGGCGGAACGTGCCTCGAAAATTTTATTCAAAACTAAATGAAATGCTGTGCAACACCGCAGTGGCTATCCCCACCACCTTTTCCGAACATCTAATACGTAAGATCTTTGATGCTGTCATCTATATCCAGAAATTTGAACGATTTGTATTATGTAATGTATATGTATGTATATATATATATATATATATATGTGTGTGTGTGTATATATGTATATTTATATATATAATATATATATATATATATATATATATATATATATATATATATATATATATATATATATATATATATATATATTACATTATACAAATCGTTCAAATTTCTGGATATAGATGGCAGCATCATAGATCTTACGTATTAGATGTTTGCAAAAGGTGGTGGAATTAGCCACTGCGCTATTCCCACAATCAGTGGGAATAGAAACGGCCGTGCAACACAGTAGAGCATAATTCGGTTTTTATAACCCTATGGAGTGTACTATATAAAGGGATTGGATAACATAATTGTGTTATTTATTTCTCTTTATTTGCATTTCAGACAATCAGTTTTGAGAAGGAGCAGAATGATGGAAGAAAAATCATCCCACGGAATTCTCAAAAGCAAGAGGGTAAAATGGTAACTTTCTGTGAAACTAGAAAACTAAAAATGTAGAGGAAAAATGAAGCCCAATAGTAGCTCGATGCCGTGTGCTTGATTCGATCTATTTTCTTTTAAACGCAGAATGTGATTTATTAGGGGATATTGCGAAAACTTGTGGGTGTCGTGTGTTTCTGCAGAACCATTCCACACTTATTCAGCTATTTGGCAGAATACATTGCAGTTTGTTTCCGTAATGTAATTCTATGAAGTCTTCTTTTTAAATAGATTGTGCAGCAAAAATATCTTATTTATTTACCTTTATGTTTCTCCCTTTCCAGGTGTTTTGAACTGCTGTAAGAAAAAGGCGTGCAACCGACTTTTTATTTCATATAATTTTCTTCAATGATACGGAAATAATCGAACGGATAACGTATCAGTTGCCCTGTACAAGCCTCTAAAGGTGAATTTTTAATAGGACTGGATGCCTGTTCTGTTTAGAAATAACGTATCTGCAAGGAAAGGATAATAGACGTTTCAAGTGCTTTAAAATAATCTGCGAATAAATAGTGAAATAGACACAAATTTCCTGCTTATTTGCTTATAAACAAATAGTTACATTGACAGAATCAATATGATTCTATTAGACCTTAAGAAGATTTCAGCCACGTTATTGATATCGGAGAGCGTTTTATAGAAGTGAGACCGCCCGCGTTCCTATGCAAGACGTATGCTGGCTTAATTTCAAATTGCCCAACAGAAATCGACCTTTAATGTTGTAATGACATAGTAAAATAGCATGACGCACGAAAAGATCACTTTGTCATAACTCCGCGTCTACCATTCGTGTTCAAATTTGTTTTTGAAAAGAAGTATTAATTTGCTCTGCTATCGAGTTCTCACGTTGCTAACATTTGAGAAGTTGCCGCTCCTCTTGCAGTGCTTTCATGTTTAATGCAGAAAGCGTCGGCATGGTCGGCCAGCAAACGTTCGATGACCCCAATCGGGAAGAATTTTCGGACGCCTCTTGCCAAGAACAGCAAGCACAAGGTGAAAATACACCTGATCCGTGTGCAGAGGAGTTCGAGGAAAGTCATTCCTCCGAAGGCATTTTGCTGAGTCATGACGAAAACAAATCATTCCAATGCAACGAGGACGGAAAAGGTTTTGAAGACCTCAAACGGCGTCTTCTCGCCCAGACTGGAGAAAAATCTCTGGTCTGCAGTGTGTGCGCGAAATTATGTTCTTCGCGGTTCAAACTGAGAGAACATTTTCTAACGCATACAGGAGAAAAGCCTTTCGCCTGCAACGTATGCCAAAAACAATTTGCGAGGCGAGATAAATTTAAAGAACATCTCCGAATCCACACGGGGGAAAAACCGTATAATTGCACTATCTGCATGAAGGGATTTTCCCAGCGATCCCAACTAAACGAACATCTTAGCACCCATTCCGGAGAAAACATTTTCACGTGTAGCGTCTGCAAGAGAGAATTTTCCCGCCTGACCAGTCTGAAAGTCCACCTCCGCACCCACACCTCGGAAAAACCCTTCGTGTGCAGCGTATGCGGCAAAGGATTTTCCAGGCAGGAAGACCTGGACACGCATCTCAGCTTGCACAACGGCGCGAAACCTTTCCACTGCAGCGAATGCAACAAGACGTTTGCGAGGGTCGACAACTTGAAACTGCACTTGCGGACCCACACCGGAGAGAAGCCTTACGTGTGCAGCGTGTGCGGCAAGGGATTTTCGAGGTTCGACAAGTTAAAGCTGCACGTTCGCACCCACACCGGAGAGAAACTTTTCGTCTGCGACGTGTGCAAGAAAGGATTTTCACGGCACGAGAATCTGAAACAGCACGTCCGGATCCATACCGGAGAACGACCTTTCGTCTGCGGCGTGTGCAACGCTGGATTCCATCGGTCGGATGGTCTGAAGATACACTTCCGCACGCACGCGAGCGAAAAACCCCACGTCTGCCCCGAATGCAATAAAGGGTTTCATCACAAGTCGCATTTGGTGAGACACCTTCGCACCCATTCGGATGAGAGACCTTACGTCTGCCACATGTGCGAGAAAACGTATAATTCGATGACCATTTTGAAATTGCATCTTCGTTCCCACACGGGTGAGAAGCCCTTTGTCTGCACCGAGTGCGGCAAGGGATTTTCCCGGCCGGATTATTTGAAGTCTCATCTTCGCACCCACACGGGAGAAAGACCGTACGTCTGCGGTGTGTGCCAAAAAAGGTATACAGTAAAGAGTAGTTTAAGGAAGCATCTCCAAGTGCATAAAGAAAAAACTTTAACGCAATAATTGGTTAGAAAATGTTGTAATTTCATATCATTTTTAGTTATGAATACGGAATTAAGGCCTTGTTCCCATCGGAATCCTTTTAACCAATCACAGACTTCCAAACATTTTGCCCCGGCATTGTTTAAGTGTCTGTGATTGGTTAAAATTATTGCGGTACGAGAAACTCTGGCGGAGTCAATGCCTAATGGAAATAAAAAACCAATGAAAGAATAACAGGGAACAATTAATTTAAAATTCTATTCGACATCTACGGTGAACCGAAAACATGTAATTGTTATTTTTTAAATTTTCTGATTTTTATTTATTTTTTATTATGCTAGAAATTATATATTTTTTTAAATAGAGAATTTGCATTCAACACACAAGGTTTATTTTAATGTAGAAAAGGGATTTTTTTTCGCTTTTGTTTATTTTCCCTTATACTTAAAAAAAACTTCATATCTCATACCCAAATCAAAAGCTTTAATAAAATTGTATAAAAAGTAAAAGAGGAATAATTAGTAATAAGGAAATTCGTGTTACACACGTATTTATACGAGCATCTTTATAGACTGAGCTGCGCACAAAGCCGCAGTTAGCTTCTTGTAGGAAAAGCTAGAGATCTAATAGTTGGGGGTATTCGCCCCTCTCCTTCCAGTAACAAACATCTCTTGTCCGTCAGAGCTGCGAAAGGGCAGCTGTTAGTAACATTCGTTTACAGCCCAATCGGGGTAAAACTTATTTACTTTTATTTACTTTTTAATGTAAATAAAATTTTATATTTAGTTTTTACGCAATAATTGGCAACCTGTATAGATTTGTGGCAAAGCTATACAGGTTGTGGCAGAATGGACTCTCCCATTTCAAAGGGTCAATAAACAAACTAAATAATTAACAGAAAAGAAAGCTTTATATTTTCGAAAAGTACCGTATTTTTTTAACCATAAGTCGCACCTCCAATTTATGAGAGGATTTATAACGGCGCAACTGGTTACAAACCCGGTCGACCGGGTTTGTAACCAGTTGCGCCGTGTGCGTGGCTCCATTCAATTACATACGTTACGACTCAACACGGACTGGTTTGTGATTCGAGTCAGTTATCAGTTTCTTTTGAGTTGCCCCATGTGCAGACGGCCTAAAGCTTTCCATCACTCTGTTGGTCACCTCTGGGGGGAACGGCGGCAACTTCCTCACGAATAACGGACTCGCGGTCTCGTTGCACATTTTAAGGTGTTCTAAAGTTCCTAGGACGACCCTTTGGTTTCCCCGGTCATGCATACCCGCTTTCTCTCGCGTTTCAAACCCATCGCAGGATTGTTTTTCGATCGGGAACGTCATCAGTTGCATAGAGCCCGAAGCGCGTCCCAAATGCCCTCTGTGTCGCGGTTACAGAATCGTTGTTTTCACAGAACGCCTCTATTGCAAAACCGGACCGCTCACCGGACCCACTCATGGTGTCTACTGGTAACTAGAAAATCCGCCCGAACTGTTGACAACTCCCGCAACGCCCTAACCCCACCATTACTTTACCAGTGACTATAGAAATGTGGGAGTCTATTCTGCCGTATCCTGTAAATTTAGAGTATCGTATAACTTTTATATTAAATGATGCATAAATTGATTAGAAAAAGTTATATATATATATATATACACACACACACACATATACATATATATATATATATATATATATATATATATATATATATATATATATATATATATATATATATATATATATATAATATATATATTATATATATATACTTATTTGAATAGTAGTCCAAGTCCACTTAAAAAAAAAATAGAGTTAGCCTCACTTTCTTGTTCATACAAGTCATTTCTATCTTATTTATAAACTGTTACACCTCCAGCTTATTTCTGCTGTCAACAGAGGGCACCACAGATCAGAATTCAGCAGTTATTTCTCAGCACTCATTACACTTTAAGGCTCTGTATCTGAAAATAATTGCAAGATAAAAAGAACTTTTTATCTGCCACGTTTTTAAATTTTCTGATGAATCATATAAACTTGACAATTCTCTCTTAATACCACAAACCTTCACTTAATTATTATTTTCACTTTCTTTTATTTAATTTTAATCACTTTTTAGTCGTTTCCACTATCCACAGACTTTTATAAACTGCCAACTTTTATAATTTTTTTTTAAAGTTTTTGCACAATATTTTTGTAAACAAACTTAATTCACATGTATTCTGTTTTCAAAATCGTCAAATGCCGTTACGCAAAAGTGCAAGCATTGAATTCGATCGAAGCGCCACCTTTCGGGTTTTTTCGGCTAAAAGTATTAAAAGAATGCATTGTCATCGTGTTCTGAGCAATTCTAAAAGTTTCAAATGTCTAGCTAGTCGGGAAGTTAGTTAAAAATCGATTGCAAGATTTGTACTGGACAAACACACAAACAAACAAACAAGAAAGCGAGTTAATAAAAACATGGTAATAATGAACAAGAATGGAGTTGGACCACTATACAAATAAGGCCTTCATACATTCACACGCACACACACACACACATATATATATATATATATATATATATATATATATATCTGGGGGAGGGGTTTCCGCTCTGCGGTCTCTAGGCACGACCTGCCACTAGTTAACTTTAGCCAAGGTATAGATCATTTACGGAAAGGAACGTTTGCCTTCATTTCTTCATACTTTGCAACTTCGAACATTTGAAGCGTAAGAGACGAAGCAGCAAAGTTATGTTGGTGCTTAATAAAATGGTTAAAAATGAGCTGTAACTTGGTTTAGATCTGTTATATTAGGGCCTGTTCGCATAGGAGTCCGTTGCGTTGCGTTAAGGAAAAGATGACGTTGAGACGAAAATATACCAACCATAGGCCTCCAAACGATTAGCAATGAAATTTTTAACGCCTATGATTGGTTTATTTTCGTCTCAACGTCATCTTTTCCTTAACGCTACGCAACGGACTCCTATGTGAACAGGCCCTTTCTGTTACTAAAACTATATGCAGAATTATAAGTAACAGTACTATTTGTAAATACTATAAGATATGTAAAACTAATTGTACGAGTAGTGTGCTTATTTATTGTTATTTATAAATTATTTAATTTTTTTTTTTTTTTTTGTAATATCCTTGTATTGCGTAACATGTCTGCTTTAAGGAATGCAAGAAAATGGGTTTATTTTACTTTGGCTCGTTTGATTAAATGCTTAATTGAGTTTTTAGTGCTGCAGCTTAATATACATTGCATTCTATTGCATTGTTAATTTGAAGATCAGGCTGACGGACTGAATTCCTGCCATTATGGCTGCTGTGTACTAACCCTATAGGATTCACTCACCTCAGGAATTTATGAAATATGGTTTATATATATATATATATATATATATATATCCTGTAAATTTAGAGTATCGTATAACTTTTATATTAAATGATGCATAAATTGATTAGAAAAAGTTATATATATATATATAGAGAGAGAGAGAGAGAGAGAGAGAGAGAGCCTTATTTGAATAGTAGTCCAAGTCCACTTAAAAAAAAAATAGAGTTAGCCAAAAAAAATAGAGTTTTCTCAATGGGTTCTATATATATATATATATATATAGAACCCATGGAGAAAACGTGTCTACTATTGACACCGGCATAAATGCTGATAATCCAACGAAAATGGTCTTTTCAGATAGCCCGATCTTTTCTTCACCTTGCAACAGGATTCATTTTATAAATTGAGTCCACCAAAGGAATTTATGTGCGTTTAAAACACACTAGACCAGACGTTTTCCCCGCATCATTTAAATTTTAAAATATTATTTGAATTTTAAAAAAAATGAAAATGCCCCGAGGTGTCAAATTTTTACTCTATTACGGAGTATTTAAAGATTTAAAAAAAAAAATCTTTAAATTGAAGTCGGCAATCCTTGGACACATCTTTCCATAGGTTAACACTGAAGTGAGCGAATTCAATAGGGTTAGTACATACCAGCCAAGGTATGTACTAACTTGTACTACTATGTACTACTTTTTGGCTCACAACCTTTGAAACTTAAAAAAAATCGATTTTTGGATTTTGCTATATTCTGATTTTTGGGACATTTCTGAACAATATGCAAAAAACCGCATAAAAAAATTTGCATTATTTCTCGAGTTATGAGAGTTTATGTAAAGCTCACTGTGTTGCCATAGCCATGTTATTCCAACTTTAACTTCAGTTTTCTCGAATATGTGAATTTTTGGATTGCGCGCACAGTTACTCCCAAACTATGTGTCCTAGACACACAAAATTTTTATGAGATTTGTATTATAAGCTTCTTTACACACTAAAACCAGAAAAGTTAAAAAAAATTTGTAAAAAAAATTTTTACATTTGAAAATGTTTTAAAAAATTGCTAAATTTTAAATTTTTTTAAATTTTATGTAAATTTTTCAATTTAAACTATATTTTTTGTATATTTTTTGGTTTTACATTAAACTTGAGTGTATTATTAATTTAATTTTACCAAAAAATAGTTTCTGTATGCATATTTCTTAATTTTATGATGCGCGAAACATCCAATGATTTTTTTTCCCTTTTTAGTAATGTGTACATTTAAAAATAAAATCTAAAAATTATTTATGGCTTTAGAAGTTCTATTTTTGTATAAAATATAACTGAAGACTTGTAATTTTGATATAAAACAAAAAAAATTATATATATATATTAATATTATTGGAGTTTCAGTAGCTCGATTTTGATCACGTTTAGGGTCATTTCCCAGTAGTCAAAGGTTGTGAGCCCCCTCTGTCTGGAAGAAAGAAAGAAAAAAAGAAATTTTCGATGAATTGTCGTGCCAGTTATGGATACCAAAATAGCGATCAAGTTTGTCGCCGCAGAGGTCTAGCCATTAAACCTTACGGGTTATTCTGCGTATATTCAGTATGTAATCCAATTTCCTTAATATTTTTGTTATCGTAAGAATGATGTAGTTTGTTTTGTGGTCTTTGTGATTGATTTTGTACTTGCTTTTTGGCTATAATAATTAAAAAAAAATCAGAAATTTGTAAACATTAGTCATGTATTCATTTTTTTTTTTTCTGCTTGGACGTTACGTTTCAGTCACTGTTTTGAATACATTTGTCAAAGTGTGTTGACTCTTGATAATAATTAAAAGATAAAAAGAACTTTTTATATACCATGTTTTTTAATTTTCTGTTGAATCATATAAACTTGATAATTCTATGTATTAATAAATACTTTTTTAAAAATTTTTTGATGAATTATCCCATCAACTTGAAAGAAAATGATCAAATCTATACTAATAAAGAGACAAGTGGAAGTCGAGAGATCACGTGATCGTAACTCATCCGGGCGGGTACCGATCCTCGAAAAAAAAAATGGCCGACAAATATACTGGAAACGGTGTAATTTTTTTTCTCATGAAAGTACATAAATGTTACATATTTGGAAAGAACTTCGAAAACTGATAATTTTTTCTGCGTACACTTATTCTGTTAATTCAATAGTTTTAGAGATATTTTCATTCTAAAATCACTCACTGCTGAGAAACCAAATCATCTGGTGCAGTGGTGCTGCCATCTGTCGGCAGCGACGGGGATGAAAATTGAAAGGAATTTATTCACTTGAATTTAATACATTTGTAGGCTTTTTTTCTTTTGTGGGGCCCGAAGTAGATAAATATGTTACACGGATGGCTTGAGCGTAGCTAGGCGAAGCCCGGCTAGTGCATAATAAAGGGGTATCAAAAGCGTAATCAATCGTTTAGCTCGAGAATTGGAAGTTAACTTGCGTTTAACTTTTCGTTCCCGTCCCGGCCGATAGATGGCTGCACCAGTCTACAAAACAAAATTAACTGAAAATGAATTCAATCCTGCTTAAAGATGGCTAAAAGTATTAAAAGAATGCATTGTAATCGTGTTTTGAGCTATTCTAAAAGTTTCAAATGTCTAGCTATTCGGGAAGTTAGTTAAAAATCGATTGCAAGATTTGTACTGGACAAACACACGAACAAACAAGAAAGCGGGTTAATAAAAACATGTTAAAAATACAAATAAACAATTATTGTTTACTTTCATCGGAAGCAGACATTACACTTTATATGCAGGCAGAAGAAAATTCCGTTTTCAATTCCTCCTTGCATTTCCTGAGAGTAGATAATTTCATGCTCGTAAAACTATCTTTTTTTTAATGTATGACGCATTCCTAAACAGTTATTTACTATATTTAAATTATTTTGTTGTTTTAACTTGAACTGAAGCTATTTTTTATGTGATGCCAATCAACCGACAATGATGAGCTTATATAAAAAAAATTTCATTGAAGTCCGACGGCAACTTCAAATGTTAATGTGACTTTTAGTGGTGTCTAGTGCAGTGTTGCGCAAACTGTGGGTTGCGAAAAACTAGGAGGGTCGCTGATAGTCTTGAAGTAGATTTTTATCATATTGAATTATTTAATTAAAAAGCATGCTTTAAATTTTCTATAATTACATATTTTTAATATACACTCAGTAAAATTTCACCTTGGCAGAGTTTAAATTATTATTAAAATTAGACACACTTGCTTCGCCAAATAAAACGAAGTCTTAAATTAATGAAACACATTTAATTATATATATATATAGACGACACATAGTTACAAACGAAATTACAATAAAAATAACATAACGGGAGAGCAAATGGTCTGACACGACTTCACGCTAAGACAAAATCTCCCAGAATGCCCTTCTTTTTAACACTCTTCGCGCGCAAACCTCATCACATCCGGCATGTGCCGAATAAACATAAATTCCACTAGATCAGCAATGTCCTGTAGACACACAGGCTCCGGTCACAAAAAAAATATATGCACCCAGAAGAAATCGAGCTACTATCACGAAACTTGGCAGGAATGTAGTCTGGTAAGAGATATGCAAATGATTAAAATTTCGACGCCAATGAGACAAGGGTAAGTGCGCTATGCGCATATGAGATGCGCAGCTGGGAGAGTTTAAAAGCATGATTGCTCGTGCCATAGGGTTATTCAAACAAATCTGTCGACTTGGATGGACGGTATTGTGACTAGAGATGGCTCTGAGACGTAACAATTGTCGGACTTTGAGAGGAGGCGTATAGTAGGCCTCAGAGAAGCAGGTTGGTCGAACAGGCGTATCGGCTGCCACCTCGGTCGGAGCGATAAAGTAATTGCTCGGTGTTGGCAACGATGGATCACGGAAGGGTTAGTCTACCGTCGCGGAGGGTCAGGGCGTCCCAGGAACACAAATGCGCTCGAGGATCGCGTAATCATAAGAGCGGCCACGTCCGCACGTACAACGTCGCTAGAATCGGTTCGACGCCATTTACCACCTTGCAGACATCCGATGGTATCAAGGGAAACCATTCGGAGACGACTGGCCGACGCAGGTATAAGGAGCCGACGTCCATTAAGACGCCTACCACTGGCCCCACATCATAGGCAGTGTCGATTGGATTTTTGCCGACCTCGGGCAAGCTGGAGTGTGACCGACTGGAGGCGTGTGATCTTCAGCGATGAATGCCGATTCAGTCTCGATGCTGATGACCAGCGCATACGCGTGTGGAGGCGGCCAGGCCACCGATCCGATCCGGCATTTGTTGTCGAGAGGCATACGGCGATTAAACAAGGTGTGACAGTGTGGGGAGCAATTTGTTGGGCCACACGATCACCTCTAGTCGTCCTTCAACGCCCTTTGACGGCACGCAGTTACGTGGACGAGATTTTAACGCCAGTTGTACTGCCTATGCTATCAAGTCGTCCAGGTGCCATTTATCAGCAAGACAACGCTCGTCCACATACTGCGTGACTCTCCCAACAATGTCTTCAAGGATATGATGTACTCCCCTGGCCTGCCAGGTCACCAGACCTCTCGCCAATAGAGCACATGTAGGACGTGCTTGGAAGGCAACTGAAGCCGTCCCGGAATACTGGTGAATTAACTGCCCAGTTGCAAAGATTATGGCATGATCTTCCGCAGGAGGTCATTGGTGACCTCATTGATTCGATGCTGCGCCGTGTTTCGGCTTGTATAGCTGCCAGAGGTGTATTTACTACTTACTGATTTGTAACATTTTTCATACCGTATCTTCTTAATAAAACGGTCTCTTCTTCTGAATTTGTAATCATTTGCTTATCTCCTCATATACTACATAAATCTTAAGTTTCGTGATAGTAGCTCGTTTTCTTCTGGGTGCGTATATTTTTTAGTGACAGAGTGTATTTTAGATACGATCCCAAAATACAAATTACCTGGTTTTGACGAGTTTGGAAAATTTCGCCAAGTTTTCGCGATGTTGTCGCCAAATGGGATCATTTGTATTTTGTTATGATGTCGCCCACACCGTATAGTGGTTAGTTCCTCGCGCTTCCACGGAATGGCCCACGGATGAATCTCGGGTAAGGCATGGACCTTCTGGTGCTGTACCCTCATAGGGAGCAGTGTTGATTCTCCTGTCTGATGCTCCTACAATAAAGTAGCCATTAAAGCAGCAGATGGATCAATGTTCTCATGACAAAGCACCCACAGCGTTGGTTTTTTTAAAAATGTTAATATTAATTTTCTCCTTTTATAAACAGTTGTTTTTAAATTCGCTTATTCTGAGAATAAAACTTTGCACTGTTTTTTATGTGTTTTATGAAGTCTTGGGTAATTTTATTTTAGCCTGATAAGTTGTTTTTTTTAGTTTTATTAATTTTTTTAGTTTTTATTGCTTAATTTTGTAGGGTTTTTAAAGTGTGTAAGTGTTCCAGTTTTTTTAAAGCATTTAAATTTTCACTTCTTTCAAGGCTTTGTTAAGTTTTTACTGGGTATCTTTCTTTGCTTGTTTTATTATGTTTTTCATGCATTTTTAAAGCTTCTTGGATCATATGTGTCTAGGAAGTTTTTGAGTATTTTTACTTCTTTTCTCACTTTAGGCTGTATTTTAGATCGTAAATTACTGTTTCTCTGCTGTGCTTGTTTTTAATGTCCCGATTAATACAAATTAAAGATTAGAATCACGCAGTTCCCGAAGTTATCTACAACAAGTGTATGTTTTATTCGTGATATTTATTTTGCAGATATACATAGTATGCGTAAGGTCAATATTAAGATATTTTCTGGACACCAGTATAACTTAAGGTATGGTGTTTAGTATTATAAAAGACCTGGAATTCTTTAGAAGATTTTGGTAATTTAGTCTCTTTGGGGGGGGGGGGGTTGATGTGTCGTCTATGTCGTCACAATCGCCATCATTGGTGATGTAGTCATCTTTGTCGGAAATCATATCATCGTCGTTTTCATTACCATGACCTATTCGTCGTTGTCATCTTTAAAATCAAGACAATGTTGTCTTCATCGTCTTCAATATTTCATCTTCATCGTAAAACAAAATCAAATAATTTCTAACACTTTTCAAGACAAAATCGGGGCGAAAAAATGTCTTATTCGGTATGTTGACATCGTATTATGACTTAATTTTGGTTCCAAGGCTTCATGTAATCGGATACTTCATGTAATAGATGTAAAATTTGGGCCTTCGTGTTGTCATACGTTTTCAACATCATAGCGATCTTTGGGTTTGACTTTAGCTATTTTATAGGGACCAAAATACTTTGGTCTCAATTTCAGTCTTGTAGCAAATTAAGTTCGTTGAATAGCTACAAGTTGTCCATCTTTGTATTTTGGCGATTATTTTCTTTTCCAACTATAGGTCTTTTTGTGCTTTGCTTCTTCTCTAAACCCTTCTCTGTTTTTTGTGAAACTTTTCCTCGTGTTCCTCTTGTAAAATTTCTATTATTCTACGGTCTTCTTTATTTTTCATCCGTACGCCGGTCAATAATTAGAAAGGTGTAACTTTAGTATTTCGTGCGATGGCATTGTTCATTACTCGTTGAACGGCGTTGATGTAATAGATCGAACATTGCAAAGAAACACATATTTTGGTCATCCAGAAAATATTCTGTTGGCAATGTTGGCCGACAGCCGAAAACACTTGAGAGCTTCGGGACTTCGAAGAATTTTAAAATGGGGGACAAATAGCTAAAGTAGAACAAAATCTTCACGAATTTAAGATTCCTTCGTGAAATTTCAAAGCAGACGACTATATTTATGAAGCCAGGTATAAAGGGCTTAAGTCAAAAATAGTGATTTTTCAGTAGAAGGATTTTAATTTTTGAACATTTTTCCAAAAAAATTTTAACTTAAAGAGCGATATTTTAGTTTGTTATACAAATCTTTAATTTAATTTATGATTAATGTGCCAAAAATGGTTTACTGTTATATTTCAATAATGTTTTGCACTTTTGTTTATTTTTGAGTGCTGACTTAAGCCCTTTTTACTAAATGTTATCTGAATTATGCCCTTTCGACTACAAACACTTTTTCGTTACATTTTATTTTTTCCTTTTTTAACTAAAATTATTGTAAAGGATTTTTGTCACAGAAAGTAATTAAAATTCATATGATAAAACTTGAGTTTTATTTAAAGCCAATTGTTACCAACATTATGTGAAATAATTTTAATTTTGATTACACGAAATTAATACATGAGATAACCTTAGTTTGATTTATTGATAACTAATATTTTCAAGGAGTGTTATCAGGGTCGATATCTTCAAGATCTGGATCTGAATTTTCAATATTACTTGCTGTTTTTAGTTCCAAGTAGAAAGGATGGAATATTGGTGGTATCAGTGGAAGCAGGTCCAACAGATCTTTCTTTTTTTTTCAGTTGAAATCGGAACAGTGTCCTTGTACCTTTTTACAAGAGAAGTTTGTGTTAGATTATTATTTTTACCACGACGCAGAAAGCTTACTTTAAAATATTCGGCGTCTTGAAGATTTACTTTATACTTTATGACTCTGTTAAGAATGTTCTATTTCGGTTGCGTGTATACAGGATTAAACAATCAACGACATCACTCTATAGACGAATTCACCCATTTTATTAACTCTAAGCACGAAAATACTGCAGGTAACTCGCGTGGCGGTACAAGCACGAATATACTACTCACTGCGACAACAACATGTCTCTTGCAGTTAACCTGTCGGTTGCAGTTATATCTGGTAAGCACAGTTACCGCATGACATTACAGTTAATATTTACACATGCAAAACACAAAAATTATAATTATATGATAAATACAAAACATCTTCAAACACTAAATATTTCTTTTCTACTGCATAATAATAAATTAACCAACATCTCAATATTTTAGAATTTCTTCCCTAAATTCGTAAATTTCTTATTACTTTGTAATCGATATGGCCATTCGATTTACTGCCTTTACTGAGTGGATAGGTGATGCCATCTATCGTGCCTAACACCAACTAATTACCTTTTCAGTTACAATTGCTCACTATAAGAGATCTCCTACAACTCCTTACATTCTCGTGTAACAGCCTTTGAATAAAATGCCACTTAAAATACTCACCTTCAGAGTTCTTTTTAGTATTTACTAAACTATCCTTCAACAGTTTTTCTATTGCTTTTCTAAAAGAGCATGGTCAACATCACACTCCATGTGGGTGTGACCAGGTACCAAAAATTTGTGATCAATCGTCGACAAATGAGGGAAATCCATCATCGCTTTCAAAAACATGGCTGAAACATAACTGTATCTGTTTTGTCCACAACATGTATCCGAATAATCAGAGCCTGACTAAGGCAGGGGCATACGGGGCAGTTGCCCCGAGCCCCCACATCAGAGGGGGGCCCTCAAATCGAATAGAAAGTTTATTTTAAGTTTCCTTCTTTAATGAACTTTTTTAAACAAAATATCAGTACAGTGTAAAATCCGTCAGTTTTATGTTAGCTTCTTCATTAATCTATCGTATGAACACTAATCTATATTTCCAGGGTGTCTACTACTTTTGAGAAAGTCAATTTCATGACTTTTCATGACCTTAAAAATAAAATTTCATGACCATTGAAGTACATACTAATGTTTAAATGAAATTAGTCTCCCCCCCCCCCCGGCTCGTCTTTCAACTATATTCACCTTATTATTTAAGTTCTTATCAGGAAAACCTTATTTTTAAAAAATTGGGATTACAATCATGCAATACTTATTAGTTTTATTACTGTTATACAAATTCTAGATATGATTGTGACTCAAACACCCATGAAATTTTTGATGCAATGTAAAACACCTTGAAAGTGAATGATGCAAAAATTAATCATTCTCATACTTGTCACAGTTACTACAGAAACCCCATTAAAGTAAATAATATTTAAATAACAATTTTTCTTTAATTCTACACTGATACAATTGTAAAATAGTTGTATCAATGTTTAATTTGGGTTAATTTTTGCTTAAATTGAGGAACTTTCCTAAACTGCTCTGAAAGCATCATGAAGAACAACTCAAACTGGACTGAGCCTTCTCGATGTTTCACTATTTTTTAACTAAAAATAATATAAAATTTACTGAAATTACATAATATTAATATTTAATAATATTAAAAAATTATAAAATTTAATATTATATAATCTAAAATTCCATGCACAATCTTGTGTAATACATTTCAGTAAATGTATAAAACAATTTGGAGCAAAAATATTGAAATCAAGACAGTAAATAAAAATTTTAAAAATTTGAATTTTTATTTAAAAATTAAATTTTGTATAAGTATGCAGTTTAAAAAAATTTTTCATTTAAAAATGTACTTTTATTTCGATGTTAAAATGCAATACAGTAAACTCCAGAATTTCGGGGGGTTGGGGTATCCTGCCCGTTCGGGGGTCCCCCAAAGAAGTTTTTGCCCCGGGCCCCAATTAGGCTAAGTCGGGCCCCATGAATAATAAGTAAGATTTACGAAAGTATTGGATAAGACTTTGTGATGGTACAGACAAGAGGCTATTTCGTTAGCTCCGCGGCCGACATTGGCCTCGTGCCATATGTAGTTAGTAGATTTGCCATTTGCAGTATCGTGAATTGTTAAATTGTACGTCCAAAGTTGTTGTTTGTAAAATGAAACTGATGAAAAAACATGCGGTGTTAGTAAACACTGCTGGAGATCGAACGTGTAACATTTTTTTTTGTTGAGTCATTTTTTTAAAACTCTTTGTTCTTTTCTATTCATATGCAAAGTCAGCTGCTTCGTTGTGGATTTTAAGTGAGTTTTCAGCTTCACTTCTAGCTTCACTTTCAACCTCAGCTATTGTTATTTTCATTTTTAGAGTGTCACATTTATGACTATTTTCGATTCATATGCAAACTCAGCTGCTTCGTTGTGGATTTTACGTGAGTTTTCAGCTTCACTTCTTCACTTTCAACCTCAGCTATTGTTATTTTCAGTTTCGAGTGTCACATTTATGACACGTGTCGACCTTCGGCTTTTTAAAATACAGTTTCATTTTATGAAACTCTGCCTCGTAACTATTAAGAGACAGGTTTTTAATTTTTTTCAGTATACAGCTCGTACATAATTCTCAAATTTAAATGAGCTGACTGATATTTTTTTTTCATTAACTCTTCTAGTGTAATGATTTTCAAATGATGGAAAGGACTTGATATGTGATCTCACCGCAGTACCTTTTTACAAGAGAAGTTTGCTTTAGATTATTATTTTTACCACGACGCAGAAAGCTTACTTTAAGTTCTTCTCCTGTTTATTTTATTATTATTTTTTTTTTTGTTGGCTGAAGGAAATTCACCCCGTTTATCAGGAAATGTGATGCCCGAAGTACTGAATGATTTGTTCTTCAAAGCATTTCTTATAAATTTTTCTTTTTCGCCTAGAGTTTTACAGAAACATTCCTTACAAACAATATGCCTTGTACCATTTATCTGCAGAAAATACTCATAAGTAATGTTCTTTGTTTTGGAAGATCCAGAGTTTCTCTTTTTACTAACTAAACATTCTTTAGAAGTAACATGGGCAGCTACAAATGCCGATCTTTTATCTCTGGAACCCATATTCGAATATCGGAATATCCCTTGAAGATTGCACATCGTATTTCCTCATGTAATAACGTATTGCATTTTTTGTACCTCTTAAGGGCTCCAATTCTCTTCGTCCAATTAATTTACCGCTGCTGTTTATATATGCTTTTCCTAGATTAATTTTTTCTTTTCTATCTTTTCAGACTTTTCTAGACCATTTCTTTTCTTTATTTTCATTTTGAAACCTGATTTTCCCCAATACTTTACTGAAAATTAATGTATTTTTCACCATCTATACAACTTGTTGTAACTCTGTTCTGTCCACCAGTAGTTTGTGGAGCAACGTTGTAAAAAGACACAAGGGGTCTTAAGCCTTTTATACCAGTCATGAATGTTTTACACCAAGCAATCAAAAAGGCATAACTTGCAGCTTTTATACCAATCGCAGAACTATAATTTGGATTTAAGTTTTTTGTACAAAGAAATGCAATTTTGTATACAAACGTGATAGACTTAAGCCTCTTTTACCAGTCAAAAGATTTTTTTTTAATCAATACTAACAAATATCTAAAAATCACCTTTTCTTTAACTTAAGCCCTTTATACCGGGCATCATAAATATAGATCTAATTGGCAGGCAATCAGTTAGACTTACTGAACCACCACTTACAGTATCTATTTCTGATAATGAACTTTTGGACGTCTCTGCTGAAATTCATATATTTTAAGATATCCATGCCATTCAAAAGCTGTAGTCAAATTAGTTACTGAAGCATCAGCTGCGGTGTGTGACAACGACGCACGAGAGGGATTCATAAGATCAAGAATAGCATCTAGAATTGTATCACCCAAATATGAAACAAAAAGTCAATATCTCTAAGTTCTATGAGGCCATTAAGATAAATGTTTAGAGACAAAGGGGGGTGAGGGGGTGGAACTGACCTCCACGTGATGATTTCTGGGTTGTTTTCACCCAGAAAACAAGCAAACAGCTGCATGAAAAATTTATAAATTTTAAAATGTCGTAGAAATTTTTGTGGGAAATCGGTAGCCAAAGATTACGTTGCAGGGAAGTTCAAATTTCACAAAGATCATTACACTTATACGTAGCAACTTTTCCGCATATAGGCTAATAAATTGAGCTAAACACTTTAAAAGGGGAGTGGTCACTTTTACGTACCTTTAAAAGTATCATTTTTAGACCTATGTTCGATTGTATGTACTACTCATGATTTTTGCTTGATTTACATGAAATTTTTTGAGTAACTGCCTATAATACTGTTTATTATAGATGAAATTTTTCAAGGTAATTAATAAAAATGACTTTTTATGCATAAAAAGTGAATAATATTTTTTTAAATCGAGCATTTTGCACTCAACTACTGTGCGCATTCTGACAAAATAAATTATTAAGGTACATTAATAATTTTTTACTATATGTGATTACAATACTTCAGGCAAAAATATCCAGCAACATTATTCTAAAATATATTAAAACATTTTAGTACGTGCTATTTTTAATTAGAAATTTCAAAAATGACTAAGTAAAAGCTTATAAAAAAATTCTTTAAAAAAATTAAAATATATTAAGGTTAAAAAATTTTGGTGGATTTTGTTGTCTAAAGTGTTGTAATCACATATAGTAAGCAATTATTAATGTACCTTAATAATTTATTTTGATAGAATGCACACAGTAGTTGACTGCAAAATGCTCGATTTAAAAAAAAGTATTCACTTTTTATGCATAAAAAATCCTTTTTTTAATTATTAATTACCTTAAAATATTGCATATATAATAAGCAGTATTATAGGCAGTGACTCAAAAAATTTCATGTAAATCAAGCAAAAATCATGACTAGTATATACAATCCAGCATAGGTCTAAAAATAATACTTTTAAAGGTACGTAAAAGTGACCACTCCCCTTAAAGCTTGGAGTGAGAAACCAAGCTTTCTCACTCCACTCTATTTTACATAGCTCTCTCCATTTTCCTTATTCAAACAGGATGGACCTCGTTTAAAATTATTTCTTTCCATAATGTTTTATTTGGAAAGTGTGAAGGATAAAAATTTGCTCATTCAAAAAATTTTTAAAGAGATGATAACTAAAACCTGTGCTTCCATTCGGTCTATTAATCAGTACCCGTAGAACACCTCCCGTTCTTCCCGTCTAAAAATCCGTACCCTTTGAAATTTTTTTGGAAATCTCAAACGTCTTCTTTTCGATCTGACATTCACCCAGTTATATTTCCCAGGGTTATATTAGAAAGGAATTCCTAACAAAACTTTAATTATTCATTAACACTCTAACTACTGATCTGTTCAGATGGACAGGTTATAACATTGGTAGAAATAGCTACGGTGAAATGCGGACCAAAAGTTACTAAGTTCGATTTTGAATGACTGTATAAATTTGGCATTAGCAGCTACAAATAGGAATATTTTTGCAGACTTGACCTTTTCTTTCCGAGGATGCATTTTAATTCAACAATTTAATTTTTCAGAACCAAAAATATTTAGTAGATTCGTAGTAGTCTCAAAAACGTGGTAACTGGCCATTATTGATTGCCAGTTTTTCTCTGTGTTGTATTTGGCAAATAACTTGGCGAATCTTCTGCTTTTTGAAATTCTTGAATGAAACCGAGATTCACTTAGTTGTGTATTTTTGGATTCAGAAAAGTGTAGAAACTTTTTATTTCAATTTATTTTCAATTCATTTAAATTTATTTTGACAGTTCATAATATGTCTGCCTAGAAATCGCGAAAAGGAAATTTTATATTAAATGAACCAAAATTAATAATACTTTACTAAATATTGCTGTACTTTGAATGACATAACCTATGAACTCTACACGAAACACAATTTCTCGTACTCGACGGTGGGAGAAGACGAACCTCTGTGAAAGGAATTGCTGTTGTGTTTGTCTTAGAAGTTGTTAAGCCGTTAGTAATTGAACATTTCTTCATGTATTTCATGATGGGATCCTCACTTCAAAAGATTATCAATAAAAACGTATCTAGCTCCATCGTTCGTAATATTCTATCCAATGCTTAACTTGCTACGCTATTCCAATCATATAATTACTTTCAATCCCGAACAACGCAATCGCGCGACGTGACGCGGCGAACAACGTCTTTCTAGTTCGACTTTCCGATATGCTTCTGAAGTCATTCCTTTGTTTAAAACCCACATAAACCTTTTCTACAAAGTTCTCGAACATCGCTGTGACGTCATCTTCCTGCGATCAGGCTATAATTCCCCCACTTTTCACCAAGTCCTATTCTATTAATAGCTTCAATGCCATTCATTTCAATACTTCCTTGTTCATTTTTACGCTGTCAAGTGGTGCAGTCGTCATGGCTAAGCAAGGCAAGACACATCAAAGTCCTAGAAATTCTTTTATTTACCAATAAAAACGTAATTAATATATATATATATATATATATATATATATATATATATATATATATATATATATATATATTTATTTATTTATTAATTAAGTTGACATTCTTTGGTATACATTTCACCAGGTTTTACGAGTTAAAAAATATATTTTTTGAAGTAAAAATATCATCGAAATTTTTCTGTATGGACATTAACATGGGAACTATTTGTTCTGCTCTCGAAAGTTGAAAATGACGTCATTCACAAATGGCGTATACATGTCAACCACATGACTCTGACTTGGTAGCAGATAGTGATAAATCACAGGTAACTGAGTTTCATTATTTGTAGGTGTAATGGCAACGGTATCTCTTAAGCCCGAGGTTTATTGTTGTTTATTGTATTCATCTCTCCAAAATCCCAATAATTAAATGTAAAAAGTGGTGTCCTTGGCAAAAAACTTTCGTAGCTTTTCGGATGGATCACGAACTAAAATAACACTACAGATAATGCTAGTAAAATAAACAACTCTTCAAGTAGGTTTAATTTACGGATATTTTTTTCTGTATTATATGACAGAACTGTTTAATTAAGATGTTCAAAATAATATATACATGATTTATACATTTTACGCTAATTTTTTGTGAGTGAAGCTAAATTCTAATACAATTCGTATAACTATTAAACTGTTAAAAGCTGTATGTTCAGGCATAGTTTGTTGTTTTCAGCAAATAAGTAGATTAATACTTTTCGGTTGATTGTGGCGTGGTATTAAAATATACACTTCACGATTGCAAGAAATTGTTAAAAGTTGCCAATCTGATAATTTTATTTACAAGTTTTATCCGAAATTTATAGTATATTACTAAGTCAGACGATGTATTTAGCAATTTTGCTGATTATGAGCTATGCAAATTATTTTGATCTGTTAAAAGATAAAATATACGAGGAAATATACGTTTGATCGCGGTAAAAGATAAAATATACGAGGAACAGTTCTATATCCTGTGCCGTTCGGCTAAAAGATGTCAAACTCCACCAAGTGGAGTTCTCTTAATGAGAAATTTAGGAAAATACCATTTCACACACTTTTAAAACTTTTAACCTGACAATCAACACTTTGCATGAACATTCAACAATAAATAGCTAATAAAGAACCTTAGAATATTTTAAGAAAGAAATATTGAATACAGCATTTATCAGGAATAAATAATTAAAACAGTCTAAATATTTGCAAAAATATCCAAAATATATCAATCGGTGATAGAAAATGTTATAGGGAAACAATATATTAAAAATAGAACAATTTTATTTTTTAAAAGCATGTTGAAAACTAGAAAATAAATATGCAAATACTTCAAGAAAAAAATATATAAAAATACCAAAACAGTGAAAACGTAAATGAAGTACAGGTATTCCTCAAATTACGAATGCTCACATTTTTGACTGAAATTTTTAAATAAATAAAAAAAATATTCTTAAAAATACTGTTTCTTGAATGTCAGTACATACCTATATTTATTACATCATTATTAAAAAAATATCATGTAATATTCTGCAATACTGCAAAATTTATGATGCAATAATAAAGATGTATATTGCAATAGTTTCGATATCCACACGGTAAATCAAATAAACCTTCATTGGCTTCAGATAGGGCTTCAGCTTTTCATTATATTAATATAGGACTACAACAATTAGAAGCAATGGATCCAAATTAAGAAAGATTTACAAGTGTAAATTGTCGTATTCAGGAAAATCTGGCTTGCTACCAGACAACATACAAGGAAAAGAAGATGCAAACTACCTTGGATAACTTTGTTAAAAAAACTTGCAACGTGTCTTCTGTCGCAAATTCTGAACCAATGGATTGTACTAACATAATAAGTAGTGATGACAAAGAATAATTTGTTTTCTAAATACAATGTATTTTAAATTATGTATGTATGTATGAAAGTAAAAATATATGTATGTACATATAAAAAAAAATGTTTGAAACTCGACTTATGACCAACTCAACTTATGACAAATGTCTTGGTCCCTATCTCGGTCGTAAGTCAAGGAATATCTATACATAAAATTAAAAGTTTGTAGCATGATAATTTCAACATGTAAAGAAGAATGAAAAAAACAATGACATAACTAATACTAGTGATATTTTAGAACAAAAATTTAAATTTAAAATATTTACAAAGTATAAAAAACAAATTAAAAAACTAAGAACAAAATTAAAATATTTTAGGAAAGGGTACAAAATTAACTAAAAACATAAATTGTGAATCTTCGTTTGAAAAATTAGATTTTAAAAACACTGACTAAGGCAAACTAATATACTAGATGTACACAGACCTGGAGTGAGACCTATAAACCAGATTTGAATAACCAAGGGTAAGTTCTCATCTTCCAGATGATATTCCTTGAAAAGGTGGAAAATAAAAATTTTATATAAGGAATTCAAAATGTTTTCATAGACTGCATGTATAATTCATTATCTGAAGCTAATCTTGAATTTCATTGGCTGAAAACATCTAAGTGATCATCATTAAAATTCAATTAGTTGAAAGTGAAAAAATCCGTGTGACATTTCTAAGATATAATCTCTGACCTTTGGTGATGTAAGAGCAGAGCTTAGCTGCATCAGGTTTGCAGTCTATTAAACCATAAAACCAAATAATAAAAATATTTATCATAAAGATTACAACTCAAGAGCAACAGAACATAAACAAAGTAGGGTGAAGTGGGGTAAGTGAGAACGCAAACTCATATAGTTCCACTTTGAATCTACATAAGTTTTTAACAAGTTGTATTTGTATGAAAATTTGCATACATACTTTTGGTTATGTTCTACATTTATAGTTTTTTTGAGCACGATGGTCCAGTTGGCAAGGGCAGCAGGCCAGTGATCTGAACATCTCTGGTTCTCTGTCGGTCGCTGACAAATCCACCACTGTGTACACTAATGGTGGCTATTGCATGTAAAATCTGCTGTGGCTACAAAGCCCTCAAAGTTCTCAAATTTACCTCTGGAGGTATGGAATCAAGTGTTTTGTTCTTGGGACTTGACTCGATTCTGTATTACGGAACTAATATGACAAGCTGTCCTGCACCTTCTTTTCTGAACTGTCCTCCTGACAACTTTCATAACAAGTCTAGTTTTTATTGGCTACCAGAGGGCTTATGGCTGATGTGGTCGCTGTCACGATGTAGGAAAAAAAAGAAGGGACTGGCTTGTAGGGGGTAATGCTGGTCCACCTATATTCTTTCTTTGTGGAGGTATTTGTTGTTCAAATTAGCAGTGTCAGTAATATCCGAATATTAACAAAATAAGTATATTTGTATTATTTGTTTTAGAGTAACAAATGTATGTTAAAAGTTTTTAAAAAGTTTTTTTTTCCTTTGCCTAGGCCCTACTGAATATTGTAGGACCAAAAAGACATGGAAAAAATTAGTTCACCGCACCTTCCAGGCCTCGGCTCTTCCAGGAACATTAATAAGTAGTCATCTGGTACAAAAGGCAACTCAGAAATAGTGATAGCAGAATTAGAAATTCAATATAGTCACACACAGTTTGTAATGTCCACTCCCCTCACATTCACTAGCAGTTAATCTGAACAAGTTAGTTTATTACAATTCACTTCTTCAAACCTACAACAAAAAAAATAAGTTTCAGTTGCATAGTTTACTATTTTTAAATGTTAAAGAATTGAAAACAATCATCTACTGTAAAAAAAAATATGGCAAAAGTTGGTTGGTTATGAAGTTTCTCCAGCTAGAAAACATGTTGGGAGGAAAAGACTTTATATGGCTATTATAACACAAAGGTAGGTTTTTTCAGTATATGGGGCCAGTTCTCACTAGCCCTGACCTTTGTGTTCTCACTTGCCCCAACACAAAATTTTTATGGGACAAGTGAAAACCCCTCAGTAATGAAGTAATATTGCAAAAAAAAAAGGGGTTTTATATATTTTATCTGTATTCTTCATTTCTTAATCAATATGTGGGTATTTCCAAAATAACTCTATGTGTTGTGGTTAATTAGTTATGATTTTTTTGGGGCTAGTACTCAAATTTGGGTACCTTAGTTAAAATGCAAAAGTATAAAAATTTTCCATTTTATAATTTTTTTCTGTAAATAAAAATTATACATAACAATAGAGCAAGAATTTTCCTATAAAGTACACTCGGAATTTTTAAAAAAAAGTTTAGGGTTTTAAGCCTGTGTTCTCAGTTTCCCCACTTCACCCTACATACTTATATAATCACGAAATTTGAAGCCATAAAAAATCCATCACTCTTTTCAACACTCATGTGTTTGGGGATTTTTAAATTTAATTTCATGCTTAAAATATTATAAAATTGTCAAAACATCCAAAGCTTATCGAATTTTAAGAAACTATCATTTATGTGCATTAAATTTTTTAATATTAGAATAAAATCCATATACACTGTTAATTTCATGCAAAACTTAAAGATAGAACTAATTAAATAATTAAATTTTCCATATAAATGATGAACTGGCATTAAACTTGGTGAGTTTTTACTGCTTGGCACCATGAGCAGCAATCTGCAGTTTAGCCATAGCTTTTTCATATCATTCTTCTATCAGAGAGCTTTTTATTTATAATTACATTTGCAAAATCGTTCAAAAGTTATTTGTTTCTGTATTCGTTAAGTGTTAAAATTTTTCCTGACAAGATTTAGTAAGTAACTCATTCTCATCTTTCCTTACAACAAAGATAACGGCAATAGCATTAAATGCAATACTCCTAAATATTCATCATTTTAGGTACATCATTCATTTTAATATGCTTGTTTAAAGTTTTAAATAAATGTATTTCAAAGAAGATGATTAATAGTAATAATTGATATTTAAAATTAAAATTCTTTTTAATGAAAAAATTATTTAACACCTTAAAACTCTAAACAATTATCAGTATTATATATAAAAATGTTTAATTTTCTCTGCTTAATATTAAAAAAGTATTCTAAAGATTTCTTTGTTAGAAACAGTTGAAGATTTACAAAACCTGTGTTAACTGATATTTCTGACTGCCTTGATATGATATTTTAAAATTTTTTAGTGTAAAAATTGTACTAGGGTCAGTTTAGAATTAGATTTAAATTATCTGCTCTTTTACCTGCATATTCTTTATACTGAATAGATATTTTGTATTGGCAAAATTTATAACTATATTCTTGCTGTTTATTTCTGGGATAATTTTTTAATATATATAGTTTTGGTTCCTAAGATCAGTGTTAGTCATAATAATGTTTTTGTTTTAGTATTAGTATTTATGTCTCCTACCCCCCCCCCCCCCCCCATCTCCTATGGGTAAAAAATATTTTTGAATGGAAAGTAACTGCAGTTAAAGTGTCAAAAGTTCAGTTTTGAAAATTCTTGTGCTCTTATTTTCCTCAGTGCTCCAGAGATGTGTTGTATAATTATGCTGTGCTGGAATATGCATGAAATGAATTATATTTCTTGATAGGTAAAAGTTAAAACATACATTTGAGAATTATATTTAACCATTTATGTAAAAGATAACTGTGTCCAAAACAAGAAAATTTAAGGTGGTAAGTTTTCATTTTGCATAAGGGAAAGATGCATGAACATTCTGTACAAGTTCTTTTATGAAAACTGTTTGAAAAAAATTTCTGAATAGAAGTCAATCATAAGTTTACATATAACTTTGTTTTAAACATAATTTATAGAAACCGGATAAATAAAAAATTTGAAGATTTTATGTGAATTCTACATTTTAATGTTTAAAAATTTGGAAAAATCTACATTAACGTAATATATTAAAGTAACAGAGTATAACAGTTAATTATTACTTTGCACTGGAAAATTTGACATCCAAGTTCTTGTTATACGGGCCTTTGAACAGGGCCAGCCGTAGACCTTGTGGGGCCAAACTGCAGAAATTATGGTGGGGTCCTTAAAAATTCTGATATACATTAAATGATAAACATTCAGTGTGAAGCAAAAAAATTCGGAAGGTGGTTGTATTTCCTTTTTTATGTACATTTAAAAGAAAAGAAAAACTTAAAAGTAGCTAAACTATATATATTTTATTTACAGAACAAAATTATTTACAATCAAATTTTGCTAGATTTTTTTTATCAACAAAATCATTTATAAATTAAAGAAATTTTAATTTCTTCGTTTCTACATGCTCTGTAGATGCTATTGAAAGACAGTTGAGTCTTTTTTCTGATATTGTTGACCTCAGGAATGTTTTGATTAATTTTAATCTTGAAAAGCTTCTTTTTCCCAAAGCTACAATTACATGAATTGTTAATTACAAGATAAAAAGAACTTTTTATATACCACATTTTAAAATTTTCTGTTGAATCATATAAACTTGACAATTCTCTCGTAATTGCACAAATCTTCACTTAATTATTCTTTTTCACTTTCTTTTATTTAATTTCAATCACTTTTTAGTCATTTCCACTATCCACAGACTTTATAAACTTTAATTTTTATAATTTTTTAAAATTTTTCGCACAATATTTTTGTAAACAAACTAAATTCACATGTATTCTGTTTTCAAAATCATCAAACACTGTTACACAAAAGTGCAAGCATTGAATTTGATCGAAGCGCCACCTTGCAGATTTTTTTGGCTAAAAGTATTAAAAGAATGCATTGTCATTGTGTTCTGAGCTATTCTAAAAGTTTCAAATGTCTAGCTAGTCGGGAAGTTAGTTAAAAATCGATGGCAAGATTTGTACTGGACAAACATACAAACAAACAAGAAAGTGAGTTAATAAAAACATGGTAAAAAATATCCTTAAAGATATAAAAGCATTTGAGAAGCTACTAGCTATAATTTATAGTAATTGTAGAATTTTTATAGGGTTTTCAAAAGAATAGGTTTTAATGCTTTCAATTCTTTGACCAGCATATAGCTATCTATGTTGACATGTTTTATAGACTTCATCTCATCATTATTCAAATCATTTTTACATCTGTCAAGACAATTTCTAGTACTGGTGCATGTTCCTGATGTTCATTCTGTGGAATATTCTCGAATTAACTTGTCTAGTTTTATACAGTATTTGTTAAAAGAAATGCACCTGAAGCATTTCTTTCCTGTTACTTATTCGTTCATCTGTTTACTAGTAATTTAATATCCCTTATCATTTTTGTGAGTGTGTTTCTTGAAATTCTGGAGTGATTTCTAAATCAGTTGCAAACTCTGTGGATCCAGCTAAAACTTGTTCCAAATCAGAGTGGTTATTACATAATTCAGTAGGAAATAAATTTACTTCAGACTATCCTCTATGGGCCACCATGGACAGTTTGGCCCCCTCTGCACTACATGATAAAAATTTAATCTGATGCATAAAAGACAAAAATTAGGAAGGTGGTCATATTTCCTTCCTTATGTACATTTATAAAAAAAAAAAAAAGCCAAAAAGTAGCTAGACTACATATATTTTATTCACAGAACAAAGTTATTTAAAGTGAAATTTTGCTAGATTTTTTATCAGGAAGATCATTTATAAATTGATGAATTTTTTATTTCCTTGTTTTAGATGTTCTATAGACAGTACTGCAAGGCTGTTGAGTCTCTGGTGTGATATTGTTGACCTCAGGTATGTTTTAATTAATTTTTATCTTGAGAAGCTTCTTTTTCCCAATGCTGCAGTTACATGAATTGTCAAATATGTCCTTAAAGATATAAATGCCTTTGAAAAGCCAATAGCTGTCATTTGTAGCAATTGTAGAATGTTTATAGGGTTTCTAAAACTATAGGTTTCATTTACTTTCATTTCTTTGACCAGCATATAGGCTACATTTTTTATAGACTTCATTTGGTCATTATTCTGAATCATTTTTACATCAAGGCAATTTCTAGTACTGCTTCCTGTTCTCAAAGTTCGTTCTGTGGAATAGTCTGCAATAAACTTATCTAGCATGTTTGCTTTGTAGAGTACCTGTTAAAAACAATGTACCTGAAGCATTTCTTTTCAGTAACTTATTGGTTCATCCGCATACTCATAATTAAATATCCTTTTCCATTTTCGTAAATGTGTTTCCCAAAAATCTGGAGTGACTTCTAAATCAGTCGCAAGCTCTGTGGCTCCGACTTGTTCAAACTAGACTAAAACTTGAAATCAGAATGGCTATATTTTGTCAGGCATTCTAGAATGTTTCTAAATGATCACAGTACTTCCTTTTAGACATTTAAAATTGTGTACTAGCATGGGGCCCAATTACTTCCAATAAATTGAATCGTATTAAAGCAAGCCCTGCCATCTATATATTTAAGTTTCTAAGCCGATTCTTCGGGCAGGCCATGAGAGAAAACTGCTGCATCAACTGACTTCATTTTGGTCTTAAACAAAAGATTTTAATCTCTAGATTGTCAAATTTTATTTTTGTAACCGCATTTCTATTAATCAGTGATATTTTACGATTAAAAATTGCTTTCTACGCATGCTCAGTGGCATGCTTAAATCTGGCTTTAAATACTTACCAAGCTCAAGGCCACATAAACAGGCTAATTTGTGTACTCCAAGGAATCTATCTATCTCTCTCTTCCATTTTAATTTTTGATTATATTTGTGAGATAAAGAATTAAACCTGACGGAAATTACTTATTTTGTGCTGTTGAGTATCCATATTTCTTTTTATTGGATTCAATAGTAATTTTTTAAGGTGTATTTCTCTATTCTTAATATTATTATTTTCAACATTTGGCAGTGATGTGTTGTGTATAATTTGTGTATTAGTACATTTATTTACTATCCAGCCATCATGTTTTGATGGGTACCAACTAGTTCATGATTAATTCTTTATATATTTTCTATCTTTTTATGCATAGTGTTCCTAAGGTGGTCTTATGATTATTTGCATCATATTAATTCTGTGGTGTAGTGTGGGGAATTTGGTTTCACAGACTTACTAAGAAAATTTTATTTTACCTGTCTATATCGAACCAGCAAATTTTGGCTACTAGTTAGGGTTCTCTTCAAAATTTTATGAAGAGAACCCTGACTAGTAGCCAAAATTTGTTGGTTCGATACAGACAGGTAAATCTACTCAAGACAGAAAAATTGTGGGTATTTTGTATCTTTCACATTGAAAATGTGAGTAGATTTTGTATCTTTCACATATGTGAAATTTCCTTAATTTGGAAGGAGATGGGAAAGGAAAAATAGTTTATGGGAAGTAATTTGTAAGAAGACCATAACATGTTTGTATATGAACTAAACAGTTTTAATTTCATGTTGGTAATTTTATGTGACTGCATATTTTGATTTTTTAATTTACTTATCCTTTGAAAATTGAATTCGTGTGAGTTATTTACTGTTTTTTATACTATGCATATATGTTTCTTTAATCACTGTTTTGTAAAATATGGTATTAAACTTTTGCTTTTTCTCTCAGTGTATACATCTATGACTGAAAAATAAAATATTTCGTACTCTATAATGAAAAATTATTTATATTGTCAATTTCTTTTCAATCTCATTGTTAATGAAGATGAAGGTGATATTTTCTCTATTCAAGAAGTGTTATAAGGGGTCTAGCATTATCTTCATCTTATTTCCTGGAGCAATAAACTGTATTGTAGAGTTTTGACCAAAAGAATTCCAGTGTATGTTGATATCTTAAAATCATTTGACTTATACACAAAAGGATAAATTTTATGAGACTAGGTTATCATGTAAGAACAAAATAGTTTTCCAATATTCTCTGAATCACACAATTGTTTTATTTATTCTAATGGCTAGTATAAAGGTAACTTAAGATAATCAGAATGTAATTTGAACTTTTCTCATTTTATCAGTTTCATTTTTATAATGCCATTTTTTAAGTTTGCTAGATTTAAAGCAAGAATATTTTAATATTATAAATACCAAGTTTGAAGAGTGTTTAAAATATTATATGAGTCCCCAATTCACATTTGTAGTCGCAGTGTGCATTGTTATAGCCATCCATATTTATTTCTAGTGCATTTAGTATGTAGTAGTCTCCTTTGTGCTTACATAGCTCACTGAGTAGATGTACGAGTATGCAAAGCATAATTGGAACACATAATATATAAAAAAAATTTTTTTAAATAAATTCCTACTTAGGTCAACAAAGAAAAATTTGAGTGTGAACTAATAGTAGGAATTGAAAAGAGGATTGCCTGCCAGAACCTTGCCTACTGTGCGAGATTAGGAGGGGGGGGAAAGAGAGAGAAAAAGTTTGTCAGGTTGGGGATTCGATCTCGCAACCTACAGGACGGGAGAAGCCCGCGATACCGCAGTGCTACCGTTTACACAGTAACAAGAGGGAAATTACTATTCAAGAGCAAGAGACGCTCTAGGTCTAAAACTAAAATTGATTAATTAAATTTAATTAATGCAATAATCTTTGAAAAAACTGTATTAACATCAAGTGTCATCCACTACAAGTTTAAAAAAATGTATTTGAACTTGAGTGGATGAATAAAAAGTACTTTTATTAACGATTGAAAATTTGAACAAGATATATATGGTCTAAAACTAAAATTGATTAATTAAATTTAATTAATGAATTAATATTTGAAAAACCTGTATTAACATCAAGTGTCATCCACTACAAGTTTTAAAAAAGTGTATTTGAACTTGAGTGGATGAATAAAAAGTACTTTTATTAACGATTGAAAATTTGAGCAAGATATATATATAGAGAGTGTGAACTAATAGTAGGAATTGAAAAATATTAGCAGTTCTAATCACACAATCTTAAAGAATTCATAAATCTCAAGCATTTCTCTTTAGTGATAGATTTTGTTAAGGGCTCTAGTATGTTGGACTAACATCCACTGTGAATATAATAGAAAATAAAGACATTTTATCCATAGAAATGCTTAAAGGAGCATTATTAAGAATGAATTTTAATTAAGAAGCTTATGTAACCTTGACTATCCATCCTGCAAAATACAGAAAATTTTAAAATTTAATGACAAGTGAGAGAGACGTACCAAAATTAGTATATATATATATATATATATAAAAATTGTTTGCAAAGGTTTTGAAAAATACTAAAATGCAAAAACATAATTTTTTTTAGAAAAATTTAACTTTAATTTAAAAACCTTACATAAATTTAAATGCTCCCCTCCACCCCATCCCCAAAATAAAAATTTTATTTATAAAAAATTGATAATAAAAAAGCAAAAAAGAGAAAATTAGAATACAACCTTTCTTTTTAGTATAGAAATACCAAAAATACCTTTAAAAAATCTTTAATTATATTACACTTTAATTAGTAGCAATCACCCTGCATTCCCTCTTGAAAACTTTTTTTTATTATTTTGAAAACTAAGATTTACAAATAGGAAAATACTTTTGAAAGTAAGGCGTTAAAACAATTGTTATCAATTCATTAATCATTTATTACGGAGCGGTAAAAACGACACTTCAGTACGAAAAAATCCCGTTCATAAACAAACACCCTCCCGCACGTCATGAAATGAGCGAGTACGGTTACCGCAGAGAAATTTTTACTGCCCCACTTCGCGTATCGGTATGAGTATCGTACTTCAACGAAAATTTTAATTAGGAAGAATGTAATATAATTATTTTTCTACTAATCTGTATATATATGTAATTTTTTTTTCTTTTAATGCTGGGAAATTCCGTTTTTTACCATGTTTTTATTAACTTGCTTTCTTGTTTGTGTGTGTATTTGTCAAGTATAGGGCCCGATTATGAACGCTGGGGGCCCCTGGGCAGATGCTATTTGGGGGGGGGGCCCTTACGAACATTTATAAAAATAAGAACTATCATGGGCTATGCATACTATTAGAAGTACTAGGTGCATACACCAAGGGGGTTTTGGGGCCCTGGGCAAAATCCCGATTTGCCCATGCGATAAAAAGGCCCCGGTCAAGTACAAATCTTGCAATCGATTTTTAACTAACTTCCCGACCAGCTAGACTTTTGAAACTTTTAGAATAGCTCAGAACACGATGACAATGCATTTTTAAATACTTTTAGCCATCTTTAAGCAGGATTGAATTCATTTTCAGTTAATTTTGTTTTGTAGACTGGTGCAGCCATCTATCGGCCGGGACGGGAACGAAAAGTTAAACGCAAGTTAACTTCCAGTTAACTTTATTTTGTTTCAAGTTGATGGGATAATTCATCAAAAAAAATCTTAAAAAACTATTTATTAATACGTAGAATTGTCAAGTTTATATGATTCAACAGAAAATTAAAAAAACATGGTATATAAAAAGTTCTTTTTATCTTGTAATTATTTACTTTAATACGAGCTGTATCAAATCAGTATGTGACTAGTTGAGTTTGAAGTCGCACCCCACATTTGGCATATTTTGTTTACAACCCGGAGAAAATTTACAAATATAAATTGCGTGAGAGATAACTAGCGTAAAACTTGTTTAAGCAGTTTTGAATTAGTGTTTTCTAAATATGACAATTTAAAATTGGTTTTGTAAGTAATTCTTAAGGAGCATCGCATGATATCCGTGTAGATTTCTTTTGTTTAGAATTTTTATTACGTGTTTATAATCTCGCAATACAATGTTTAAAAGGTGTTGGTCTGAAAAAGATCTTATCAGCCGTGTATTCCTGATATCACATAGACTACAAGAGGTTCTCAGATAACTGTTTTGAAATGTTTGAAAATGTGAAGAATCACATAAAAGCATTACTGCACAGTAGATGAACGTAAAGAAATTTGAAAAATTTATACTATTGCCAATTCTAATATATTATATACCATCATTCAGCGTAAAATTTGGAGAGAGCGTGGTGAAAAATATCTGTAGCCAACAAACTACAATCCAAACAAATATGCCTAAACAAAATCGTAAGTCACATATTCTTTATTTCCTGTAATAATTTTATATACAGTAACCACCGCTTATAGTGATCACTGGTTATAAGAATCAACCGTTTATAAGAATCAATATCGCGAAAACAAAAGCAAATGAATTATTTCCATGTTAAAATTTTCGCTTTAAAGAATAAATCCACCGGTTTTAAGAATCAGTTTACGCTCTTCGCTTTCCTTTCATTTTTCCATAAAAGCTACTTAAACCCCCAAAAGGCACGAAGTTCTTTCTTTTTTTTTAAAGAAAGATTGATAAGATGGGATGGAATATAGTCGTAAAATTCACCCCTTTCTTTCTTAGACATAACATAATAGTTTCCCCTTAAACGCTTTACCACAACGCTGTCCTATTAGTTTGACCCGGGGGCAACTTTACCCGTCCGAGTAAATCTTCGTCTGAGACTATAAGTATTGAAAGAGGTATAAACAGCCTTCTGAAAACTTCATTACGTCAAACTACCGTAGAAAACTTTTTCTTGCTCCCTTCCTGTAGTTGAAATGTTAAAACTGTTAAGCAGGTATGTTGTAACTTGTAACAAATATTGTATTTTTTCCTTCTCTTACTATAATCATGTGTATCTACTTATAGGTCTAAAAATTAAGTTTTATTTTTAAAACTATAAAAAATAATTTTAATAAAAGATAGTTAATGTAAATTAAAGAGTATTTTATGGTAAATTATCTAATATATGTATATATAGGTGTGTGTGTGTGTTCCTGTCCAAAAACCTAAATTTCGGTTATAAGAATCAACCGCTTATAAGAATCAAAAACAGTAATAACAAACGTGATTCTTATAAGCGGAAATCACTGTATTTTATGACGTTTAATTTTTTTTTCACCTGATGGTAACCCAGCTTTTTCATCAGATGTTCATCTCTGGAATTTCACGGAGCATTAAACTAAATAATTAATGATGAAATTATTTTTAATTATGGATAACCAAAATGAATATAAATGGTAAAATATTAATACTGCCTATACGTTATTGATCGGTTCGATATCCGTATTGTGGAGATCGATACAAACCGAAACATATCAAATCTCAGCGCGTCCTTATGATCTACCAGGACAAAACAATTAGGCTGGCTAAGGGATCTCTTGCCCTAATTACAATAAATTTAAAATGCTTAGTAGTTTAATTAACCCAGTACTTAAATTATAACATGTTAGTTTATAGATATCTCATTTCCTAGCACACAGAAACTTTTATATTTTGCTATTCATTTCCCGTAAAAATTAAGAAAAAAAGCGTGATGTTACAGTGTTAATATATCTCATTCAAATTTCATTCTCCTCTCTTTGCAGGTTCTCTGTACAGATTGTTAAGCGCGGAAGAAAAATGTTTATGGTGTCCGGAAATTCAGAAAGTTAACGTATTGCTGGCAGTTACAGTTTTCTAATCATCGAGTAAAGGAACGTCGGCATGCCGCAAGAGCAAATGTCGGGTATTTCCAGCATAAATAGACTTTCTAATGAAGACCATTCCTGTGAGCAGAACACTACTAAAGACGAAGGTAAATGCACTCCAAGTGACACTTGTGTAAATGATGAAAATGTAAAAAGTTCCAGTGCACAGATTCCTCCTCCCAACGAAGAAAACATTTTCGAATGTAATTTATGTGAAGGAACATTTTCACAGTTGGCTGCCTTAAATATGCATCAATCTTACCATATTATTGATAATCCTCGCTGTCCCAAAACAGAACAACCTTTCTCCTGCACTGTGTGTGAGAAAAGATTTTCTGTTCAGAGTGCTCTAATAACACACCTCCGCACCCACACCGGAGAGAGACCTTTCGCTTGCACTGTATGTGGGAAAAAATTTACTTTGCGGGGTAACTTAAATAAACATCTGAGCACTCATACAGGAGAGAAACCTTTCGTCTGCCCTGTATGTAATACAAGATTTTCTGCACACAATAGTTTAACATTGCATCTCCGCGGCCACACAGGAGAGAAACCTTTCGCTTGCACTATATGTGAGAAAAGATTTTCTGTGCAGCGTAGTTTAATAACTCATCTACGCACCCACACAGGAGACAAACCTTTCGCCTGCACTGTATGTGAAAAAACGTTTTCTGTACAGAGTAATTTAAAAACACATCTCCGCATCCACACGGGAGAGAAACCTTTCGCATGCATATTATGTGAGAAAAGATTTTCTTCGCTGTGGAATTTGAAAGCGCATCTCCGTACTCATATAGGAGAGAAACCTTACGCTTGCATTGCATGTGAGAAAAAATTTTCTGAAAAGGGTAGTTTAAAAATACATCTCCGCACCCATACAGCAGATAAACCTTTCGCGTGCAGTGTATGTGAGAAAAGATTTTATGTGCTGAATGATTTGAAAAGACATCTCTGCACCCACACAGGAGAGAAATCTTCCACCTGCACTGCATGTGGGAAAACATTTTCTACACAGAGTAATTTAAAAAGACATCTCCGCACCCACACGGGAGAAAGTCCTTTCACCTGTACTGTATGTGGAAAAAGATTTTCTGAACAGTGTCATTTAACAGCACATCTTAGCACCCACACAGGAGATAAGTCTTTCGCATGCACTCTATGTGAGAAAAGATTTTCTCGACGAGATGATTTAAAAAGACATCTTCGCACCCACACAGGAGAGAAACCTTTCGCTTGCACTGTATGTGAGAAAAGATTTTCTGAACGAGGTACTTTAAAAACACATTTCCATACTCATACAGGAGAGAAACCTTTCGCCTGCACTGAATGTGAGAAAAGATTTTCTAAACAGAGTCATTTAAAAACACATCTCCGCATCCACACAGGAGAGAAACCTTTCGCGTGCACTGTATGTGAGAAAAGATTTTCGCAACAGAGTTATTTAACAGCACATCTTAGCACCCACACGGGAGAGAAACCTTTTGCCTGCACTGTATGTGGGAAAAATTTTTCTGAACAGTGTCATTTAAAAAGACATCTGCGAATCCACACGGGAGAGAAACCTTTCGTATGCACTGTATGTGAGAAAAGATTTTCTCGACAGGATGATTTAAAAAAACATCTCCGCACCCACACAGCAGAGGAACCTTTCGCATGCACTATGTAGAAAACAATTTTCTCGATGGGATGATTTAAAACACATTTCCACACCCACACGGAAGACAAACCTTTCGTATGCACTGTATGTAAGAAAAAGATTTTCATTGTATCGAAATTTGAAAACTCATCTCCTTATCCATGGCGGAAACTCTTTTGGTCTGCGCGATATGTGAAAAAAGATTTTCTAAACTCGATCATTAAAAAAACCATGTTCGTACCTACATAGAAGATAAAGCTTTCATCCTCTGTGTGAGAGGAAAGATTTTTCTAGCAGTGTGCCTTAAAAATGTGTCTCCGTACCCATACAAAACAGAAATCTTTCGATTGCACTATATCTGTAAGAAAAAATTTTCTGTGGAAGGTACTTTAAAAAGAAACACCCTTTCATCTGCAGGGTATGAGAGATGCGCATATGGATTGAGAACAGATGAAAAACGCATCTCCAAACCCATTCAGGTATGGAACCAACTCCATATGAAACGGGATTTTTTTGTCGAAAAGAAATATTTTTGTCCCACCTTGGTGAAAATGGAATTCAAACTGAGGTTTGATGGTCTTTATTTAAAGGAGATATCACACATAATTATGTTTTGGAATTTGTTTAGTGTTTTATGACATTATTAAATTTTTTCAAATATATAAATAATCGGTCATCACCTACGATCCCTGAGAGATACTTGACCCACCAAAGTGATTGAAGTAAAAAATACCTGTTTATACTGCAGGAAAGGGTGTTATGAAATGTCAATCAATACTTTTGGTTTTTGTCTCTGCCTAATATTTAATTATAATTTTTAAGATTTAACTTTTTTCTACATCTGCTGTGTTTTGTAAATGAGGATATAAATATGAATAATGATATACAAATAAATTTTCCATGTGTTCATATGGAGAATTAATTTTCGCTTTTGTCTGTCTTTTAATTATTTTAAATTTAGTTTTTATTATTTTATTAGAATTGTTTTTAATGCGCAGATAAAGTAATATTTAATGCATGGAGCATCTAATTATTCTTTTATATTAGATATCGTCTCAAATTTTTGTATATGAAATGTATAAATTTTATTTTGAACTCAGCTCTTGAAAAATGCTTAACATTTATAAATTGCACCAAGTCTTGTCTATCGAATGGACTCTTTAATGAGTCTTGCAATATACTCGTATTTGAACAGGACATGTGATCGTCTGCTCTCACTCTGAGTGGTACCAGTCATCAGAGAGGAAAGCTTTGGAAGTGATGCTTCACCAGGGCCCGATTATGAACACTGGGGGCCCCTGGGCAGATGCTATTTGGGGGCCCCCTCTTACGAACATTTATAAAAATAAGAACTATCCATGGGCTATACATGCTATTAGAAGTACTAGGTATGTACACCAAGGGGGTTTTGGGGCCCCCTAGCATCAGGGGGCCCTGGGCAAAGTCCCGATTCGCCCATGCGATAAAAAGGCCCTGCGTTTCACATTATAAGACGAAGTCTGATTGGTATTTAAAGCAAGTTTTTTAAAGTTTATTTATTTAGCAATTTGCTGGGCAGCTAGCATATACGATCAATTTTGTGTCTTAGTAAAATTAAATTTAATCTTGTCGTACGCAAAAACACGAGTGTATCTAAAATTCATAAGAATGTTGAGGCATCAGTTAAAAAAATTCATTTTGCAGAAACGACGTGGTCTAAAGGAAAAGGCTATCTCCTTTGGAGAAATTTGTAAACTTTCAGAATATCATTTCGAACTTACAGTTACACACGTTTGAGGATAAAACTTCTGTGTTTGTAAAAGATTTAAATCGGTGATTCTGAACCACTGTGCTGCAGCACAGTGGTTCAGAATCTTGTGTGTCGCGAGATTCTTGAAGTGTGCCACCACTGAGAATTATTCCGTATGCTATTTTTACAAAATATATTATAGGTACAACAATCAATTATCCAAGTAAAATTCTTTTAAATTTATCGTATTATTAGTGTGCTGCCAAAATTCTAAATTATTAAAAGTGCACAGTGATTGAAAAAAGGTTGAGAATCACCGATTTAAATGAATGTTTCTGAAAAACCCATTCTTACAAAATGTGGATAAATAGTGGATATTCGTTATAAAATAGAAATTGATGAAATGATATATTTAGGTGAACTAGAACAGAATTCATTAATAAAACTTGAATCTCGCAATTTTTGAGGTTTTTTTCCCCAGCCATAGATTAAAAAAAATTTATGAAGGTAAGATTTCGCTCTTTGAGATCCCTCCCATCGCATGGTTTTGTGGTCGGGACACTAACAAGTAAGGGGGGAAAGGGTCATTCCCTATTACGCCATGCAGACTGCAGATAATGTGGCGCACGTCTCTTGTAAAGTATAAGGGGAAATGCATGACGGGAAAAAGTGAATCGGCATCACCGGAAAAATGAAATGAAAAGTAAATGTGCGGCGAATGCTCTGACTCATTTTGATTTAAAAAAAAATTTTTTTTTATTTTCGCAGGCTGCATATGAAAGAGAGAGTTCGATCTCCTTTTCTTAAAGACGGTCATTAATACACCTTGTAGCAAAATCCCGCAACTTAAAACAAAATTATCTTACTGCGGTTACAATGTGCCCAAGTTTTTTCCCGCGATATATTTCTGCAGTTCAGTGGCTCTTATTCAGACAAAATTCCTTCAGCCGTGCCTTGCCAGAGGGGTTACTGATTATTCCCATGGAAACGAATAAGATGACAACGACCATATTTACTTTCAGTGCACCGAGAACACCGCCAGTAGTGCTAATGTAAATATGAACGACTTAGAAAATGCATCACTCTCTGTAGCCAGGAATTACTAGGCAAGTACTGGGTCTAGGCTACTGACAATAATACAGAGGCTGTTCACACATTTTTTAGACGATGTATATTGTATTCACAAAACTAAATTACATAAAATTCTTCTGTTTTAAATGTTCTATTTGACATCCCTTATTCTGAACTATCTTTCGACACCGCAATTTCCAGGATAATAATGCCTTTTGAAGTGTCAGAAGAGGTATTCTATCCCATTCCTCCTGAACAGCTTTCCAGAGTCCTGTAAGGGTTTTGGGACGACGTTTGGATAATGCAGATTTTAAAAGTCCGAAAGCACAAAAATCCATAGGTGATACATCGGGAGATTTAGTAGGGATATCAGTTAAGGGTATGGCCTTGATACCAGTTTTTTGTTCCATTTCTTTTAGGAAATTTACAGTGGATTTTGATGTGTGACTGCTAGCTTTGTCCCGATGGAGTCTCACAGATTGATGGCACTGTGGGTAAAGCGATGGTATTTCATTCAGAAAAATTGGCGATAAAATATGTTCCTGATAGTATTTGGAGTTAATCTTGACATTTTTTTCCACTCTCTTTATTTTTAACTTGCCATTATAAGAAAAACCAGCAACAATCATGAATCCCTTAGAAAAACTTTCTTTCGATTCTTTGAACCATGTACTTAAATTTTTTCTCCCCTTTTATGATAATAAATGGCTCTTTTTTTGTTGCAATCATTTAAATACACCCATGATTCATCTATTGTGACAATTGTTTTCCATTTTTCTTTGGATAAGTGTTTCTCATACAGAATTCTGCAGCGTGTCCTGCGTTCAGCGATACGATTTGGAAGAAGACGATGCACATTGCGTTTTTTCGCTTTCTTAAGATTTAAATCAACGTTTATCATTTTGTTTACAGTGGACACCGAGCATCTTAATGGTTTTGCAACTGTCCTTTGACTAGGGGGATTTTCTTTTAACATTAAACAACGTACCTTTGCAATCGTCGAATATGTCCGTTTTTTCCTTGGATACTTGTTTGGAATTTTTATCCCACTTGAGGCTCCAATTTGACGTTTTTTTTCCTTTCTTGTTGACGATATTACCTATCGACGCTTTAGATATCACAAAACCATGACTCTCACATCGTTTTTGGATAACGGAGTATGCATATTTCTCTTCGGAAAGAGCATAAATGTAGCCTTCGAACCACTGCTTTGTTAAAAACGCCATTTTGAATAAAAACAAAACTTTCAAGCCGCAGACGATAATTTTGACTTTTAAAAACATAGTACATTTGCAATTATTTCTTTTGCAGCAAACGATTTTTTATTACCGCTTACCAAAATCGTCTAAAAAATGTGCGAACAGCCTCTGTAGGGCGACGAGCTGTACGTTGAAGAGATCCTAGGTGCGGTCTACAGATCGTGAAGAACGTTTGACGTTGTTCTGGTGTACATATTCGTATTGGGTTAGTAGGTAAATATGGACGTGAACATGGTCGCTATCATTTTGTTTCCTTCCATTGGAATAATCGATAACCACACTCGCATGGCATGACCGAGGGAACTGGTTTCGATACCAGATCACGTTTTCCAGCTGTCCCTCAAATAAATACGTCAGAAAATTTAGTCAACGGCAGTGCAGAATATACTTTGCTGTGAGCACATGATAATGTGATTTTAGAAAATAGAAGAAATGTTCTAATCTCTCAAAATTACGAGCAAATGACTTCGAAAATTTGATATATGGACCGAACATGCGAAAAAGAAGTAATTTCAACGATAGAGAATTTGTATAAATTCAAAAGGATTAATTTAACTAATTACTCAATGAAAATAGTTTAATTAAAAGATAAATGCAAACAATTTGTTGTCGAATCTTTAATTTAATATTATTTATTGAGACTGCTTTGGAGTTGGTTTTTGATCACACGAGTTTCTTGATAGTTGACTTAATCTTCGATTTCATAAGTATACATGCTGGAAAATGTATTGTTTACAGGATGTTTTTTATAGAGTTATAAAGAGCACTCGAATATCTGCTAAAAATTCTTGGCCTGAAGTAATAGCATATGCGTACAACCTGGAAGTTTTCTTCAAATCCCTGAAAGACTTAAATAATCACGATTTCTTCTCATCATTTCAACACATAGGGGTTCTTCCGCTAACATGAGTATTTTCATTTGCCTACAAACACTTAACAAACTTTAAAATTTGTATTTTCTCGCAACCAGCAACATTACAGCAAAGTAAAACTGCAACATAGGTTTCCCTAGAATAAAGACAGTTTACACTTTGTTTCATGGAGGTATCCATCTTTAGTGGGGTGAACTCTTAATATAACTCCATGCACTGGATCAGCGAAAATATCTAAATCCTTTCGGCATTCAGATGTTCTACATGAATTAAAACAATGAGAGCCCGAAACAATTCCGGAAACCATTTCATTGCATCCACCAACTTACTGTATATACATACATACATATATACATACACTAGCTGAAAACCCGCGCTTCGCTACGGAGTACATTCAAATTAAATACAGCGGTCAATGTATGCAATTAATGCCTACGAAAGAATATAGTACAGTTTGAGGAACATAATATCTTTTATTGTATTTCAATATTTTTTTGGATAATGTCCAATCGTCTGCCGTATTAGCAAGGGAAAAAAGTATTTTTTTTGTCTATTTAATTGTTACGCACGTGACGATAAATTTATTGAAAGTACCAGAAAAAGAAATCACGTGATCGGCATTTAATAAATTAAATTCTAAAAATTAATCTTTAAAAATTCACCAAAAATCAGGAAATGGAGGTAAAAATTCGAAAAAAATTTCATTTTGAAGGAATTTTTATGATCTTTCTCGTGATATAAATTTTATAACCCCCCATGTATTATTTTAAAAGCAAACGTAAAAAAAGTTTAAAAAACAGGTTAAAAATTTAATTTAAAAAAATCTAAGAAGAATTTTTGAAAAATCTTTCTTAGTGCACCCCTACACTATTAGAAGAATCGCCATGCAAAATTTCAGCCCTTTAGGTCCAGCGGTTTGGTCTGTGCGTTGTATGTCAGTCAGTCAGTGAATGAATGAATGAATGAATGAATGAATGAGTCAGTTACGGAACTGTTTTATATATATAGATATATACAGGGCTAGATTTGAGGCGGAACGCACCGGAACGGCGTTCCCGTACCTCTCTTTAGGTACCTCTCTTTATCAATAATTTGGAATACCCCCCCCCCACACACACACACCCCGGAATGTTACCGTTCTGGCACCTCTATTTCTAGAAATCTAGCACTGCATATATATATATATATATATATATATATATAAAGAGCTTGTCTGTTTGTTTGTCCGCTATAGAATCATAGACTGTTTCACCCACCGGGACCAAATTCGGCACAGTTAATGTTTTGGACCCGAGAAACTTAAATCAGGAAAAACGAAATTTGGGGCTCAATTAGTTTTTTTAAAATTAATTTTTTAATGTTTTTTGTGCCCGATAGAGGTGCGTCTACCCCCTGTGGATTCCCCTCGACCAGCTGCGTTAAGAGGGGTGGTTTGAGGATGACGGAGGCGGGGGGGGGGCTCAAATTCCAATGCTCGGGAGAAAGAGGGTTGGGAATGACCTTAAAATTAGACGAAGGTCCGCAGGCTCAAAGTTTCTTTCTTTCTTATTGTTTGTATATCATTTCAGTCGAAACGTGCTAAGCGCATTCTGTCTGGCCAGATAAACATGAAGAGCGGGAGTGCAGCCCAGTATTTTTTTTTTTGATGGAATGCATGAAATATTTTATATCTATATATCTACCCGGGCAACGCCGGACAATAATGCTAGTATATATATAGATATATATATATATATATATACAGGGTGCTCCAAAATTCGACCGACAAATTCAGGGGGGTGATAGTAGGCATCAAGAAGAGCAATTGTCACATAGGAATGTATAACCGGAAACGCAAACCTGACGCGGGAGGGCGCTGTTTGCTTTATCGGACCGCACCTCTTACCAACCCTACTAGATGGCCGGAAATACCGCATTTTTCTGGAGGAATAGAAAACTGAAAAACAAAACAGAATCACATGGGAATATCTGACCGGAAACGGAAACCTGGTCAGCTGGAGGATAAACAAGGATGCAGAAATGTTGGTTTTTCATTTCCAGCGATGCAATTTAGATTTCCGCGCATGACCATTTCACGAGTGTACCGTGAATATCAGGTATCAGTTAAAACATCAAATCTCTGACAGCGGTGCGGTCAGAAAAGATCTTGAAAGAACTGGACCGTCGACGACTGATGAGAATCCTTAAACGAGATAGACGTGCAACACTTCCTCAAATTGCTGTCGATTTCAGTGCTGGGGCATCAACAAGTGTCAGCGTGCGAACTGTTCAACGGACCTGTATCTAAAAAAGTCGGAAATCTGTATCTAAAAAAAATCATAAAGACTGTGAGTTTAAAAATTTCCCGATTTTCTTAAAATGTCGCGATATATGAGAAAATAGTACAACCATAATTACAAAACTAGGGCACGAATGCGTAGATCAGAGGAGTGCTACTATCTGAAGAAGAAAAATATTATGCGTGCCACTTCCAACTTTTCCAACATACAAAAAATATAAAAAAGGGAAAAAATGTTATTTATAGGCTGATTATGGGATTTTTACACAAATAGCACATTTTTTTTTAATCTGAGTAGTGGAGATTTAAAAAATAATATAATAAATAAAAAACAAAAGTACAAACGTAGGTTTTATTGTTAATAAACATTTTTAAACGTTCAGTCAGTTAGGTTATGTATAAAATGAAATGAATAACTTGGAACATTTAATTCTAAATAATTATTAAACAGTACTTAATTAATGTGGCTTTTGAATTAGTAGTTTTTTTACCAAGTCATCTATATTAGGATTAGTTCTTGAAGATGCTAACAAAATTAGGTGTTTTAGGTGCATATCAGTTAATCTTGATCGATATTTTGATTTTATTATGTTCATAATAGAAAACATTTGTTCACAAACATATGTTGATCCAAACCTACACCTCGTTGTACTGGTGTCAAGCAGTGCGGCTTTCCTGCGCGGTTATTTTCAGTAGCGTATGAGTAGGGTTTTTACAGATTTTGACAAATTATTATTTTTTCAAATTTCTTAATTTTTCAATAAGTCTCCGCGTGCCACTGTCAAAACGCCACCGTGCCACACTGTGGCACGCGTGCAGCGGGTTGGCCACCCCTGGCGTAGATAAAAAAATTGCAAAGAGAATGACACCCTGTGTGTCTATAAATGTAAGTTACAAATTAATTAAAAAATGATTTAAAAAATTGAATTTAATTTCAGTTTTCTATACACGACTCGCTACAATTTCGACACGACTTTCTATACAGAGGCTGTTCGCACATTTTTTAGACGATTTTGGTAAGCGGTAATAAAAAATCGTTTGCTGCAAATGAAATAATTGCAATTGTACAATGTTTTTAAAAGTCAAAATTATCGTCTGCGGCTTGAAAGTTTTGTTTTTATTCAAAATGGCGTTTTTAACAAAGCAGTGGTTCGAAGGCTACATTTATGCTCTTGCCGAAGAGAAATATGCATACTCCGTTATCCAAAAACGATGTGAGAGTCATGGTTTTGTGATATCTAAAGCGTCGATAGGTAATATCGTCAACAAGAAAGGAAAAAAACGTCAAATTGGAGCCTCAAGTGGGAAAAAAATTCCAAACAAGTATCCAAGGAAAAAACGGACATCTTCGACTATTGCAAAGGTACGTTGTTTAATGTTAAATGAAAATCCCCCTAGTCAAAGGACAGTTGCAAAATCATTAAAATGCTCGGTGTCCACTGTAAACAAAATGATAAACGTTGATTTAAATCTTAAGAAAGCGAAAAAACGCAATGTGCATCGTCTTCCTCCAAATCATATAGCTGAACGCAGGACACGCTGCGGATTTCTATATGAGAAACACTTATCCAAAGAAAAATGGAAAACAATTGTCACAATAGATGAATCATGGGTGTATTTAAATAATTGCAACAAAAAAAGAGCCATTTATTATCATAAAAGGGGAGAAAAAAATTTAAGTACATGGTTCAAAGAATCGAAAGAAAGTTTTTCTAAGGGATTCATGATTGTTGCTGGTTTTTCTTATAATGGCAAGTTAAAAATAAAGAGAGTGGGAAAAAATGTCAAGATTAACTCCAAATATTATCAGGAACATATTTTATCGCCAATTTTTCTGAATGAAATACCATCGCTTTACCCACAGTGCCATCAATCTGTGAGACTCCATCAGGACAAGGATAGCAGTCACACATCAAAATCCACTGTAAATTTCCTAAAAGAAATGGAACAAAAAACTGGTATCAAGGCCATACCCTTCACTGATATCCCTACTAAATCTCCCGATGTATCACGTATGGATTTTTGTGCTTTCGGACTTTTAAAATCTGCATTATCCAAACGTCGTCCCAAAACCCTTACAGGACTCTGGAAAGCTGTTCAGGAGGAATGGGATAGAATACCTCTTCTGACACTTCAAAAGGCATTATTATCCTGGAAATTGCGGTCTCGAAAGATAGTTCAGAATAAGGGATGTCGAATAGAACATTCAAAACACAAAAAATTTATGTAATTTAGTTTTGTGAATACAATATACATCGTCTAAAAAATGTGTGAACAGCAACATTTGATTCAACGAGCTCTGTACAATTCGCTAAATGAGCGTGACGGTTTAGTTAGAACCCGAACAGGGTCGAGAAAAGCTATGCCATCATTTGAAACCAAATGCGAGTACCGAGTAAAACCGCAATAACTGCAAGGGCAAAAGAGTTAAGTGCCCATATGGTTGAGTGGATCGGTGGGCACGTGTGGAACTCGCAATGCATCTTCCTCCCCGTGGTGAGTTCTAGGTTTTTCAGAATTTTATGTCAGAAATAAGCGAAGAACTGCATACAAAACGGTGGAAATACACATTTTTAACTATATGGTAAATATCTGCTAAAAATCCCGGACGAAATGGAAACGAAAGATATTTTTTGTTTTCCTCAAAACTTTGCATACGTCACCTACCCACCAGTACCCAAATTTTCCGCATTAGGGCAAAAACAAAATCGAAAACTTTTTTTTTTACGCTCCGCTGTAATGTATATATATGTGTATGTGTGTATATATATACATGTATGCATACATACACACACACACACACATATATATATATATATATATATATATATAACTAGCTGAAAACCCGCGCTTCGCTACGGAGTACATTCAAATTAAATACAACGGTCAATGTTCAAATTAAATACAACGGTCAAAAAAATAAATATATATATGTATAATAAATGCGACGATCAATGTATACAATTGATGTAATATATATATATATATATATATATATATATATATATATATATATATATATATATAATTTATTTATTTATTTATAAAAAAATCGTAAGGGATATTTATTTTTTTTTGGATAATATCCAATCGTCTGCTGCATTAGAAAGAAAAAAAATATTTTTTTGTCGATTTAGTTGTTATGCACGTGACGATAAATTTATTTAAAGTACCAGAAAAAGAAATCACGTGATCAGCATTTAATAAATTAAATTCTAAAAATTAATCTTTAAAAATTCACCAAAAATCAGAAAATCAAGGTAAAGGTTCGAAAAAGATTTCATTTTAAAGGAATTTTTATGATCTTTCTCGTGATATAAATCTTGTAACCCTAAAATTATTGTTTTAAATGAAAACTTAAAAAAAGTAACAAAAACAGCTTAAAAATTTATTTTAAGAAAAATCTAAGAAGAATTTTTCGAAAATCTTTCTTAGTGCACCCCTACACCGTAAGAAGAATCGCCATGCAAAATGGCAGCCCTTTAGGTCCAGCGGTTTGGTCTGTGCGTTGTATGTCAGGGAGTCAGTTACGGAACTGTTTTATATATATAGATTATATATATATACTAGCTGAAAACCCGCACTTCGCTACGGAGTACATTCAAAGTAAAAACATCGGTGAATGTATGCAATTAATGCCAATATATATATAATAAATACGACGATCAATGTATATAATTGATGTAAAATATATATATATTTATAAAAAAATCGTAAGGGATATTTTTATAGACAAAATAATGTAGAAGAAGATATTCAAATTAAATCTAATATAAAGAATACTAAAGAATATAGTACAGTTAATATAGTACAGTTTCTAGAACATTTCTTTTACTGTATTTTAATATTTTTTTGGATAATGTCCCATCGTCTGCCGCATTAGCAAGAAAAAAAAATTATTTTTTGTCTATTTAGTTTTTATGCACGTGACGATAAATTTATTTAAAGTACCAGAAAAAGAAGTCACGTGATCAGCGTTTAATAAATTAAATTCTAAAAATTAATCTTTAAAAATTCACCAAATATCAGGAAATGAAGGTAAAGATTCGAACAAGATTTCATTTTAAAGGAAATTTTATGATCTTTCTCGTGATATAAATTTTATAACCCTCAAATTATTATTTTAAATGCAAACTTAAAAAAAGTAAAAAAAACAGCTTAAAAATTTAATTTAAACAAATCTAAGAAGAATTTTTGAAAAATCTTTCTTAGTGCACCCCTACACTATTAAAAGAATCGCCATGCAAAATTTCAGCCCTTTAGGTCCAGCGGTTTGGTCTGTGCGTTGTATGTCAGTCAGTCAGTGAATGAATGAATGAATGAATGAGTCAGTTACGGAACTGTTTTATATATATAGATATGAAGGTTGCTCAGTCCTTCTGCTGAGTTCTTAGTTTAGAGATGTGATCATGCTTTTATTATTCCCGCGTATCGTCGTTTCACAATCTGTCTCTGTGATCATGCTTTTATTATCGTTTCACAATCTATCTCAATGGACTGTGATCAGAACGAAAACGCCGATGACTTGGCTTGTTTCGATTCTATTGTCGTGCCTGTCTTATCGCCGAATTCGATTATGAATCCGATAAGATATGGAAATGTACAATCGCCTCCCGACCCCATTCTCCCCATCTGATTCGGAATTCGGAATCGAGTCTTTCCTTCACGAACTTGGGAGGTTTTCAACGAAGGGGACAGAAACCACTAAGTTAGTAGAAGAGTTCAGTTTAGGCGTTCTCGAGAGTCGTCGCTCCCGACCACAGCGGAAGAGTTCTTCTCAACTGACAGGTAAGGAAAACCTTCGAGAGTTTTCGTTATTTCCGTCTGCTAACGTACCATTAGGCGGTGTTGGCGGACGCTCTTTTTCCAGTAATGTTGACGAGATCGGTGCCCAAAGAGGTGTCGTACACAGAGAAAAAAAAGTCGTTCGGTGAACCCACTTCTCCGAGTTCAAATCCACTGCACAGGGGAACTCGCTTTTTGTGAGTCGTACAACCCATGGGGGAAAGTGGGTTCTAGAACCCAGATCCCAAGCGAGTTGATTTACCCGACACCAACTCACTAAAATGGGTTATACGACTCACTTTAAAGTGCGTCGAAAAAACACACCAACATGAGTAGACAAACTCTTCTTTCGAGTTCAATATCTCACTTTATTTTGGGTTATAAAATCCATGACTAATGAGTTTTTTTAAGTAAATGAGTTTACGCTATAGTACTCGAAATCCCCCCCCCCTTCCCGCCGTCGTTAAATTAAACGATTTTATGCTAGTAATTCATTATTCATTGTTTTGTATATTTATTATCTCAATCCCCCCCCCCCCTCCCCTCCTATCCTTTCTTGTGAAAAAAAAACCTGCGCTATACACCCATATTTGGAATATAATTGGTATTAAAATTTAAGGATTTTTTTCAAAGTCTTATAAAATATATATATATATATATTTGTCATAAAATCTTGCAAACTTATATCATAAGTGATGAAAGGATGCCTAAAAGTTATAAAGATATCAAATATTTAAAATATTAATCAAGCATCCATTATTTTTTTGCAAATCTGTTTCATTCACAGGAATAACTGAGAAGAAAAAGAAGCTCCAATTAAAAAAATATGCTGAGATTTAGTGGGATGCTTCTATATGCATGTAAAATAAAATTTACAGGAAACTTATGAATATTATAATGTATAGAACCTTAAAATTTCGTAGGTCAAAAAGTTTTCCTTAACAACTTTTAGTTTCATTAACCTGAGACGAATATTTTGTCAAGAAAGTTTCAGATCTTAGCTTTAACACAGAAAAGATATTCACACGATAATTTTTTTTAAACTGAAACAAAAAATTAATTACACTGATTTTAGTAATATATATTTCTAATTGATAAAGATACCGTGATCCCCACACAACTAATTTAGAAACAATGACAATATCTCAAATTGTACAATTTAAGATTTTCAGGAAATATAGATAATCATTTTCTAACACACAAGTTTTTTTACAGGTATATTCGACCAAATCATCCATTAATACTTACATGGTTTGTAAACTTCTTAATTATATGTTAATATACTTACCCAGTTGCTCTAAATAGAACCTCTCCAAGTACATGTTTTGAAAATTTTATAAAGTACTAATATATTTACTATAAATATACTTTTCTACGTAGAAATTAAATAATTCATGCATAATGCATTCACAATTCCTGCTAAATTAAGTGCGCTCTGAAATGCACACTTTAATGAGAAAGAATATAAACTCACATTTAAATCAAAAAAACATTCCAGCAAACAAAAATACAAATATAGAGAAACTTTTATTTACATATATACATATACTTGTATTTAAATAACTAGGCACAATTTTATAAAAAAACAATTATTTTGAAATGAAAATCTTCAAAACCGTTCAGATAGTCAAGCTTTCTTTATTTTTCATATGAAATATAAAATAAAATTCATAAATGTTATGCATTTCAGTGTCAAAGTTGATTTTAATTTTCATGTAGTTAAACTTTTGAAGTGCTCACTAATAGGTTCTATATAAATTGATATTGTTTGGCTCAGTTTTTACTGCAATATTTAAAAAATCAAGACATTAGGATTTTAAACTTTGAAATACAGAGGCTGTTCACACATTTTTTAGACGATGTATATTGTATTCACAAAACTAAATTACATAAAATTCTTGTGTTTTAAATGTTCTATTTCACATCCCTTATTCTGAACTATCTTTCGACACCGCAATTTCCAGGATAATAATGCCTTTTGAAGTGTCAGAAGAGGTATTCTATCCCATTCCTCCTGAACAGCTTTCCAGAGTCCTGTAAGGGTTTTGGGACGACGTTTGGATAATGCAGATTTTAAAAGTCCGAAAGCACAAAAATCCATAGGTGATACATCGGGAGATTTAGTAAGGATATCAGTGAAGGGTATGGCCTTGATACCAGTTTTTTGTTCCATTTCTTTTAGGAAATTTACAGTGGATTTTGATGTGTGACTGCTAGCTTTGTCCTGATGGAGTCTCACAGATTGATGGCACTGTGGGTAAAGCGAAGGTATTTCATTCGGAAAAATTGGCGATAAAATATGTTCCTGATAGTATTTGGAGTTAATCTTGACATTTTTTTCCCACTCTCTTTATTTTTAACTTGCCATTATAAGAAAAACCAGCAACAATCATGAATCCCTTAGAAAAACTTTCTTTCGATTCTTTGAACCATGTACTTAAATTTTTTTCTCCCCTTTTATGATAATAAATGGCTCTTTTTTTGTTGCAATCATTTAAATACACCCATGATTCATCTATTGTGACAATTTTTTTCCATTTTTCTTTGGATAAGTGTTTCTCATATAGAATTCTGCAGCGTGTCCTGCGTTCAGCGATATGATTTGGAAGAAGACGATGCACATTGCGTTTTTTCGCTTTCTTAAGATTTAAATCAACGTTTATCATTTTGTTTACAGTGGACACCGAGCATTTTAAGGATTTTGCAACTGTCCTTGGACTAGGGGGATTTTCTTTTAACATTAAACAACGTACCTTTGCAATAGTCGAAGATGTACATTTTTTCCTTGGATACTTGTTTGGAATTTTTGTCCCACTTGAGGCTCCAATTTGACGTTTTTTTTCCTTTCTTGTTCACGATTTTACCTATCGACGCTTTAGATATCACAAAACCATGACTCTCACATCGTTTTTGGATAACGGAGTATGCATATTTCTCTTCGGAAAGAGCATAAATGTAGCCTTCGAACCACTGCTTTGTTAAAAACGCCATTTTGAATAAAAACAAAACTTTCAAGCTGTAGACGATAATTTTGACTTTTAAAAACGTAGTACAATTGCAATTATTTCTTTTGCAGCAACCGATTTTTTATTACCGCTTACCAAAATCGTCTAAAAAATGTGCGAACAGCCTCTGTAGCAGCCAGCAAGAAATTGTCTTTTGTCATTTTCTTTCCATAACAAAATTTTAACTGCAGTTGCAGTAAACAGAACTGATCATCCATGTTGCAGGAAAATTACTGCTATATTAATAGACTAGTACCCTCCACAGATAAATCTTAATGTCTGTATTATTACTATCATTATTTTAAGGATGAATCTCATACAGGCACTACTAATACATTTATTTCAAAATATGTATTGTCTAAACTTTAGAATTCTTGATAGTAAAGGTAAACTTATTTTAATACAGGAATAAGAATTATAAAAAGATGCAAAATACAAATACTTCAGCATATGTTTCAAATGCAGCAAAAAATAATTTTTACCATTGTTACCATTTCAAGATCCTCTTGGGTCAACAGTTATTGGAATCTCAGGCAGGACTAATGGAACTCCTTTGATTTTAATATCTGAAAATAGAGAGCAATACTTAAAAAAAAAAATACAGTTGTGATGAAGAAATTTGCTTAACTGATTCTAGACTAAGTGCCTAACTTAACAGGAAAAAATGATTTAATTAATCTTAAAAACTAAATGATATTTAGCAACATTTTATACATGTTCACATCTATCCAATACTTATTTTAAAGATAAAGTATTTAAAAATTATTTTAAAAAGGATGCTTAAGTGCATAAGGCATTTATGCATATAAATTTGCTTGGGAAAAGTAAAAAGTTAAGTTTTTAACAAATATTCAATTATGTCTAAAATACAAATGATATAAAAGTTACTTTTAACCTGTATTCACATTTTTTTTCAAACAAAAAAGGGACTTTGTTTAACACATTAATATTCCCAATAGTCTTCCATTTTATAATATTTAGCGAGAACAGTGTCCTGTCTCTCTAAAAGTCTAATTTTCTCATAAGTTTGGTTTGAAATGAGCCATCTTGTGGTATTAAAGGCTCCAAATTATTTTTTACCAAATCTTTCTCTTTAACGAATTTTATAGAATTGCCTACACACGAAAGTTTTGATTTCTTCCAGTCACTCGAAACTGACGTCACTACTGGTTCTTCACTCCGTCTATGAAGCCACATAAGCAAAGCTACAGCATGTTTACATCCACCTGTAAAAAATATAATTATAGAAACCCTCCGAAATATTAATATACAATTTAGTTAACAAAAATCAAAATATTATCGGTTAAATTTAAACTAGCATTTAATGCAAAAATGAAAACTATATTATGAGAATATCATATTTTATTCACTTGAATAATCATTGTAAAATGTTTATTTGCATTAAAATTTTGATTCTATGAAAAATGTTTCAAATAAAATGCTGTCATTTCGGACTTTAATTTTCTTCTGTGTTCATTAAATGAATAAACTTTCATCCATAATTGAAAATCGTTAAACTACCATATTATCTCTATCCGATTAAATTATTTTGAATATACCTGATACATAGAATAACTTCAGAAAAACTAGCATTCTGGATAGCGATCTATAAAATGTTTGTTCACAGCAGAGATATGCAATATACAACTCTTAAAGTATATACATACAGTTACTTGATAAAAGCTTTGATGCTGAAACAGTAGAAAATGCTCAGTAAGTGGATCCACATTCAATAATTTTTTAACTTAGCTATAATTGTGGGTTTTAATCCGATACAGATGATTTGCCAAATTGTTGCAGCAAATAAGAATTTTAAATGCAAGTTTTGACATTTTCCACTTAAATAAATATTTAAATATATTTGTAAAAACAACGAGTTTTGTTATGAGTTATGTTATGAGTTCAGATTTATTAGAATTCCTTTATTATTTAAAATACACATATTTCTATGATATGAATGCAGAACACTGAACACATTCGTAAATTTGGCAGTTATTAATTTCTGTCATCTTTTTAATACACAATTAAAAATACTAAATATCCTATAAGAGACACTACTTGTAATGTTACAGTGCTAATTAATTCTACAAAATTAAACATGTACTATGAATGATAATAATAGAAGCTGTTTATTAAACTTTTAGATTATGCGATTAATTGAATAATATGCATAAACAATGTCTAACTTTAAAGTTTGTGTAAAGAAAAACGCACGTCAGCGTTCTACAATCTACATTGCAGTCGGCCGCAAAAATATATAAGCACCGGTACCCCTTTGAAATTTTACAAGATCCATGGTTTGCCGATTTTTTGGGGTGGGGGAAAGGAATAACGATGTATTATACTTTAGAATAATCCTGAGGATTATTCTAAAGTATAACACATCGTTGAAACAGATTGTTGACTGAGAACATTTTAAATTGAAAAAAAAATCGCTGTTGACAATTGAAACTATTGTAATGTTAACATTTTTTGAGATGACATGTTCATGTTCAATCAATCTGCCCATTTTTTTATTTACAGATACATTGAGGATTAAATAAATATAGTAAACAAAAGCTGCATTGTTAAGAACAAAGACCAGAATACTTAAATCTATATTAATAAATGTATAAAATATCAACAGTACCTCGTAAATAAGCTTATATTTAACCCTCAAGCATTTAGGATGGAAATTCTTTTTTAATATCATTTCGTATCACTGGAATTGCGTTTGAATCTTTTCTGATAATACAGTTGATATTACAGGAGATACAATTCGTAAATAAGCTTATATTTAACTCTCAAGCATTTGTGATCAATAGTTTCGCCATGTTTTGAGTTAGGATGGGAATTATTTTTTCTATAATATACTTTTGGCATTAATTGCATACATTGACCGTTGTATTTAATTTGAATGTACTCCATAGCAAAGTGTGGGTTTTTCAGCTAGTTCTTTTTAATGCCACTTAGTAAGTATCACTGGAGTTGCGGTTGAATCTATTTGATAATATAGTTGATATTACAGGAGGTACAATTTGTAAATACGCTTATATTTAACTCTCAAGCATTTGTGATTAACAGTTGCAATATGTTTTGATTTAGGATGGGAATTCTTTCTAATACCATTTCGTATCACTAGAGTTGCAATATGTTTGGATTTAGGATGGGAATTCTTGTGTTTCGGAAGAACAAACAGCAGATTTTAAAAATAAAATAAACTTTTTATTTATTTTTTGTTGTTAAGAGGACGTTACATATCTTTCTAAAATTTTAAAGAATTCGTCAAAGTCTTCCGACATGTTTAAAAAGTTTGCAGTTTGAGGCTCTTCCAAACAAGCCATCATTTCCTCTGAATTGAATTTTTCCAATTCCATTTGCCTCGTTGTCAAGTCCATATTGATTTGCTCCAAATCCATTTTCTTCGTCGACAAGTCCATAGGTTCAGGGACATAATCTAATGTCTGGACATAATCCCGCGGAATCGGGGGTCCCAATTCCCGATTTATGTCGGCGAATTGGGGTATCAGATACAAGACTGTCTGAGGCGGATGAAAAGAAGGGATTTCAAGTGGATTCGTTTGTGATTCGGTATCCATGACTGACGGACCAGCATCCATGTCTGACGGTTCTCGATCCATGACTGACGGTCCCGGGTTCATTTGGGGAGGTTCAAATGAGTGATTCACATTACAAACCGGCGGCGGCGGAGGTATCATCAATTCGTCAAGCCTGTCCAATGCCGGTGTTTGGCGACCATTGTCATAAACGTTTCTCTCCCGTTTCAATTTGGTCGTCTCCCTCCAATTCCTGCACTCGAAGGGCAATTGCAGGTCAGCTCTCACGACGTCCACAGAAAAGAAAGTCTTTTGGGCAGTCACCAGTACGTAGCACGTTCCCTCCGTCATCAAGTACTTGGATTCAGGTTCCAGCACGAAAAGTTTGTAGACGAACTGATCGGCGGCTCGGAATCTCCTGTTTCTTTGGACGACATCGATAGATCTGGTCTTTTTTTCCGGCAACACGTAGAAGAAGAGGGGTACCGTCGTCGTCTGGTAAATGTGGCAGGTCCCAGGTGCCACCACACGTTGTCCAAAAGTAAAATATCGTTTGACCACGAACGTGTTGTCGTACCTGACGAAGAAAGAAAGTATATGGAATGAGCTCCAATATATATTTTTAAATGGGTAGTATTCAAATCCCCATTCGAAATGGTACTTACCGAAAACTCACTCGAACGTCCGTGTTTTTTTTCCTGACACGTCGATCCAATTTCAGACGAGTGGCCACGGCATCCCAGCTGACAGAATCGTAGTCATCCCTGCGGGTAAAGGATTCTATGCCAGTCCTGAAGAAATTGCCGATTAACTTTTCACTCCTGTCTTCGACGGGATCAAAAAATACCCTGTCGTCCTCCAAATAGGCCGTGGAAATCAGAAGTTTGTACGAATCAAAAATATTCCGAAACCCTGTCTTCGTTTCGGGGTGCTGCAGCAATCGGAGGGTAGTTGATAGCCTGGAAGGGAAAGCGTCGGCCATATCGTTCACGAGCGAGTCGAATGAGAGAATTGCGAATCGGTGTCGTCCTTTTATACGATCCGGACTCGTTATCTGATAAGATATGGCTTTTTTTCCTTTTTTTTTTCGGTTCTTTTTTTAGTTGCCCAAAAGGCCGTGGGCCGGAGTCGGGTTAGTGCGGCTTGCTCCCAGGGCATCAGGGTCCGTTGTGAGGACCTAGGTGCTTGGTAACATACAAACTTCGCTAAATTTGGACCCGATATTCCCACGGGGGTCGCCCTAAGAGTCGACGTAAAGTTTCGTGAATTTTAATTGACGTCCGTCTTTCGCGAAAATATATCGGAAAGAAGACCATAACTTCCGAACCGTTCATACGATCGTCATCCAATTTGCACCAAAATGTTCCCCTTTGGACGTTCTACAAGAGAGTACAACGTTTCTCGAACTTTCCCTGACGGAAGTGCCATTTTTCTGGATTTTTCGCATCGAAATTTCGCGAAAATGGCCATTTTTATGGGGTAATTATAGTAATCGAAGCGGATCGGGACCGTATTCGTGTCCCTCTTTCTATACCGGTTCCTACGGGGCAAATGTTTTGAAAATCGGACCATATTCAGGGAAGTTATCGCTCATGAACCGAATAAATTTCAAATTCCCATTTCGTAATAAAGGAAGGCTGGACATAAAATTATTTTCGAGATTTTCTGAAAGTGGAGCACAGGAACGCGGGTCTTTGAAATTTTTCGGCGGTTCTTTGGACTTTGAAATATTTTCGAGCCTTTCGGACCTAGAATCAGTTTTCGAGTTTTCGGGTCTGTGGTTCGGGTCTTTGGCCGTTCCGTAATAAAGGAACGGCCGGACATAGAATTATTTTCGAGATTTTCTGAAAGTGGAGCACAGAAACGCGGGACTTTGAAATTTTTCGGCGGCTCTTTGGACTTTGAAATATTTTCGAGCCTTTCGGACCTAGAATCAGTTTTCGAGTTTTCGGGTCTTTGGCCGTTCCGTAATAAAGGAACGGCCGGACATAGAATTATTTTCGAGATTTTCTGAAAGTGGAGCCCAGGAACGCTGGACTTTGAAATTTTTCGGCGGCTCTTTCGACTTTGAAATATTTTCGAGCCTTTCGGACTTAGATTCAGTTTTCGAGTTTTCGGGACTTTGGTTATTTCGAGGACTTTGATTATTTGAGGGACTTTGAATATTCGAGGGATTTTGATTATTTTTCGGGACTTTGAATATTCGAGGGATTTTGATTATTTTTCGGGACTTTGAATATTCGAGGGATTTTGATTATTTTTCGGGACTTTGAAAATTTTTGGGACTTTTTTTTTCGGTCCAGTTGGCCATTGTGGACCTTTTAGGACCATTTTTGGAGAAAAAAAATTTTTCCTCGTTTTTTCGATTCCTCTCGACGAGAAACGCCTATTTCCGGTCGAATTTTTTAAAAAAAATTTTCGTTTTTTTCGTCGGAAACGTCATTTCTAACCGTTTTGGGCCACTATTTTCGAAATTTTTTTTCTTTGTTTCGACTCCTCTCGTCGGCAAACGTCAATTTCCACAAAAAATTTTTTTTTCGTCGTTTACAAAAACCAACATAACTTCCGAACTATGCATACAAACTTCACGGGATTTGAACCGGATATTCTCCCGAGGACGCCCTACGAGACGATATAACGTTTTTGGAATTTTCCCTAAAGGAAGTTCCGTTTTTCAGCTGAAAACTTTCGTCCTTCGAAGAAAAAATCGGAAAATTCGCCGCAACTTCTGAACTTAGCATACGAACTTCACCAAATTTGGATCTAATGTTTCCCCCAGGACGCTCTACGTGTTGATATGGCGTTTCCGGAGTTTCTACTGGGGGAAGTGCTATTTTGATAAAATGTTGCTTCTTAAAGTCGGCTATAACTTCTAAAGTAATAACGGCAGATTCATCGAAATTGCACCCAGGAGTCCCAGTAGTACGTTCTACGGGGCAACGGTGCTTTTCGGGAATTTCTATGAACTGAATTTTAGTTATATTCGACGATCTGACGAAGATGCGCGACGGCAGCCTGAAAATCGACCATAACTGCTAAACCGTACATACAAACTTCACCAAATTTTGACCGGATATTTCCCCGAGGACTCCCTACCAACGAATACAAAGTTTCTGGACATATCCCTGACGGAAGTGCCATTTTTTGCGATTGAACGTCAATTTTTCGCAATGGAAATCGGAAGAACGACTATATCTTCCGAACCGTTCATACGATCGTCACCAAATTTGGACCACGGACGCGCCTCTCGACCCTCTCGAGAGTGATTGAGCTTTGGTCGAATTCGAATGGACTGAAATTCGCATTTCGGCAAAAGTACGGAAAAGTAATTGGAACGTGAGAACAAAGACCAGAATACTTAAATATATATTAATAAATAGTATAAAATATCAACACTACCTCGTAAATAAGCTTATTTAACCCTCAAGCATTTAGGATGGAAATTATTTTTTAATATCATTTCATATCAATGGAATTGCGATTGAATCTTTTCTGATATTATAGTTGATATTACAGGAGATACAATTCGTAAATAAGCTTATATTTAACTCTCAAGCATTTGTGATCAATAGTTTCGCCATGTTTTGAGTTAGGATGGGAATTATTTTTTCTATAATATACTTTTGGCATTAATTGCATACATTGACCGTTGTATTTAATTTGAATGTACTCCATAGCAAAGTGTGGGTTTTTCAGCTAGTTCTTTTTAATGCCACTTAGTAAGTATCACTGGAGTTGCGGTTGAATCTTTATGATAATATAGTTGATATTACAGGAGGTACAATTCGTAAATACGCTTATATTTAACTCTCAAGCATTTGTGATTAACAGTTGCAATATGTTTTGATTTAGGATGGGAATTCTTTCTAATACCATTTCGTATCACTAGAGTTGCAATATGTTTGGATTTAGGATGGGAATTCTTGTGTTTAGGAAGAACAAACAGCAGATTTTAAAAATAAAATAAACTTTTTATTTATTTTTTGTTGTTAAGAGGACGTTACATATCTTTCTAAAATTTTAAAGAATTCGTCAAAGTCTTCCGACATGTTTAAAAAGTTTGCAGTTTGAGGCTCTTCCAAACAAGCCATCATTTCCTCTGAATTGAATTTTTCCAATTCCATTTGCCTCGTTGTCAAGTCCATATTGATTTGCTCCAAATCCATTTTCTTCGTCGACAAGTCCATAGGTTCAGGGACATAATCTAATGTCTGGACATAATCCCGCGGAATCGGGGGTCCCAATTCCCGATTTATGTCGGCGAATTGGGGTATCAGATACAAGACTGTCTGAGGCGGATGAAAAGAAGGGATTTCAAGTGGATTCGTTTGTGATTCGGTATCCATGACTGACGGACCAGCATCCATGTCTGACGGTTCTAGATCCATGACTGACGGTTCGGGATCCATGACTGACGGTCCCGGGTTCATTTGGGGAGGTTCAAATGAGTGATACACATTACAAACCGGCGGCGGCGGAGGTATCATCAATTCGTCAAGCCTGTCCAATGCCGGTGTTTGGCGACCATTGTCATAAACGTTTCTCTCCCGTTTCAATTTGGTCGTCTCCCTCCAATTCCTGCACTCGAAGGGCAATTGCAGGTCAGCTCTCACGACGTCCACAGAAAAGAGAGTCTTTTGGGCAGTCACCAGTACGTAGCACGTTCCCTCCGTCATCAGGTACTTGGATTCAGGTTCCAGCACGAAAAGTTTGTAGACGAACTGATCGGCGGCTCGGAATCTCCTGTTTCTTTGGACGACATCGATAGATCTGGTCTTTTTTTCCGGCAACACGTAGAAGAAGAGGGGTACCGTCGTCGTCTGGTAAATGTGGCAGGTCCCAGGTGCCACCACACGTTGTCCAAAAGTAAAATATCGTTTGACCACGAACGTGTTGTCGTACCTGACGAAGAAAGAAAGTATATGGAATGAGCTCCAATATATATTTTTAAATGGGTAGTATTCAAATCCCCATTCGAAATGGTACTTACCGAAAACTCACTCGAACGTCCGTGTTTTTTTTTCCTGACACGTCGATCCAATTTCAGACGAGTGGCCACGGCATCCCAGCTGACAGAATCGTAGTCATCCCTGCGGGTAAAGGATTCTATGCCAGTCCTGAAGAAATTGCCGATTAACTTTTCACTCCTGTCTTCGACGGGATCAAAAAATACCCTGTCGTCCTCCAAATAGGCCGTGTAAATTAGAAGTTTGTACGAATCAAAAATATTCCGAAACCCTGTCTTCGTTTCGGGGTGCTGCAGCAATCGGAGGGTAGTTGATAGCCTGGAAGGGAAAGCGTCGGCCATATCGTTCACGAGCGAGTCGAATGAGAGAATTGCGAATCGGTGTCGTCCTTTTATACGATCCGGACTCGTTATCTGATAAGATATGGCTTTTTTTCCTTTTTTTTCGGTTCTTTTTTTAGTTGCCCAAAAGGCCGTGGGCCGGAGTCGGGTTAGTGCGGCTTGCTCCCAGGGCATCAGGGTCCGTTGTGAGGACCTAGGTGCTTGGTAACATACAAACTTCGCTAAATTTGGACCCGATATTCCCACGGGGGTCGCCCTAAGAGTCGACGTAAAGTTTCGTGAATTTTAATTGACGTCCGTCTTTCGCGAAAATATATCGGAAAGAAGACCATAACTTCCGAACCGTTCATACGATCGTCATCGAATTTGCACCAAAATGTTCCCCTTTGGACGTTCTACAAGAGAGTACAACGTTTCTCGACCTTTCCCTGACGGAAGTGCCATTTTTCTGGATTTTTCGCATCGAAATTTCGCGAAAATGGCCATTTTTATGGGGTAATTATAGTAATCGAAGCGGATCGGGACCGTATTCGTGACCCTCTTTCTATACCGGTTCCTACGGGGCAAATGTTTTGAAAATCGGACCATATTCAGGGAAGTTATCGCTCATGAACCGAATAAATTTCAAATTCCCATTTCGTAATAAAGGAAGGCTGGACATAAAATTATTTTCGAGATTTTCTGAAAGTGGAGCACAGGAACGCGGGTCTTTGAAATTTTTCGGCGGTTCTTTGGACTTTGAAATATTTTCGAGCCTTTCGGACCTAGAATCAGTTTTCGAGTTTTCGGGTCTGTGGTTCGGGTCTTTGGCCGTTCCGTAATAAAGGAACGGCCGGACATAGAATTATTTTCGAGATTTTCTGAAAGTGGAGCACAGGAACGCTGGACTTTGAAATTTTTCGGCGGCTCTTTCGACTTTGAAATATTTTCGAGCCTTTCGGACTTAGATTCAGTTTTCGAGTTTTCGGGACTTTGGTTATTTCGAGGACTTTGATTATTTGAGGGACTTTGAATATTCGAGGGATTTTGATTATTTTTCGGGAATTTGAATATTCGAGGGATTTTGATTATTTTTCGGGACTTTGAAAATTTTTGGGACTTTTTTTTTCGGTCCAGTTGGCCATTGTGGACCTTTTAGGACCATTTTTGGAGAAAAAAATTTTTCCTCGTTTTTTCGATTCCTCTCGACGAGAAACGCCTATTTCCGGTCGAATTTTTAAAAAAAAATTTTCGTTTTTTTCGTCGGAAACGTCATTTCTAACCGTTTTGGGCCACTATTTTCGAAATTTTTTTTCTTTGTTTCGACTCCTCTCGTCGGCAAACGTCAATTTCCACAAAAATTTTTTTTTCGTCGTTTACAAAAACCAACATAACTTCCGAACTATGCATACAAACTTCACGGGATTTGAACCGGATATTCTCCCGAGGACGCCCTACGAGACGATATAACGTTTTTGGAATTTTCCCTAAAGGAAGTTCCGTTTTTCGGTTGAAAACTTTCGTCCTTCGAAGAAAAAATCGGAAAATTCGCCGCAACTTCTGAACTTAGCATACGAACTTCACCAAATTTGGATCTAATGTTTCCCCCAGGACGCTCTACGTGTTGATATGGCGTTTCCGGAGTTTCTACTGGGGGAAGTGCTATTTTGATAAAATGTTGCTTCTTAAAGTCGGCTATAACTTCTAAAGTAATAACGGCAGATTCATCGAAATTGCACCCAGGAGTCCCAGTAGTACGTTCTACGGGGCAACGGTGCTTTTCGGGAATTTCTATGAACAGAATTTTAGTTATATTCGACGATCTGACGAAGATGCGCGACGGAAGCCTGAAAATCGACCATAACTGCTAAACCGTACATACAAACTTCACCAAATTTTGACCGGATATTTCCCTGAGGACTCCCTACCAACGGATACAAAGTTTCTGGACATATCCCTGACGGAAGTGCCATTTTTTGCGATTGAACGTCAATTTTTCGCAATGGAAATCGGAAGAACGACTATATCTTCCGAACCGTTCATACGATCGTCACCAAATTTGGACCACGGACGCGCCTCTCGACCCTCTCGAGAGTGATTGAGCTTCGAATGGACTGAAATTCGCATTTCGGCAAAAGTACGGAAAAGTAATTGGAACGTGAGAACAAAGACCAGAATACTTAAATATATATTAATAAATAGTATAAAATATCAACACTACCTCGTAAATAAGCTTATATTTAACCCTCAAGCATTTAGGATGGAAATTCTTTTTTAATATCATTTCATATCACTGGAATTGCGATTGAATCTTTTCTGATAATACAGTTGATATTACAGGAGATACAATTCGTAAATAAGCTTATATTTAACTCTCAAGCATTTGTGATCAATAGTTTTGCCATGTTTTGATTTAGGATGGGAATTATTTTGTCTATAATATACTTTTGGCATTAATTGCATACATTGACCGTTGTATTTAATTTGAATGTACTCCATAGCAAAGTGTGGGTTTTTCAGCTATTTATTTTTAATGCCAATTAATAAGTATCACTGGAGTTGCGGTTGAATCTTTTTGATAATATAGTTGATATTACAGGAGGTACAATTCGTAAATACGCTTATATTTAACTCTCAAGCATTTGTGATTAACAGTTGCAATATGTTTTGATTTAGGATGAGAATTCTTTCTAATACCATTTCGTATCACTAGAGTTGCAATATGTTTGGATTTAGGATGGGAATTCTTGTGTTTCGGAAGAACAAACAGCAGATTTTAAAAATAAAATAAACTTTTTATTTATTTTTTGTTGTTAAGAGGACGTTACATATCTTTCTAAAATTTTAAAGAATTCGTCAAAGTCTTCCGACATGTTTAAAAAGTTTGGAGTTTGAGGCTCTTCCAAACAAGCCATCATTTCCTCTGAATTGAATTTTTCCAATTCCATTTGCCTCGTTGTCAAGTCCATATTGATTTGCTCCAAATCCATTTTCTTCGTCGACAAGTCCATAGGTTCAGGGACATAATCTAATGTCTGGACATAATCCCGCGGAATCGGGGGTCCCAATTCCCGATTTATGTCGGCGAATTGGGGTATCAGATACAAGACTGTCTGAGGCGGATGAAAAGAAGGGATTTCAAGTGGATTCGTTTTTGATTCGGTATCCATGACTGACGGACCAGCATCCATGTCTGACGGTTCTAGATCCATGACTGACGGTTCGGGATCCATGACTGACGGTCCCGGGTTCATTTGGGGAGGTTCAAATGAGTGATACACATTACAAACCGGCGGCGGCGGAGGTATCATCAATTCGTCAAGCCTGTCCAATGCCGGTGTTTGGCGACCATTGTCATAAACGTTTCTCTCCCGTTTCAATTTGGTCGTCTCCCTCCAATTCCTGCACTCGAAGGGCAATTGCAGGTCAGCTCTCACGACGTCCACAGAAAAGAGAGTCTTTTGGGCAGTCACCAGTACGTAGCACGTTCCCTCCGTCATCAGGTACTTGGATTCAGGTTCCAGCACGAAAAGTTTGTAGACGAACTGATCGGCGGCTCGGAATCTCCTGTTTCTTTGGACGACATCGATAGATCTGGTCTTTTTTTCCGGCAACACGTAGAAGAAGAGGGGTACCGTCGTCGTCTGGTAAATGTGGCAGGTCCCAGGTGCCACCACACGTTGTCCAAAAGTAAAATATCGTTTGACCACGAACGTGTTGTCGTACCTGACGAAGAAAGAAAGTATATGGAATGAGCTCCAATATATATTTTTAAATGGGTAGTATTCAAATCCCCATTCGAAATGGTACTTACCGAAAACTCACTCGAACGTCCGTGTTTTTTTTCCTGACACGTCGATCCAATTTCAGACGAGTGGCCACGGCATCCCAGCTGACAGAATCGTAGTCATCCCTGCGGGTAAAGGATTCTATGCCAGTCCTGAAGAAATTGCCGATTAACTTTTCACTCCTGTCTTCGACGGGATCAAAAAATACCCTGTCGTCCTCCAAATAGGCCGTGGAAATTAGAAGTTTGTACGAATCAAAAATATTCCGAAACCCTGTCTTCGTTTCGGGGTGCTGCAGCAATCGGAGGGTAGTTGATAGCCTGGAAGGGAAAGCGTCGGCCATATCGTTCACGAGCGAGTCGAATGAGAGAATTGCGAATCGGTGTCGTCCTTTTATACGATCCGGACTCGTTATCTGATAAGATATGGCTTTTTTTTCCTTTTTTTTCGGTTCTTTTTTTAGTTGCCCAAAAGGCCGTGGGCCGGAGTCGGGTTAGTGCGGCTTGCTCCCAGGGCATCAGGGTCCGTTGTGAGGACCTAGGTGCTTGGTAACATACAAACTTCGCTAAATTTGGACCCGATATTCCCACGGGGGTCGCCCTAAGAGTCGACGTAAAGTTTCGTGAATTTTAATTGACGTCCGTCTTTCGCGAAAATATATCGGAAAGAAGACCATAACTTCCGAACCGTTCATACGATCGTCATCGAATTTGCACCAAAATGTTCCCCTTTGGACGTTCTACAAGAGAGTACAACGTTTCTCGACCTTTCCCTGACGGAAGTGCCATTTTTCTGGATTTTTCGCATCGAAATTTCGCGAAAATGGCCATTTTTATGGGGTAATTATAGTAATCGAAGCGGATCGGGACCGTATTCGTGACCCTCTTTCTATACCGGTTCCTACGGGGCAAATGTTTTGAAAATCGGACCATATTCAGGGAAGTTATCGCTCATGAACCGAATAAATTTCAAATTCCCATTTCGTAATAAAGGAAGGCTGGACATAAAATTATTTTCGAGATTTTCTGAAAGTGGAGCACAGGAACGCGGGTCTTTGAAATTTTTCGGCGGTTCTTTGGACTTTGAAATATTTTCGAGCCTTTCGGACCTAGAATCAGTTTTCGAGTTTTCGGGTCTGTGGTTCGGGTCTTTGGCCGTTCCGTAATAAAGGAACGGCCGGACATAGAATTATTTTCGAGATTTTCTGAAAGTGGAGCACAGGAACGCTGGACTTTGAAATTTTTCGGCGGCTCTTTCGACTTTGAAATATTTTCGAGCCTTTCGGACTTAGATTCAGTTTTCGAGTTTTCGGGACTTTGGTTATTTCGAGGACTTTGATTATTTGAGGGACTTTGAATATTCGAGGGATTTTGATTATTTTTCGGGAATTTGAATATTCGAGGGATTTTGATTATTTTTCGGGACTTTGAAAATTTTTGGGACTTTTTTTTTCGGTCCAGTTGGCCATTGTGGACCTTTTAGGACCATTTTTGGAGAAAAAAATTTTTCCTCGTTTTTTCGATTCCTCTCGACGAGAAACGCCTATTTCCGGTCGAATTTTTAAAAAAAAATTTTCGTTTTTTTTCGTCGGAAACGTCATTTCTAACCGTTTTGGGCCACTATTTTCGAAATTTTTTTTCTTTGTTTCGACTCCTCTCGTCGGCAAACGTCAATTTCCACAAAAATTTTTTTTTCGTCGTTTACAAAAACCAACATAACTTCCGAACTATGCATACAAACTTCACGGGATTTGAACCGGATATTCTCCCGAGGACGCCCTACGAGACGATATAACGTTTTTGGAATTTTCCCTAAAGGAAGTTCCGTTTTTCGGTTGAAAACTTTCGTCCTTCGAAGAAAAAATCGGAAAATTCGCCGCAACTTCTGAACTTAGCATACGAACTTCACCAAATTTGGATCTAATGTTTCCCCCAGGACGCTCTACGTGTTGATATGGCGTTTCCGGAGTTTCTACTGGGGGAAGTGCTATTTTGATAAAATGTTGCTTCTTAAAGTCGGCTATAACTTCTAAAGTAATAACGGCAGATTCATCGAAATTGCACCCAGGAGTCCCAGTAGTACGTTCTACGGGGCAACGGTGCTTTTCGGGAATTTCTATGAACAGAATTTTAGTTATATTCGACGATCTGACGAAGATGCGCGACGGAAGCCTGAAAATCGACCATAACTGCTAAACCGTACATACAAACTTCACCAAATTTTGACCGGATATTTCCCTGAGGACTCCCTACCAACGGATACAAAGTTTCTGGACATATCCCTGACGGAAGTGCCATTTTTTGCGATTGAACGTCAATTTTTCGCAATGGAAATCGGAAGAACGACTATATCTTCCGAACCGTTCATACGATCGTCACCAAATTTGGACCACGGACGCGCCTCTCGACCCTCTCGAGAGTGATTGAGCTTCGAATGGACTGAAATTCGCATTTCGGCAAAAGTACGGAAAAGTAATTGGAACGTGAGAACAAAGACCAGAATACTTAAATATATATTAATAAATAGTATAAAATATCAACACTACCTCGTAAATAAGCTTATATTTAACCCTCAAGCATTTAGGATGGAAATTCTTTTTTAATATCATTTCATATCACTGGAATTGCGATTGAATCTTTTCTGATAATACAGTTGATATTACAGGAGATACAATTCGTAAATAAGCTTATATTTAACTCTCAAGCATTTGTGATCAATAGTTTTGCCATGTTTTGATTTAGGATGGGAATTATTTTGTCTATAATATACTTTTGGCATTAATTGCATACATTGACCGTTGTATTTAATTTGAATGTACTCCATAGCAAAGTGTGGGTTTTTCAGCTATTTATTTTTAATGCCAATTAATAAGTATCACTGGAGTTGCGGTTGAATCTTTTTGATAATATAGTTGATATTACAGGAGGTACAATTCGTAAATACGCTTATATTTAACTCTCAAGCATTTGTGATTAACAGTTGCAATATGTTTTGATTTAGGATGAGAATTCTTTCTAATACCATTTCGTATCACTAGAGTTGCAATATGTTTGGATTTAGGATGGGAATTCTTGTGTTTCGGAAGAACAAACAGCAGATTTTAAAAATAAAATAAACTTTTTATTTATTTTTTGTTGTTAAGAGGACGTTACATATCTTTCTAAAATTTTAAAGAATTCGTCAAAGTCTTCCGACATGTTTAAAAAGTTTGGAGTTTGAGGCTCTTCCAAACAAGCCATCATTTCCTCTGAATTGAATTTTTCCAATTCCATTTGCCTCGTTGTCAAGTCCATATTGATTTGCTCCAAATCCATTTTCTTCGTCGACAAGTCCATAGGTTCAGGGACATAATCTAATGTCTGGACATAATCCCGCGGAATCGGGGGTCCCAATTCCCGATTTATGTCGGCGAATTGGGGTATCAGATACAAGACTGTCTGAGGCGGATGAAAAGAAGGGATTTCAAGTGGATTCGTTTTTGATTCGGTATCCATGACTGACGGACCAGCATCCATGTCTGACGGTTCTAGATCCATGACTGACGGTTCGGGATCCATGACTGACGGTCCCGGGTTCATTTGGGGAGGTTCAAATGAGTGATACACATTACAAACCGGCGGCGGCGGAGGTATCATCAATTCGTCAAGCCTGTCCAATGCCGGTGTTTGGCGACCATTGTCATAAACGTTTCTCTCCCGTTTCAATTTGGTCGTCTCCCTCCAATTCCTGCACTCGAAGGGCAATTGCAGGTCAGCTCTCACGACGTCCACAGAAAAGAGAGTCTTTTGGGCAGTCACCAGTACGTAGCACGTTCCCTCCGTCATCAGGTACTTGGATTCAGGTTCCAGCACGAAAAGTTTGTAGACGAACTGATCGGCGGCTCGGAATCTCCTGTTTCTTTGGACGACATCGATAGATCTGGTCTTTTTTTCCGGCAACACGTAGAAGAAGAGGGGTACCGTCGTCGTCTGGTAAATGTGGCAGGTCCCAGGTGCCACCACACGTTGTCCAAAAGTAAAATATCGTTTGACCACGAACGTGTTGTCGTACCTGACGAAGAAAGAAAGTATATGGAATGAGCTCCAATATATATTTTTAAATGGGTAGTATTCAAATCCCCATTCGAAATGGTACTTACCGAAAACTCACTCGAACGTCCGTGTTTTTTTTCCTGACACGTCGATCCAATTTCAGACGAGTGGCCACGGCATCCCAGCTGACAGAATCGTAGTCATCCCTGCGGGTAAAGGATTCTATGCCAGTCCTGAAGAAATTGCCGATTAACTTTTCACTCCTATCTTCGACGGGATCAAAAAATACCCTGTCGTCCTCCAAATAGGCCGTGGAAATCAGAAGTTTGTACGAATCAAAAATATTCCGAAACCCTGTCTTCGTTTCGGGGTGCTGCAGCAATCGGAGGGTAGTTGATAGCCTGGAAGGGAAAGCGTCGGCCATATCGTTCACGAGCGAGTCGAATGAGAGAATTGCGAATCGGTGTCGTCCTTTTATACGATCCGGACTCGTTATCTGATAAGATATGGCTTTTTTTCCTTTTTTTTCCGGTTCTTTTTTTAGTTGCCCAAAAGGCCGTGGGCCGGAGTCGGGTCAGTGCGGCTTGCTCCCAGGGCATCAGGGTCCGTTGTGAGGACCTAGGTGCTTGGTAACATACAAACTTCGCTAAATTTGGACCCGATATTCCCACGGGGGTCGCCCTAAGAGTCGACGTAAAGTTTCGTGAATTTTAATTGACGTCCGTCTTTCGCGAAAATATATCGGAAAGAAGACCATAACTTCCGAACCATTCATACGATCGTCATCGAATTTGCACCAAAATGTTCCCCTTTGGACGTTCTACAAGAGAGTACAACGTTTCTCGAACTTTCCCTGACGGAAGTGCCATTTTTCTGGATTTTTCGCATCGAAATTTCGCGAAAATGGCCATTTTTATGGGGTAATTATAGTAATCGAAGCGGATCGGGACCGTATTCGTGTCCCTCTTTCTATACCGGTTCCTACGGGGCAAATGTTTTGAAAATCGGACCATATTCAGGGAAGTTATCGCTCATGAACCGAATAAATTTCAAATTCCCATTTCGTAATAAAGGAAGGCTGGACATAAAATTATTTTCGAGATTTTCTGAAAGTGGAGCACAGGAACGCGGGTCTTTGAAATTTTTCGGCGGTTCTTTGGACTTTGAAATATTTTCGAGCCTTTCGGACCTAGAATCAGTTTTCGAGTTTTCGGGTCTGTGGTTCGGGTCTTTGGCCGTTCCGTAATAAAGGATGGCTGGACATAAAATTATTTTCGAGATTTTCTGAAAGTGGAGCACAGGAACGCGGGTCTTTGAAATTTTTCGGCGGCTCTTTGGACTTTGAAATATTTTCGAGCCTTTCGGACCTAGAATCAGTTTTCGAGTTTTCGGGTCTTTGGCCGTTCCGTAATAAAGGAACGGCCGGACATAGAATTATTTTCGAGATTTTCTGAAAGTGGAGCCCAGGAACGCTGGACTTTGAAATTTTTCGGCGGCTCTTTCGACTTTGAAATATTTTCGAGCCTTTCGGACTTAGATTCAGTTTTCGAGTTTTCGGGACTTTGGTTATTTCGAGGACTTTGATTATTTGAGGGACTTTGAATATTCGAGGGATTTTGATTATTTTTCGGGACTTTGAAAATTTTTGGGACTTTTTTTTTCGGTCCAGTTGGCCATTGTGGACCTTTTAGGACCATTTTTGGAGAAAAAATTTTTTCCTCGTTTTTTCGATTCCTCTCGACGAGAAACGCCTATTTCCGGTCGAATTTTTTAAAAAAAATTTTCGTTTTTTTTTCGTCGGAAACGTCATTTCTAACCGTTTTGGGCCACTATTTTCGAAATTTTTTTTCTTTGTTTCGACTCCTCTCGTCGGCAAACGTCAATTTCCACAAAAAAATTTTTTTTCATCGTTTACAAAAACCAACATAACTTCCGAACTATGCATACAAACTTCACGGGATTTGAACCGGATATTCTCCCGAGGACGCCCTACGAGACGATATAACGTTTTTGGAATTTTCCCTAAAGGAAGTTCCGTTTTTCGGTTGAAAACTTTCGTCCTTCGAAGAAAAAATCGGAAAATTCGCCGCAACTTCTGAACTTAGCATACGAACTTCACCAAATTTGGATCTAATGTTTCCCCCAGGACGCTCTACGTGTTGATATGGCGTTTCCGGAGTTTCTACTGGGGGAAGTGCTATTTTGATAAAATGTTGCTTCTTAAAGTCGGCTATAACTTCTAAAGTAATAACGGCAGATTCATCGAAATTGCACCCAGGAGTCCCAGTAGTACGTTCTACGGGGCAACGGTGCTTTTCGGGAATTTCTATGAACTGAATTTTAGTTATATTCGACGATCTGACGAAGATGCGCGACGGCAGCCTGAAAATCGACCATAACTGCTAAACCGTACATACAAACTTCACCAAATTTTGACCGGATATTTCCCCGAGGACTCCCTACCAACGGATACAAAGTTTCTGGACATATCCCTGACGGAAGTGCCATTTTTTGCGATTGAACGTCAATTTTTCGCAACGGAAATCGGAAGAACGACTATATCTTCCGAACCGTTCATACGATCGTCACCAAATTTGGACCACGGACGCGCCTCTCGACCCTCTCGAGAGTGATTGAGCTTTGGTCGAATTCGAATGGACTGAAATTCGCATTTCGGCAAAAGTACGGAAAAGTAATTGGAACGTGAGAACAAAGACCAGAATACTTAAATATATATTAATAAATAGTATAAAATATCAACACTACCTCGTAAATAAGCTTATATTTAACCCTCAAGCATTTAGGATGGAAATTATTTTTTAATATCATTTCATATCAATGGAATTGCGATTGAATCTTTTCTGATATTATAGTTGATATTACAGGAGATACAATTCGTAAATAAGCTTATATTTAACTCTCAAGCATTTGTGATCAATAGTTTCGCCATGTTTTGAGTTAGGATGGGAATTATTTTTTCTATAATATACTTTTGGCATTAATTGCATACATTGACCGTTGTATTTAATTTGAATGTACTCCATAGCAAAGTGTGGGTTTTTCAGCTAGTTCTTTTTAATGCCACTTAGTAAGTATCACTGGAGTTGCGGTTGAATCTTTATGATAATATAGTTGATATTACAGGAGGTACAATTCGTAAATACGCTTATATTTAACTCTCAAGCATTTGTGATTAACAGTTGCAATATGTTTTGATTTAGGATGGGAATTCTTTCTAATACCATTTCGTATCACTAGAGTTGCAATATGTTTGGATTTAGGATGGGAATTCTTGTGTTTAGGAAGAACAAACAGCAGATTTTAAAAATAAAATAAACTTTTTATTTATTTTTTGTTGTTAAGAGGACGTTACATATCTTTCTAAAATTTTAAAGAATTCGTCAAAGTCTTCCGACATGTTTAAAAAGTTTGCAGTTTGAGGCTCTTCCAAACAAGCCATCATTTCCTCTGAATTGAATTTTTCCAATTCCATTTGCCTCGTTGTCAAGTCCATATTGATTTGCTCCAAATCCATTTTCTTCGTCGACAAGTCCATAGGTTCAGGGACATAATCTAATGTCTGGACATAATCCCGCGGAATCGGGGGTCCCAATTCCCGATTTATGTCGGCGAATTGGGGTATCAGATACAAGACTGTCTGAGGCGGATGAAAAGAAGGGATTTCAAGTGGATTCGTTTGTGATTCGGTATCCATGACTGACGGACCAGCATCCATGTCTGACGGTTCTAGATCCATGACTGACGGTTCGGGATCCATGACTGACGGTCCCGGGTTCATTTGGGGAGGTTCAAATGAGTGATACACATTACAAACCGGCAGCGGCGGAGGTATCATCAATTCGTCAAGCCTGTCCAATGCCGGTGTTTGGCGACCATTGTCATAAACGTTTCTCTCCCGTTTCAATTTGGTCGTCTCCCTCCAATTCCTGCACTCGAAGGGCAATTGCAGGTCAGCTCTCACGACGTCCACAGAAAAGAGAGTCTTTTGGGCAGTCACCAGTACGTAGCACGTTCCCTCCGTCATCAGGTACTTGGATTCAGGTTCCAGCACGAAAAGTTTGTAGACGAACTGATCGGCGGCTCGGAATCTCCTGTTTCTTTGGACGACATCGATAGATCTGGTCTTTTTTTCCGGCAACACGTAGAAGAAGAGGGGTACCGTCGTCGTCTGGTAAATGTGGCAGGTCCCAGGTGCCACCACACGTTGTCCAAAAGTAAAATATCGTTTGACCACGAACGTGTTGTCGTACCTGACGAAGAAAGAAAGTATATGGAATGAGCTCCAATATATATTTTTAAATGGGTAGTATTCAAATCCCCATTCGAAATGGTACTTACCGAAAACTCACTCGAACGTCCGTGTTTTTTTCCTGACACGTCGATCCAATTTCAGACGAGTGGCCACGACATCCCAGCTGACAGAATGGTAGTCATCCCTGCGGGTAAAGGATTCTATGCCAGTCCTGAAGAAATTGCCGATTAACTTTTCACTCCTGTCTTCGACGGGATCAAAAAATACCCTGTCGTCCTCCAAATAGGCCGTGGAAATCAGAAGTTTGTACGAATCAAAAATATTCCGAAACCCTGTCTTCGTTTCGGGGTGCTGCAGCAATCGGAGGGTAGTTGATAGCCTGGAAGGGAAAGCGTCGGCCATATCGTTCACGAGCGAGTCGAATGAGAGAATTGCGAATCGGTGTCGTCCTTTTATACGATCCGGACTCGTTATCTGATAAGATATGGCTTTTTTCCTTTTTTTTCGGTTCTTTTTTTAGTTGCCCAAAAGGCCGTGGGCCGGAGTCGGGTTAGTGCGGCTTGCTCCCAGGGCATCAGGGTCCGTTGTGAGGACCTAGGTGCTTGGTAACATACAAACTTCGCTAAATTTGGACCCGATATTCCCACGGGGGTCGCCCTAAGAGTCGACATAAAGTTTCGTGAATTTTAATTGACGTCCGTCTTTCGCGAAAATATATCGGAAAGACGACCATAACTTCCGAACCGTTCATACGATCGTCATCGAATTTGCACCAAAATGTTCCCCTTTGGACGTTCTACAAGAGAGTACAACGTTTCTCGAACTTTCCCTGACGGAAGTGCCATTTTTCTGGATTTTTCGCATCGAAATTTCGCGAAAATGGCCATTTTTATGGGGTAATTATAGTAATCGAAGCGGATCGGGACCGTATTCGTGTCCCTCTTTCTATACCGGTTCCTACGGGGCAAATGTTTTGAAAATCGGACCATATTCAGGGAAGTTATCGCTCATGAACCGAATAAATTTCAAATTCCCATTTCGTAATAAAGGAAGGCTGGACATAAAATTATTTTCGAGATTTTCTGAAAGTGGAGCACAGGAACGCGGGTCTTTGAAATTTTTCGGCGGTTCTTTGGACTTTGAAATATTTTCGAGCCTTTCGGACCTAGAATCAGTTTTCGAGTTTTCGGGTCTGTGGTTCGGGTCTTTGGCCGTTCCGTAATAAAGGAACGGCCGGACATAGAATTATTTTCGAGATTTTCTGAAAGTGGAGCACAGAAACGCGGGACTTTGAAATTTTTCGGCGGCTCTTTGGACTTTGAAATATTTTCGAGCCTTTCGGACCTAGAATCAGTTTTCGAGTTTTCGGGTCTTTGGCCGTTCCGTAATAAAGGAACGGCCGGACATAGAATTATTTTCGAGATTTTCTGAAAGTGGAGCCCAGGAACGCTGGACTTTGAAATTTTTCGGCGGCTCTTTCGACTTTGAAATATTTTCGAGCCTTTCGGACTTAGATTCAGTTTTCGAGTTTTCGGGACTTTGGTTATTTCGAGTACTTTGATTATTTGAGGGACTTTGAATATTCGAGGGATTTTGATTATTTTTCGGGACTTTGAAAATTTTTGGGACTTTTTTTTTCGGTCCAGTTGGCCATTGTGGACCTTTTAGGACCATTTTTGGAGAAAAAATTTTTTCCTCGTTTTTTCGATTCCTCTCGACGAGAAACGCCTATTTCCGGTCGAATTTTTTAAAAAAAATTTTCGTTTTTTTTCGTCGGAAACGTCATTTCTAACCGTTTTGGGCCACTATTTTCGAAATTTTTTTTCTTTGTTTCGACTCCTCTCGTCGACAAACGTCAATTTCCACAAAAATTTTTTTTTCATCGTTTACAAAAACCAACATAACTTCCGAACTATGCATACAAACTTCACGGGATTTGAACCGGATATTCTCCCGAGGACGCCCTACGAGACGATATAACGTTTTTGGAATTTTCCCTAAAGGAAGTTCCGTTTTTCGGTTGAAAACTTTCGTCCTTCGAAGACAAAATCGGAAAATTCGCCGTAACTTCTGAACTTAGCATACGAACTTCACCAAATTTGGATCTAATGTTTCCCCCAGGACGCTCTACGTGTTGATATGGCGTTTCCGGAGTTTCTACTGGGGGAAGTGCTATTTTGATAAAATGTTGCTTCTTAAAGTCGGCTATAACTTCTAAAGTAATAACAGCAGATTCATCGAAATTGCACCCAGGAGTCCCAGTAGTACGTTCTACGGGGCAACGGTGCTTTTCGGGAATTTCTATGAACTTAATTTTAGTTATATTCGACGATCTGACGAAGATGCGCAACGGCAGCCTGAAAATCGACCATAACTGCTAAACCGTACATACAAACTTCACCAAATTTTGACCGGATATTTCCCCGAGGACTCCCTACCAACGGATACAAAGTTTCTGGACATATCCCTGACGGAAGTACCATTTTTTGCGATTGAACGTCAATTTTTCGCAACGGAAATCGGAAGAACGACTATATCTTCCGAACCGTTCATACGATCGTCACCAAATTTGGACCACGGACGCGCCTCTCGACCCTCTCGAGAGTGATTGAGCTTTGGTCGAATTCGAATGGACTGAAATTCGCATTTCGGCAAAAGTACGGAAAAGTAATTGGAACGTGAGAACAAAGACCAGAATACTTAAATATATATTAATAAATAGTATAAAATATCAACACTACCTCGTAAATAAGCTTATATTTAACCCTCAAGCATTTAGGATGGAAATTCTTTTTTAATATCATTTCATATCACTGGAATTGCGATTGAATCTTTTCTGATAATACAGTTGATATTACAGGAGATACAATTCGTAAATAAGCTTATATTTAACTCTCAAGCATTTGTGATCAATAGTTTTGCCATGTTTTGATTTAGGATGGGAATTATTTTGTCTATAATATACTTTTGGCATTAATTGCATACATTGACCGTTGTATTTAATTTGAATGTACTCCATAGCAAAGTGTGGGTTTTTCAGCTATTTATTTTTAATGCTAATTAATAAGTATCACTGGAGTTGCGGTTGAATCTTTTTGATAATATAGTTGATATTACAGGAGGTACAATTCATAAATACGCATATATTTAACTTTCAAGCATTTGTGATTAACAGTTGCAATATGTTTTGATTTAGGATGGGAATTCTTTCTAATACCATTTCGTATCACTAGAGTTGCAATATGTTTGGATTTAGAATGGGAATTCTTGTGTTTCGGAAGAACAAACAGCAGATTTTAAAAATAAAATAAACTTTTTATTTATTTTTTGTTGTTAAGAGGACGTTACATATCTTTCTAAAATTTTAAAGAATTCGTCAAAGTCTTCCGACATGTTTAAAAAGTTTGGAGTTTGAGGCTCTTCCAAACAAGCCATCATTTCCTCTGAATTGAATTTTTCCAATTCCATTTGCCTCGTTGTCAAGTCCATATTGATTTGCTCCAAATCCATTTTCTTCGTCGACAAGTCCATAGGTTCAGGGACATAATCTAATGTCTGGACATAATCCCGCGGAATCGGGGGTCCCAATTCCCGATTTATGTCGGCGAATTGGGGTATCAGATACAAGACTGTCTGAGGCGGATGAAAAGAAGGGATTTCAAGTGGATTCGTTTGTGATTCGGTATCCATGACTGACGGACCCGCATCCATGTCTGACGGTTCTCGATCCATGACTGACGGTTCGGGATCCATGACTGACGGTCCCGGGTTCATTTGGGGAGGTTCAAATGAGTGATACACATTACAAACCGGCGGCGGCGGAGGTATCATCAATTCGTCAAGCCTGTCCAATGCCGGTGTTTGGCGAACATTGTCATAAACGTTTCTCTCCCGTTTCAATTTGGTCGTCTCCCTCCAATTCCTGCACTCGAAGGGCAATTGCAGGTCAGCTCTCACGACGTCCACAGAAAAGAGAGTCTTTTGGGCAGTCACCAGTACGTAGCACGTTCCCTCCGTCATCAGGTACTTGGATTCAGATTCCAGCACGAAAAGTTTGTAGACGAACTGATCGGCGGCTCGGAATCTCCTGTTTCTTTTGACGACATCGATAGATCTGGTCTTTTTTTCCGGCAACACGTAGAAGAAGAGGGGTACCGTCGTCGTCTGGTAAATGTGGCAGGTCCCAGGTGCCACCACACGTTGTCCAAAAGTAAAATGTCGTTTGACCACGAACTCGTTGTCGTACCTGACGAAGAAAGAAAGTATATGGAATGAGCTCCAATATATTTTTTTTAATGGGTAGTATTCAAATACCCATTCGAAATGGTACTTACCGAAAACTCACTCGAACGTCCGTTTTTTTTTTCATGACAATCGGAGGGTAGTTGATAGCCTGGAAGGGAAAGCGTCGGCCATATTGTTCACGAGCGAGTGGAATGAGAGAATTGCGAATCGGTGTCGTCCTTTTATACGATCCAGACTCGTTATCTGATAAGATATGGCTTTTTTTCCTCGGTTTTTCGGTTCCTCTGGACGGGAAACGCCTATTTCCGGTCGAAATTTTTGTTAATTTTTTCGTTTTTTTCGTCGGAAACGTCATTTTCAACCGTTTTGGGCCACTATTTTCGAATTTTTTTTTGGTTTTTTCGACTACTCTCGTCGAGAAACGCCTATTTCCGCAAAGAAAATTTTTTCATCGTTTACAAAAACCAACATAACTTCCGAACTATGCATACAAACTTCACGGAATTTGGACCGATTATTCCCCCGAGGACGCCCTACGAGTCGATATAACGTTTCTGGAATTTTCCCTAACGGAAGTTCCGTTTTTCGGTTGAAAACTTTCGTCCTTCGAAGAAAAAAAACGGAAAATTCGCTATAACTTCTGAACTTAGCATACAAACTTCACCAAATTTGGATCTAATGTTTCTTCCAGGACGATCTACGAGTTGATATGGCGTTTCCGGAGTTTCTCCTGTCGGAAGTGCCATTTTGATAAAACGTTGCTTCGGAAAGTCGGCTATAACTTCTAAAGTAATAACGGCAGTATCATCGAAATTGCACCCAGGAGTCCCAATAGTACGTTCTACGGGGCAACGGTGTTTTTCGGGAATTTCTATGAACTGAATTTTAGTTATATTCGACGATCTGACGAAGATGCGCGACGGCAGCCTGAAAATCGACCATAACTGCTAAACCGTACATACAAACTTCACCAAATTTTGACCGGATATTTCCCCGAGGACTCCCTACCAACGGATACAAAGTTTCTGGACATATCCCTGACGGAAGTGCCATTTTTTGCGATTGAACGTCAATTTTTCGCAACGGAAATCGGAAGAACGACTATATCTTCCGAACCGTTCATACGATCGTCACCAAATTTGGACCACGGACGCCTCTCGACCCTCTCGAGGGTGATTGAGCTTTGGTGGAATACGAATGGACGGAAATTTGCATTTCGGCAAAAGTATGGAACAGAAATTGGAATGTGATGACTCGAAAATTCGCTATAGAAACCGAAATTTGCATACAAATTTCACAAAATTTGGACCGACGATGACCCAAGGGACTCTCTCGAAGTTGATTTAGCTTTATAGGAATTTCTATGTATCGAATTTCAGTTATCGGCGGCGACCTAACGAAATCGCTCAATAAAAATCAGAAAATCGACCATAACTGCCAAAAAGTACATATGATCTTCACGAAATTTTGATGATATTAAAAAAGAATTTACATCCTAAATGCTTGAGGGTTAAATATAAGCTTATTTACGAGGTAGTGTTGATATTTTATACTATTTATTAATATAGATTTATGTATTCTGGTCTTTGTTCTTAACAATGCAGCTTTTGTTTACTATATTTATGTTATCTTCAATGTATCTGTAAATTAAAAAAATGGGCAGATTGATTGAACATGAACATGTCATCTCAAAAAATGTTAACATTACAATAGTTTCAATTGTCAACAGCGATTTTTTTTTCAATTTAAAATGTTCTAAGTCAACAATCTGTTTCAACGATGTTTTATACTTTAGAATAATCCTGAGGATTATTCTAAAGTATAATACATCGTTATTCCGTTCCTCCACCCCAAAAAATCGGCAAACCATGGATCTCGTAAAATGTCAAAGGGGTACCGGTGCTTATATATTTTTGCGGTCGACTGTACATAACTAGAATAATAAATGCAAACAAATGTATACACACCTCTGAGCTTTAAATCCTCGTATTTCTGCTCCCATAAAACTTGGATTATTTCCCATAAAGGAAAACACTGCAAATGAATCCATTTTTGGCAGGTTGTCAGATTGCCCTTTTGCAAAACCGGGCAATAACGCCATGGTAAACAAAACAGAAACAAAAGAAATAAAACTAATAATAAAGACGACGATAGAATATAATTTTAATAAAAGGGGAATAAACAATAGCCACAAACTAAAAAAATTAGAAAAATAATATGATTTTAAAATGTTAGTTTAAGAGGAGGAAACGTAGAATCTCACGCTAGAATAATGTAAACATTGAAGCATGGTACATAGTGACGTCAGAACCAATCACGTAGCGTTTTGAGGTCACATGATTTTTCAACACTTTTCGCTTATTTTGAATTTAAAATTTTTATTATTTCGATCTATATATACGTTTTAATTGATGTTTTCGAACAATTTGATAACCAATCTGTTAATAAAAAATAGAAATGAGCATTTTCCCCACATGTGCAAATTCCTCATTGCGCGAATAGACTTGCCACTAATGTGACAACCAACTATACCATCATTTTCAAAGTCCCCAAGTTCCTTTCGTTTCGACATATTGTCACAATTTCACACGAACTAACGACGTCACCACTTCGGGTATCGTTCTATTTTATCTTATCATATCACGTCGGATTTTATGCACGTGATCTGATAAGATCACGTGCATAAAATCAGACTGCATAAAGTTTGCATAAAATTCGACATGCAGTCGAATTTGATGCAAATCCGCTGGCTTCCGGTCCATTATTGCAGGGCAGTGTAGGGTAGCGTATATAAATATAAATAAATAAATAAATAAATAAATAAATATATATATATATATATATATATATATATATATATATATATATATATATATATATATTATATATATATATATATATATATATTATAAACTTCCCGACTAGCTAGACATTTGAAACTTTTAGAATAGCCCAAAACACGATGACAATGCATTCTTTTGATACTTTTAGCCATCTTTAAGCAGGATTGAATTCATTTTCAGTTATTTTCAGTTAATTTTGTTTTGTAGACTGGTGCGGCCATCTATCGGACGGGTCGGGAACGAAAAGTTAAACGCAAGTTAACTTCCAATTAACTTCGGAGTTGTTAACTTCTAAGTTGATGGGATAATTCATCAAAAAAAAATTTTTAAAAAGTATTTATTAATACATAGAATTGTCAAGTTTATATGATTCAACAGAAAATTTAAAAACATGGTATATAAAAAGTTCTTTTTATTTTGTAATTATTGCTTGTAAATTTCATTTCGAGAGGGAAACTTAATTTCGTTGTTTGTCACCGGAGAGTTTCACCATATGATATGGACCGGAGTCCTTCTGTGTCGTAAGTTTTTAACGCAGGATAATGTTAATCCATTACGGTCCTGCGGAAATGAAAATTTCCGACGCTAAATCTGTCCGTCCGCCCGTCCTCGTGAGTTATAATTTTGGCGGAGCACCAAACCCAGTCTATCTGTTGGACAAGTTAAGGCGACAATGGACCTTCAGATTGACAAAAATATGCCCCCAAAACGTTTTTTTTTTTTTTTCAGAAAATTATTCTGCAACTCATCAGCTTCAAATTTTTAAAAAGTATGTTGATCCGATCATTATTAACCGAGTTATAAGTAATTTTTTCAAACGTAAACAATGGTAATGTTAGTCAAATTAAAACTTTAAATCCCATTTTCTCAAAACAAGTTTTCATGTCGTTTCGGTAGGTTCAAAATGTTCCATGCGTCATAATTTTTCTTGAATTTTCATAAAATTTCATAAAATGATTATTTATATATGTTAAAATAAAACTTAGTAATAAATTAATTCTACTATTTTAAAACAACTTAAAATTTTTACAGTAAAAAAAATTTTTTTAATAAAATTTTGCATAAAATGACCCATATTTATCGATTTCTTTTCTAGTTTTTATAAATATGACTGTAAATCAAAAATCGCTACTAACTTCTATTATAACTATATAAAGCTAGCTTAAGAGAGAAAATTAGATATCTGAGACAAAAATTAATGCGCATGGAGCATTTTAAAATAAAGTAATTAACAAACTGATTTTAATTAATATCTTAATTAATTACATTCTGATTTTTTTTTAAAGTTAGAATTTCCATCTCTAAATAACACTGTATAAGTATACCATATTTCATAGAAATTGGTTAATAAATAATAAAAAAGTTTTTCATGGTCCATTGTCGCCTTAAACGGAGAAGTACCAAGATGCATCAAAATTTTGACATACATATATGTATATATATATACATACGTAAATATATATATATAGATACATACATACAAAAGAGGTTAGCAACGATAAGCAATCCTATGTTAATAACCCATGGTAGTTTCGTTATAAGAGAATAAACCTATACCTCGCAATACGGCCGCTCTTTATACGGCATTTCGCTATATAGTGGCATTTTTTAATTATGCCACTCTTTCGATTTACGGCCCACAATGTTTCGTTATACGGCCACAACAGCGAAAAATGATGATGGCAGCATATTATAGCTTGGTGATTCTTCATGTTAATGTGCGTCATCACATTAAAACAGTTTTTAAAATTTTATTCTATGTTTTTGCTAGCTGAAAACCCGCACTTCGCTACGGAGTACATGCAAATTAAATACAACGGTCAATGTATGCAATTAATGCCAAATATATATATATATATATATATATATATATATATTTATAATAAATACGACGATCAATATATACAATTGACGTAGGAAAAAATATATATATTTATAAAAAAATCGTAAGGGATATTTTTATAGACAAAATAATGTCCAATCGTCTGCCGCATTAGCAAGAAAAAAAATATCTTTTTGTCTATTTAATTGTTACGCACGTGACGATAAATTTATTTAAAGCACCAGAAAAAGAAGTCACGTGGTCGGCATTTAATAAATTAAATTCTAAAAATTAATCTTTAAAAATTCACCAAAAATCAGGAAATGGAGGTAAAAATTCGAAAAAAATTTCATTTCGAAGGAATTTTTATGATCTTTCTCGTGATATAAATTTTATAACCCTCAATGTATTATTTTAAATGCAAACGTAAAAAAAGTTTAAAAAACAGCTTAAAAATTCAATTTTAAAAAATCTAAGAATTTTTGAAAAATCTTTCTTAGTGCACCCCTACACTATTAGAAGAATCGCCATGCAACATTTCAGCCCTTTAGGTCCAGCGGTTTGGTCTGTGCGTTGTATGTCAGTCAGTGAATGAATGAGTCATTTACGGAACTGTTTTATATATATAGATTATATGTATACATATGTGCATATGATTTCTTTTGTATTTGTTTATTTTTTTAATTTCTGTTTATTATTACATTGTTTTGTACTTTTATTTTTATGTAAGCATTTTTATAGGGAATAAAAAGAATAAAATACTTTAAGAACTAAAAATTTTATTACTTCAGATCCAATTAAATTTGTATGGGTTTGTATCAAAATAATTGATTCGTTATACGGCTTTCCGCTTTACGGCCAACTTTTCCGGAACGTATCTAGGCCGTAAAGCGAGGTATGGGTGTACCTGAAAAAAAAAATTTTTTTGTTTGTTTTACCGAATCTTTGATATGGTCTGCGACATCACTACGAATTTTCCAAAAAGTTGCATATCACCGTATTCATAATCCGGGGAAATGAAAGAAGTGTTTTTAGAGTATTATCGCATCCTTTAACCAATAAAAATTTTCAATAAAGAGAAAACTGTTTTAACCCTTCAGCGGGCGCGCCCGTGTACAGAGTGCAACATTTTCGTAATTTTGAATGGTTTGTATTTACATGTAAGGGTTGAGCATGTTCTAAGCAGTTTCTATTTATAGCTACACCCTTTCTAGAGCAGGTCTGCTTTTCTGACCCTTGAATTCATTTCCATTCATTGTTAGTCGTGATTTAACCATGGTAAACCAACGATTGTACTGAATTACAATACGAGAAAAACAGGAGTTGATGTACTGGATCAAATGCGAAAGGTTTCTCTCCCGTGTGAATGCGGAGATGTCTTATTAAAGCACCCTGTTCAGAAAATCTTTTCTCACATCCAGTGCAGACGAAAGGTTTCTCTCCTGTGTGGGCGCGATATCACGAAGATGGACAATCTCATCATTTTTTAGGTTTTGGACATAAAAATCCATTCGCAAGTTGTCCTTAAATCCAATAAACCGGACAGATTTGAAATAAGGCGATTGTATCCGCATTCTTTGGCCTTTAATTACAAATATATCTCAATATTATAAATATTTTATATCTTGTCATAAAACGCAGAATTATTATTTTCAAATTGAAAAAATAAAAGTTTCTTACAAAAGGAATAATCAAGGTTGAAAGAGACGTTGCACTTTGTGCAAGGCTGCTGGTGTTCCAAAAATTGGCGCTTCCGCTCAAGGGTTAAAAATTTTGTTCTTTATACATGTTTGTCGGAATAAATTTGCATGCAGTTTTCAATAAGTTAAGTAGGTACTATTTCGGATCAAAAATTCAGGTTTTTACTGCATGGATAAACCCCACACTGATAATCGAGAGTACGCTGTATTTCAACTTGAAATTCTAAAGAAATTTTCTCCTCCCCGAAGAAGCTATTTTGGTGTTATAATTCGCTGTGTTATGTTAGGAGCGCATGGATATTGCACGTTGCGGCAATTTCCTGCGGCACGATGAGCTCACACCAAAGTGTATTTCCTGTATTGCCCATGTCAAAATTTTCAGACGAATTTAATCGAGGGAAGACTGGAAAACGTGATCTGGTATCGAGTCAAAATTCCGTCGGCCATGCCATGCGAGTGTGGTTATCGATTATTCTTGTGGAAGCCAACAAAATGACAGCGACCGTTTACGTCCGGATTTACCTACAAGTCCAATATGAATAAGCACATCAGAACAGCAAACGTTCTTCATGATCTGCAGACCGTGGCTAGGATCTCTTCGTGTAGCTCGTTGCCTTATTAGTGTCAGTAGCTAAACCTAGTACTAGCTTACGATTCCTGGCCACAGAAAGTGATGCTTTTCTAAGTTGTTTATAGTTCTATAGATGCAAGTTCTATTAGTGAATCCACTAGTCGTTCAATCAAATGCATCATTTCGTAAATTTTTTTATATGGAATATCCACCTCTTATCCACAATTCGTTTGCATGGGTTGTTTCAATAACATTCTTTTAAATCTTTTACAAACAGAAGTTTTTAACCCTCAGACATTTCTAACTGCAAGTTCAAAATGACATTCAAGTTTAGAAATTTCTCCAATGGAGATAGCATTTTCCTTTAGACCACGTCATTTCTGCATAAAAAAATTTCTAACCAATGCCTCCACATTCTTGTGAATTTTAGATACACTCGTGTTTTCGCTTACGACAAAATTAAATTTAATTTGACTAAGACGCAAAATTTATCGTATATGTTAGCTGACCAGCAAACTGCAAATAAACAAATTTATAAAAACTTGCTTTAAATACCAATCAGACTTCGTCTTATAATGTGAAACGTCACTTTCAAAGGTTTCCTCTCTGATTACCGGTACCACTCAGAGTGAGAGCACATGATCACATGTTCTGTCTAAACATATTGAAAGAAAAAGTAAAGAGTCTATTATTCGATAGACAAGAAATATTGTAATTTATAAATTTTAAACATTTTTCCAGAGCTGAGTTCAAAATTAAAATTATGCATGTCATACATAAAAATTTAATAGGATATCTAATATAAAAGTATAATTAGATGCTCCATGCATTAAATATTACTTTGGCAGCATATTATATAAAACCCTTCTAATAAAATAATAAAAACTAAATTAATTAAAAATAAAAAAAGAGAGACAAAGGCGAAAATTAATCCAGTCTCGATATGAAGCCATAAAATATTTATATAGCACAATTCATATTTATTTCCTCATTTACAGAATACAGCAGAAGTAGAAAAAAACAGTTGTCTTAAAAATTATAATTAAATATTAGGCAAAAACAAAAACCAGAAGTATTGATTAACTGACATTTCATAACACCCTTTCCTGCAGTATAAACAGGTATAACGAGAGTTTTTTTCCTTCAATCACTTTGGTGGGTAAAGTATCCCTCAGGGATCGTAAGTCATGAGCGATATCGCATTGACATTTTAAAAATGTCATAAAAATCTAAAATAATTCCAAAACATAATTATGTGCAATATCTCCTCTAATCAAACAACATCAAACCTGAGTTTGAATTCCATTATCGAGGACATTTTTACCACGGTGGGACAAAACTATTTCTTTGAGCCGAAAAATCCCGTTTCATACGATAGTACAGAGTTGGTTACACTCCTGAATGGGTAGGGAGATGCGTTTTTCATGTGTTCTAGAGCCATAAATATCTCTCTCATACAGTTTAGAAGAAAAAATTACCCTCCGCAGAAAATCTTTTCTCACATACAGTGCAATCGAAAGGTTTCTCTTTTGTATGGATAGGGAGATGCGTTTTTAAAGCACACTGAAAGGAAAATCATTTCTCTCACACAGAGATGATGAAACATTTCTCTCCTGTGTAGGCACGACCTTGTTTTTTAAATGTTCGAATTCAAAAAATCTTTTCTCACATGTCATGCAGGCCAAGTCTTTCCTTCATGCATCAGGAGATCCGTTTTCAAATTCCTTTGCAATGAATTCTTTTTTCACATACAGTGCAGGCGAAAGGATTTTCTCCCGTGTGGAAGCGGAGATGTATTTTTAAAAGACCCTGTTCAGAATATGCTTTCCCTCATACATTACATGCGAAAAGTTTCTCTACTGTGTAGGCGCGGGGATGTGACTTTAAATGACGCCGTTGAGAAAATGTTTTCCCACATACAGTGCATGCGAAAAGTTTCTCTCCAATGTAAATGCGGAAATGTTTTATTAAAACAACCAGTTCAGAAAATCATTTCTCACATCCAATGCAGGCGAAAGGTTTCTCTTCTGTGTGGACGCGAAGGTGTGTTTTTAAATGATCCTGTCTAGAAAATCTTTTCCCACACACAGTGCAGGCGAAAGGTTTATCTCCACTGTGGGTGCGGAAATGTCTATTTAACTGGTACTGCTGAAAAAATCTTTTCTCACATACAGTGCATACGAAAGGTTTCTCTCCCGTATGGATAAGTAGATGTAGTTTTAAAGAACCTTGTCGAGAAAATGTTTTCTCACATACAGTGCATGCGAAAGGTTTCTCTCCCGTGTGAATGCGAAGATGTGTTATTAAAGCACCCTGTTCAGAAAAAGCTTTCCCACATCCAGTGCATGCGAAAGGTTTCTCTCCCGTGTGAGTGCGGAGATGTTTTTTTAAATATCTTTGTTCAGAAAATGTTTTCCCACACACAGTGCATGCGAAAGGTTTCTCCCCCGTGTGAATGCGGAGATGTTTTTTTAAAGCACCCTGTTCAGAATATCTTTTCCCACACACAGTGCATGCGAAAGGTTTCTCCCCCGTGTGAATGCGGAGATGTTTTTTTAAAGCACCCTGTTCAGAAAATCTTTTCCCACACACAGTGCATGCGAAAGGTTTCTCCCCCGTGTGAATGCGGAGATGTTTTTTTAATGCACCCTGTTCAGAAAATCCTTTTCCACACACAGTGCATGTGTAAGATTTCACTCCCGTGTGGATGTGTAGATGTCTTATCAAATCATTCTTTTGAGAAAACTTTTTGTCACATTCAGTGCATGCGAAAGGTTTCTCTCCTGTGTGGACGCGGAGATGTCTTTTTAAATGAGCCGGATCAGAAAATGTTTTCTCACATACAGTGCAGGCGAAAGGCTTCTCACCCGTGTGGATGCGGAGATGTAATTTTAAATTACACAGTTGAGAAAATGCTTTCCCACATAAAGTGCAGGCGAAAGGTCTCTGTCCTGTGTGGGCGCGAAGATGTGTATTTAAATGATCCTGTGTAGAAAATCTTTTCACACATATAGTGCAGGCGAAAGGTTTCTCTCCCGTGTGCTTGCGGAGATGTGCTTTTAAATTATACTCATAAGAAAATATTTTCTCACATACAGTGCAGGCGAAAGGTTTCTCTCCTGTGTGGACGCGAAGATGTCTTTTTACATCACTCTGTGAAAAACACTTTTTGTCACATACAGTGCAGGCGAAAGGTTTCTCTCCTGTGTAGGCGCGAAGATGTGATTTTAAATGGCTCTGTGGAGATAATCTTTTCTCACACCTCTTTTCGCTGGAATAGCTTTCGTTGGAAGGTTCTTTTACAGTAGAAATATACATTTGCTCTCGTGGCATGACGATGCTATTTACACGGTCATCAGAAAACGGTAACTGCAAGTTACCGTTACCTTGAATTACCGGAGTACCTTGAACTTCAAAAGTTGTGGGTACCACAAACATTTTAGTTTCATACCTAACAATCTTTACCGAGCACCTGCAAAGAGGAGAAAGGAATTTGAACGATATATATATCTATATAAATATTGTACCATTAATATTTTTGGGTATTTTTCACATAAAATCAATAACAATATATAAAAGTTTGTGTCTGCTAGGAAATTATATATACAGTTGGCTCTCTGTTTAACGACGATCTCTATTTAAAGACGATATTTCCCAATCCCGGTCCCTCCGACGTAAAAAAATTCTATTTAAAGACGACGTTGTTTCTGTTTAACGACGATTTTTTTTTCATGATAAACTTTTTCTTCAACATTTTATCTGAAGGAGGGGAACCTTCTGTGGGGGAAAACAAGTTTGGTTTCAATAACAGACCCGGAATTTCATTGATGTTTACAATGTTGCAATCATAGACTTGTTGCAGTGGGAAACACGGGGGGGGGACTCGGAAGCTCGAATATTCATTCATAGAGCTATTAGTGCGGGAGCTGAATCACTCTATTGTCCCTACCATCTGATGCCATGTGACTTACGAACTATCCAATAGTAGCCCTCACTCCTTCCGGGAAGGTGTTCATGTTTAGAGAATTCGTGGTTGTGTGTAGGAGCTCATTCCAGTGCGAATACTAGGTGAGCAGAGCAAAATGGCATCAAAGTGAAAGCATCTTACGCTACACGAAAAGGTGGAGATATTGAAGACTGGGAAGAAGGTGTTAGAATAACAAAAGTTCAATTCGCAAGACAATTTCAGCTACCCGAGTCTACTCTCAAAGTCACTTTAGCAAACAAAGAGAAAATTCTTGAAGCAGCACAAAAATTTGGTTTGGGATCCAAATCGAAACGGTAGAAAATTCAATGTGGCCGATCAGAAGAGTTTGATAAGGAGTTTGATAAGTCCTGCAATGGTTTCATGAATCAAGAGCATCCATTAATGAACAATGCGGCTGTCAGTATGAAAATTAGAAAATTTACGATCTTGGAAGTAATGCACATGATAACATCAGCATGGAAAGAAATTTCTTCATAAAAAGATAAAAAACTGCTTTCGCGTTGCTGGAATTCACAAAGTACTTGTAGTGAAACTGCAAAGTACGGATGTAGAAATCAATGAAGACGACATTACCCCTGAAGAATGGAGATGTCTTGTTGAAGATGAGGATGTTTCAATTCAAGATTTGTACAATTGTGATGAATGTGTTTTAACAACAGATTACAGAAATGTAGAACAAATTTATGAAGATATAGTAAACGAAAACACAGTGTCAGACGAAGAAGGTGAAGTTGAAGAAACGGAAAACGAGACAAGGCCACCGTCTTACACATATGCAACTTCTGCTCTAGATGTTCTCCGACGTATATTACATCGAATATGGAAAATGACACATTTAACATTTTAAAAAATCTGGAAAAGAGAATGACGAAAGCAAGGCGAAAAATGAAGCAATCAACACTTTTTGACTTTTTTGAAACCTCATTTATTGTATTTTTTGGATTCTTTTTTAAATGTAATTTAAAATAACTTTTTATGAATAAAATAATAACGATAATAAAAATAACTTTTTAAATACCCCAGTATATTAAGAAATATATTGACAGACCTAAGCCTGTAAAGAGTGAAAAAAATGTTATTTTTTCACGAATTCTGCTTAAGTACTTAAGGACGATTTTTCACGGTCCCTTGAAAGTCGTTAAACAGAGAGCCAACTGTATGTGTATATATATATATATACACTAATATATAAAGAGAGAGAGCGGATTTTGTATATGGAGGGTAATCTCCGGAACAACTGCCCCTATTTGAAAAATTCTTTCACTATTTGAAAGGTACATTATTCCAGATGGACATAGGCTATATATTATGTATATCTGATCAGTATAAAGAAAGTTAGGGGCCTAAATGTTACCTTTACAACTTTTCCTTTGTCAACCATAGTCAAGTAACCATAGCAACACATCAAACGATATTTTCATTTATCATTAGTAAAACATTCAACATTTGAATTTTCTTTGTCAACCATAGTCAAGTAACCATAGCAACACATCAAACTACATTTCAATTTATTATCAGTAAAACATTTAATATTTTAAAGATTCAAGTGGAGGAGGTATTGATAAATACAAAACGGATACAGTGGAATCTCGATCGATCGTTTTCGGATCCATCGTTTTTCCGCATGTGTCGTTCATTTTATCCAGTCCCAAAGATCCTATTGCTTTGTTATGTTTCCGCATCTAACGTTTTCCCGCATTAATCGTTCATTTCAATCGGTCCCTTGAAAAACGATAGATCGAGATTCTACTGTATTTGAAATTGGCAACGTTTAAGGGTTTATTGAAGAAAATTACAATTGGAACTACGCTTTTTATTGGACATTTAAGGTAAAATAAGATTTACAATTTATTGGCTATCAACTGGAAATTTATTGGTATAACATTACAGAACTTTATTTAACTTATAAACTTTATATTTTTGAATTTCTGTACAATTTTATGCATAATTTACATAAATTGAACTTGAATTATTGAACCTTATTCAAAAATCAGTGTGTTGCATTGAAACTGTGAAATTTATTGATTATTTCCAATAGGCCTAAGTTTGTCCCTTTATAAGTGAAAAAGTATTGCTTCAATTGAGCTGAAATTTTGTATAGATATAGTTGATAGTTCAGATTAAAAAATAGGCATATTATTTTTGAAAGTCGGGCCCCGGAGTTATTTTAATTAATGTTTTAATGATTTTGCCCCTAAAAGTTGCTTATTTCGACAGCTTCCGCGACTGTCCTCGCTGGTACTTTCAATGGTACTCTGGTACTTTCAATAAATGCGAGACTATGAGGCCGAATCGTTTAAAAGCTGTTGCATTGCTGTCGATGGAAGCTGTTGCATTGCCCGAGAATCACCCCAATGTATCTGGCTATTAGCAACTTATTCCTTCAACTAGCTGTGCCATGATTGGCGCTGTGCTTGAGCGCGCTGCTCGTATGCGATAGTCCCCGGTTCGATCCCGGTGGACGCTCATTTTTGCTAATTATTCTAAATATTTTAATTTTATTCTTTTAATTCTTATTATATTTTTTATTTTACTTATCAGAAGAGGGCTTAATTTTTGTTTTACTGCTGAGCACATATTTTCTGATGTACATATCTTGCTACTGGATGTAAAGTCGTAAGACCATGGCATTCCAATAAACTAAATATACCTTGACCTTGACCCTAACAGAGGAGCGAGCGTAGCGAGCCTAGGGGTGAAGCCCCTAGTTCTTTAAAAAATTCTAATATTTTAACAAGGTTATGAACCTTTTTTTATTGGAACTGTTCAATTATTTACCGTCAAGTTTTGACGGGTACTATCTAGTCTATATATATAAAACAGTTCCGTAACTGACTCATTCATTCACTGACTGACTGACTGACTGACATACAACGCACAGACCAAACCGCTGGACCTAAAGGGCTGAAATTTTGCATGGCGATTCTTCTAATAGTGTAGGGGTGCACTAAGAAAGATTTTTCAAAAATTTTTAAGCTGTTTTTTAAACTTTTTTTACGTTTGCATTTAAAATAATACATTGAGGGTTATAAAATTTATATCACGAATAAGATCATAAAAATTCCTTCAAAATGAAATTTTTTTCGAATTTTTACCTCCATTTCCTGATTTTTGGTGAATTTTTAAAGATTAATTTTTAGAATTTAATTTATTAAATGCTGATCACGTGATTTCTTTTTCTGGTACTTTCAATAAATTTATCGTCACGTGCGTAACAACTAAATAGACAAAAAAAATATTTTTTTCTCTTTCTAATGCAGACGATTGGATATTATCCCAAAAAAATGCATATCCCTTACGATTTTTTTATAAATATATATATAGATAGATAGATAGATATTTTACATCAATTGTATACATTGATCATCGCATTTATTATAAATATATATATTTATTTTTTGGCATAAATTGCATACGTTGACCGTTGTATTTAATTTGAATGTACTCCATAGCGAAGCACGGATTTTCAGCTAGTTGATTTATACATATATACATTTGTATTCTAACAATTATTAAAGACGTTTTGCTATTGAAACCCTTCTAAAACAGAAGTACAAAGTCTGGCTCCCACCAGAGCAGCAATTAATTCAAGTCGATGTATGGTAACCGAATTCACGGGAGCAACTCTGGATTTTAAAGGTAATAAATGAACTTCAATTGTAGAGGATGTCTGAATTCTCACGAACACCGCAGCAGCATATGAATTACTACTGGCATCACAAAAGGTGTGAATACTACAAGATTTCTCCCCACTTCCGTCAGCATATATCCATCGGGGAACGGAAATTTCTTTCAAAAGGAAAAGTTCCTTGTACCATTTTACAAATTTGTCTTTTCATCTACTTCGATCCCTATTTAGGGATGCGACATCGATGTTTTGATATTCAATATTAAAACATCAATGCTAATAAAACTTCGCCCCAAAACCATCGATGTTTTAGATCATCCAATTTTTAAAGCTGGTTTAGTAACCTCTAACATTAATGTTTTTTCGGTTAGTCGTGGTGGGAGGGGGGGATTTAATTTTACTCTCTCATTGGGCTGACACAAATGACAAAAACTGAGTTGCTTTTGCATTGGGCTACATTAATGACTCAAAATTCTCGTTGTAAATATCGCCATGTTTTGCCTTCAAATGTCCAGATAAATTCGTGGTATTGCCAGAAGTTTTGAGGGACTTAAGGCAAATACTGCATTTCGGCAATTTGTCTGAGGTTTTGCAAAAATATTTCCAAATGGTACTTTTGGGAGGCATCTTACTAATAATATTTACGTCAACTTATATAAAGCCAGAACAAAACAAAAACTTACATGGCTGCTCGAGTGTATATACTATTTATAAAATAAAACCCCATCGAAAGTTCTGGAGTGTCAAGAACATTCCAAGCGCTCTGATTGGTTCATTGGTTGTTGATTGCCATTTGTCTGTTTGCTAAGGATTCGTTCCTCCTTTTGTATTCGTCCTTTACAGAATTCAGACTTACAATTACTGAGTGTGAAAATTATGCTACGTGGTAAATTTTTTTATTATGGTACTTTTTTATGGTACTTTTATCGAGACAACGTAAAACATCGATGTTAAGAAAACATCGGCTTCAATAAATCGATGTTTAGAACATGTTTTGATAAAACATCGATGTTTTGAAAACATCGACATCGATGTCGCATCCCTATCCCTATTTTCCATAAGCTCTGCAGCAGCATCTTAGGAAGTATCAGAACCGGGCTTTAAAAGCCAATTGGGTCAGACACCTTGTGCGTTACAGCCAAAATATTTCTTTTGGTTACTTCAGATAACTTGAAGCTTTCTAGCCAATTTAAATTTATTGTTAAATGATCTTTTCTACTGTTCAATAATAAACCCAATACTGGTGAAACATCCTCTGTTTTGGAATTGTCTCCTGGTACACAGCCATCCTCGGAGATAAAATTTTCCTGCATTCATAATTCTTTTTGATTCTTCTATGAAATGCATCATTTCAAATTTGTTTTCAAAACTGGTTACTACGTTATCTACATATAGGGTTTTGGACCCAGGTTTCGCTTGAACCCGAAAACCCGGTTTTTTTTTTTCAAAGATTTTACGAACCCGAAGAATTTTTAATGTAAATCCGGGGAATTAATTATTTATCTAATACGGTAGAATACCAACTATATTCCTTAATTTGGAACCAAGACCGAATTTAACAAGTTGGACTCGGTACGACTCTCAAACAGATGAATAAACAAGTAATATAAAAACAAAAATTTTTAAAGTCAATTCCTACTTAGGTCAACAAATAAAAATTTGAGTGTGAACTAATAGTAGGAATTGAAAAAAAAGGATTGCCTGCCAGAACCTTGCCTACTGTGCGAGATTAGGAGGGGGGGGGGGAAGAGAGAGAAAAAGTTTGTCAGGTTAGGGATTCGATCCCGCAACCTACAGGACAGGAGGAGCCTGCGCTACCGCAGTGTTCGTTTACAGAGTAACCCGTTTACAGAGTAAGAAGAGGGAAATTAATATTCAAGATCAAGAGACGCTCTAGGTCTAAAACTAAAATCGATTAATTAAATTTAATTAATGAATTAATATTTGAAAAAACTGTATTAACATCAAGTGTCATCCACTACAAGTTTAAATAAAATGTATTTGAACTTGAGTGGATGAATAAAAAGTATTTTATTAACGATTGAAAATTTGAACAAGATATATATAGGGAGAGTGTGAACTAATAGTAGGAATTGAAAAATACAATCAAACGAAGCGAGATGGAGATATATTGGCGTCGTCGTACACCATAGCTCTATTTCACTCAAGTTTATGAGTTGGGGATTCCCAGCAGCACGTGCGTTATGCCGTGTGAATTGCCCAATACTTCCGCTAGACGACCATGTCTGCTTTCTGTGGTTTGTGTCTGTGTGTGTTTAGTCTAGTTATATGTTTCGTTGTGTTGTGTTCTCGTTGCTTTCTATTGCGTGGGAATACAATATTGTTTGGACCCAGCCATATAGAGGGCGCTTTGCGCTCAGTAGAAGGAAGTTTTTTGTAACGTCCTAGAGTGACGCACTCGACTTGGATCTCTCAGCTGATAACGAGAAAACATGCTGCTCTCGAAATTAATACTTAATTTTGTATTTTTATGTAAATAGTAAATAAACTTAAATAGTTTAGATAGCTCTCCCACTCTGGATTTTTACTGGACTCGACTTTTCGATTATTTGGAATTGCTCTAATTTGAAATTCCATCGACCTTTTGTTTCTTGGATATACACGTTGGATTTCGATCGGCTTCAAATATTATAATTTTTGCAGTTATTATTCTTTTATTAGGTATGTATTTATTTGTTTTAAAATAACTTTTTGATGTGGGTATACGCCACCGTATAATTAAGTTCATGTTTGCACACTTTTCTGATGCTGTGTAGCTTAGCTGTGCTAATTACAAATTTTAATTATTAGAGTTTATTACAGTTTACAATCCCTAAAATCAATATTTTTGAGGAGACGTAAGCTCGAAGTGCAAATCTGGTGTATGGAAACATTTTCTGTTTAACAAATCACAAGAAACAGCAAAATGCAATATTTGTTCATCAATCCTGAAGGCTTCGGGTTCAAGTACAAAAAGTTTGATAAGCCACATAAAGACAAAACATCAAATTGAAGTATTAACATGTTCTAAATTTGGTGATGACGACGAGCTCAAATTGAAATCTCGAAAAATTGATGACTATTACACAAAAAATGTAGAATCTGTTGAAGAGGTTATAGCAAAATTAGTTGCTGTAGATGGTATGACATTTCATCAGCTTGCCAATAGTTCATTGATAAGACGAGCTTTTAAAGCATCTAGTGTGTTCCTTCCTAGTAGTCCTCGCCAAACAAAAATTTTATTTATGAAACATTTTCAAACTGTGCAGAGCAAAATCCTTAAAATAATCAGAGAAATCAAAGAGGACAATGGTCGGTTTTCAATTAGTTTAGATGAAACCACATCAATACGAAACCGTAGATTTATCAACCTGAATATACACTATTCCACCGGCTTCCAAACTCTTTGTCTAATTTGAGTTATGGGAAGCGTAAATGCAGAAAGAGAAATTCAGATAGTAAAAGAAAGGCTCAGCGAGTATATTTCATTGGATAATGATGTTGCAGCTTCAATCACTGATGGTGTAAGCATAATGTTGAAGTATGGCCGTTATACTAGCCCATTCCATATTGTTTGCATGGCACATGCTATTCATTTGGTAGTCTGTGATGTTCTGTATAAAAGTTCAGAAATTAGATCAGAAGAACAGACAGACCAAGAAAATGAGCAAATTGAAGAATGTGACCCTGAAGATGAAAATGAGGATTCTGTTGAAGAACCCACCGAGTACAAAGACAACCAAACAATATTTAATCCTGAGCTTCAGAAGATTGTTGTAAAAGTCAGGAAGACGGTCAAAAGGATCCAAAAGTCCCCTGTTCGTAATGATACAAATCTGCAACCACAGACTTTGGAAACCTTTGGTAAAGAGAAGAATCTTTTGCTGGACTGTAAAACCCGATGGAATTCTCTTTTCAAAATGCTGCAACGATGAGGAAAGAAGTTAAAATTGCAATGCTTCAACTAGATTATCACTTTGATCTCAATAATTAGGAATTAGACAAGATTAAAGAATTATGTGATGTGCTTACTCCCCTTGAAGTCGCAGTGCAATATTTATGTAAAGAACATGCCGATCTTACTCTCTCTGAAAAAGTATTAGCACTTACAATGAATAAGCTAAGAAATCTAAACATTCCTATCGCGAATGTTCTATTTCAAAAATTTGAAATTCGATTCAAAGAGCGTCGAAACCCAGAGCTGGCTCATCTCATTAAATTTTTGAAAAATCCCGATTTCGTCAATGAATCATACGATGAGTTTGGTAGTAAAAGTTTTAAAAACAAAATATTTGATCTGGCAACAACCTCAATAAAACGATTATTCAACGAAAATGATAATGGCTGGGAGTCTCAACCAGAAGTAGCAGTTGAGGTGGGAGTAAAAAATGGAATTGAAGATGATGCTACGAGTATTGGTGCTTGTACTAAACAAATGTCCCTATCTGATGAGCTTAGTATGTTTCTGCAGGAGAATGATAAGGAAAATCATAAAAAATCAAAATCTGGTTCATATATCCTAAGAAAAGAAATTGAGTTGTTTCGGGCAACAAAAAGCCGACCTGAAATGCTAGATAAACTTTTCGGGTCTTTAACAACAATTCGACCAACTTCGGTGGAAGCAGAACGAGCATTTTCTATAATGGGTCTCTTTGCCAATAAACTCAGAAGCCGACTCAATGATGATACGTTGAGTGCAATGATGGTTGTAAGACAGTTTTATAAAATATGAGATATTTGTACCACTTTTATTTATGTTATACATTTATGTATATGTTTATTAACATTAAATTTATTTACTGTTATTTTTTATATTTGAAATTCTGAAATAAATTAAATGCTTCTAATAAACTATTTATTATTTTAGTTCTTTGCTATTGACCCCCTGGAACCAACCAAGTAAACCCGGGAACTCTCTCTTGCGTGACGGAATATTTTCAAATTGTTTTCACCTTCACGATTCCACCATAAGAATCGGAGGTAATCTCTATCTTCGGGGCTTACACTGATCTGTAAAAAGTCCTTTTCGATATCTGCAATGGCAGCAAACTTAGCCCGTCTGCACACGGAGCAACTCAAAAGAAACTGATAACCGACTCAAATCACAAACCAGTCCGTAATGAGTCGTAACCTATGTAATTGAATGGAGCCACGCACACGGCGCAACTGGTTACAAACCCGTCGGACGGGTTAAACTAAACTCACCACAGTTCCCTACCGAATTAAAATATCAACAATTTGTCTGGTGCGATAAATATCAAAATATCATTAATCTTAAGACAACCTTAGAAACACTAGAATGAAAGGATAGAAAATATGTAAGGAATTGATTATGAAAGACAGGGCTGGATTTAATCATATTGGATTTCTTGGAAGCAATTGGGCCTCATGCTAGTATAGAGCCCAACATGAAGAAAAATTTAAACTATGTCTCAAAGGAAAAACTGTGATCATTTAGAAACCTTCTAGAATTCGTGGCAAAATATAGCCATTCTGATTTCGAACAAGTTTTAGTCAGAGCCACAGAGCTTGCGACTGATTTAGAAGTCCCTCCAAAATTTCAGGAAACACATTAACGAACATCAAAAAGGATATTTTATTATAAATATGCCGATGAACCAATAAGTACCTGAAAAGAAATGTTTGAGGTACATTGGTTTTAACAAATACTGTATAAAGCTAGTACAGGCTAGACAAGTTAATTTGAGATGATTCCACAGAATGAACATCAGGAACATGCATCGTTACTAGAAACTGCCTAGAGATATAAAAATGATTCAGAATAATAACCAAATGAAGTCTATAAAAGATGTAGATAGCTATATGCTGGTTGAAGAAATGGAAGTATTAAAACCTATTGTTTCGGAAACCCTATAAAAATTCTACAATTGCTACAAATGACAGCTACTGGCTTTTCAAATGTTTTCATATCTTTAAGGATATTTTTAACAATTCATGTAACTCTAGCAGTGGGGAAAAAGAATATTTTCTAGATAAAAATTAATTAAAACATACCTGATGTTGACAATATCACAGAGACTGAACAGTCTTGCAATACTATCTATAGAGCATGTACAAAGAAGAAAATTAACCATTCATTAATTTATAAATAATCTTCCTGATTAAAAAATCTAGCAAAATTTGAATTGTAAATATTTTTGTTCTGAGAATAATATATATAGTCTAGCTACTTTTTAGCTTTTTCTTTCTTACAAATGTACATAACAAAGGAAATATGACCACCGTCCTAATTTTTGTCTTTATGCATCACATTAAATTTTTATTGTTTATGTATATTAAAATTTTACAGGACCCAGCAGAATTTCTACAATTGTGCCCACTATGACTAATGTCAACCCTGACCAAAGGCATGAATAACAAGAACTCAGATGTCAAATTTTCCAGTGCAAAGTAATTAACTGTTTTACTCTGTCACCTTAATAAATGTAGAAATTTCCAAATATTTAAATAGTAAAATGTAGATATCACATAAAATCTTTAAATTTGTTATTTATGAGATTTCTATAAATTAAATGTCTATTTATGTTCTAAAAATTATGTTTAAAACGAAGTTATGTGTAACTAACTGTCAGCAAAACAGATAGTGAGTAAGAAACTTAAACATGTAATGCAAAGCTATCAAAATAGCTGCAAAAGAAAGGAAAATCTTCTGGTAAATCACTGACTTCTATTCAGAAAATTTAATCCGTTTGATAAAATAACTTGTACAATATGTTCATACATACTTTCCTTAGGGAAAATAAAAACTTAAGAGCCAACATTTTCATATTTTGGACAAAGTTATCTTTTACAAAGATGTTTAATACAATCTTCTAACACCTGTTTTAACTTATTTTCATCTAGAATTATAATTCATGTGATGCATATTTCCTCACAGCATAATTGTACAACACATTTCTGGTGCACTGATACTGGTGAAAAATAAAGTGCACCAGAATTTTCAAAACTATATGTTTGACACTTTTACTGCAGTTACTTTTTATCCAATAAATCGGTGACCCCTATGAGGGGGGGGGGGGGTAGGATATATATATCCTAAAACTACAAACATCAATTTCACCGAGACTGATCTGAAGGCCAGAAACTATACACACCCAATTCTCTTTTTGCAAGGGGGATACGTACCAGAGACTATCACACAGAAAAAAAAGAGTAAAAAAAAGATATAGTGAACATAAAAAAATTGGAGATTGGTTCCAACCAAATATACTAAATAAAAAAAATGTTAATGTACATATGAAATATGGATTGATTGACTGAACTAGAATACATATGTAAAAGACAATCCACTAAACTTATTTTAATTATGTTTATACTGAATGTGTTTTAAACTGAAAATTGCAACAGTTGGAATTGGTCAAAAATAAATTAAATTAATTTTCTATTTATACATACATATAACATTCAGTCATTTAGTGTCACTACTAGATAAATGTGCTACAGTTGTTTTTCAGTGATGAAAAATTACTCTTGTCCCTGGAAATATTTAATGGTGATATATTTACCAGTGTGTCTCAAATAAAATTAACATCTTGAGTTTCTTTTATTTCACTGGTTTTCAATACAAATTCTGTTATCAGATGCTGCAATTTTATTTTTGTTCATTCTTTATATGATTCTTCATAACATGACAATAATTTTTAAATCATGTTGGAATTGTACAGCTTGTTCAACACTGAAATCCATTTTAAGAAAATGATTTCCAACTTTATTGGCAAGTTCGAAGCCATGCCATCTTCACTACCATAAACTAACATGGAATCATCAACATTCTCTGAAAAACTCTGTGATAACATTGCACTCAATATTTTTTAATCCAATTTAGATTTTTAAATCATGTTAAGGGAAAAAAAATACTAAAAAGATTGTTTTATTTTTCTTGGACCATGTTATTTCAAATCTGTACAAAAGAGAAACGGGTATATATATATAAAAAAAAGTACCCAAGACATGAATAGCAAGAAAGCAGTTATAAATTTTACCAGCACAAAATAATCAGTAGAGTTTAAAGAGTATGCAGGTAAGAAAGCAGATAATTTAAATCTAGTTCTAAACTGATCCAAGAGCAACAACAATTATTTTTACAATAAAAAATTTTAAAAATATCATATGCTGGATGTCATAAATATCAGTTAATACAGATTTTGTAAATCTTGAAATTTTTCTAATAAAGAAGTATTTAGAATACATGGTGCAGAGAAAATTACACATTTTTATACATAATATACTAATAACTATGTACAGTTATGAAGTGTTAAATAATTAAACTTTGCTTTAATAAGAATTTCAGTTTTAGATATCAAATATTACTTTTAAATCGTCCTCTTTGAAATACATTGATTTCAAACTTTAAATAAGCATAATATAATGACTGATGTACCTAAAATGATGAATATTTATATGGAGTATGGCATTTAATACTGTTGCTGTTATCCTTGTTGCAATAAAGGATGAGCATAAATGTTATTTAATAAATTTTGTCATGAAAATTTTGAACACTAAAAAAACTCAGCAACAACTAACATATAAAAAATTATTTCAAATGTAATCATAAATAAAAAATTCTCTGATATAAGAATGATACAAGAACACAACGCTTAAACAGCAGATAACAGCTCATGGTGGGAAGCTGTAAAAACTCACCAAATTTGGTACCAGTTCATCATTTATGTGGAAAATTTAATTGTTTAATTTGTTCTGTCTATAAGGTATGCATGAAATTAACAAAGTATATCAATTTCATTGCAATTTTTAAAAATATGATGGACATAAATGATGGTTTGTTAACTTTGATAAGCTTTAGATGTTTTAACAATTTTGATATATTAAACATGAAATTAAATTATAAAAACACATGAATGTTGGGAAAAGTGCTGAATTTTTTATGGCAACAAAGTTGTTTATTATATAAGTGGTACCTTTCTTTATGTTCTGCTACAATTGGGTTGTAACCTTTATAATACGTTTTTATTATTCAGTTCAATGGCTTAATACACTGCAAACCTGACCCAGCTAAATGTCTACCAAAGGTCAGTGATTATATCTCTCAGAAATGTCACTCAGTTTTTTTCAGTTTCAACTAATTGAATTTGAATAATTATCATTTAGATGTTCTAAGCCAATGAAATTTGAAATTAGCTTCAGCTAATGGCTCAGCTTCCTTATTACCCCGGTTGCTCGCCAAGATGATTTTGTGCCCATCCATGTAGCACGGTTCATTATCTTGGCTCAGAAAACCTACCTCGACGAGCTACGTCCCAAGGGTGCTGTAATAGTAAGCTAGCTGGTTCAGAAGGTCGAAAGTCAGTACAGATTTTTTTTTCTGCTGAATTTGCTGCTTGACCACACTTGGATTATCTTTATCTATTCCTTATCTAACACCTGCTTGGTAACTACATGATTTTCTAATTTCATTTTTTATAGTTTATATATTTTATTTAAGCTAAATATATTTATACATAGCATATTTATACATATATAACTAGCTTACTACATTAATATAATATAATATATGTACATTAAATTGAAATAGACTGCAAAAATTTTTAGCACGTGAGTAATTTGTATGATTTTTTAATCTGATTTTCTTTAGTTTATTATATTTTATTTTTGCTTAATATATTTATACGTAGCATATTTATACATATAAATAGCATAAGACATGAATATATAATATATTTATATTAAATTGAAATAGATTTAATTAGATTGTTAAATTTGAATTTATTTTTACTGTAATTGTAATGATTAAGTTTGTCAATTGAATAGTTTAGAAAATTCGTTATACTTTGTAAAAAATTCTTAATTTTTTTTTACTTTATTAAATTAAACTAAATAATAATATTGCCGATTAGCAGTATTGTTTCTAAATATATGGCTCAATTAGCTAGACTGTGGATTGCAAAATCAGTGGTAAGCATGCTTTTTTTTCAAGAAGAACGACAGTTTTTTAATTATAAACTTCAATATTATTTTTTAAAAACATCACCAGATATTTACCAGTTTTATTTATTAATAAATTTCTTTATACTCTTATTTTATTGAAAAAGTTTAATAAATAAGCTGTGTTGCATGAGTAGCGCGAAGGGGCGGGAGGGTTTAAGAACCAGTCCTATTCACTTGCTGTGTGGAGGGCTGGGGTAAACAACAATGGCACCAAGGTTGGAGCGAAAAATTTGGCTTGGCGAGCAACTGGGACAATTGGGAAGCTGTTCCCAGCTAATAAATTATACATTCAGTCAATGAAAAAAAATTTTGAATTATTTTCATATTTTGATTTTCCTCCTTTTCAAGGAATACAATCCAGAAAATGAGAGCTTATCCTTGGCGCGAAAAAATTGGCTTGGCGAGCAACCGGAACAATTGGGAAGCTGTTCCCAGCTAATAAATTATACATTCAGTCAATGAAAAAAAATTTTGAATTATTTTCATATTTTGATTTTCCTCCTTTTCAAGGAATACAATCCAGAAAATGAGAGCTTACCCTTGGTTATTCACTTCTAGATTATTAGGTCTTACTCCAGGCCTGAGTAAATCTGGTAGAAACACTTCACCATGCCAGTCTTTTTGATTCCTAAATTTTTAAAAAATAAATATTCACAATTAATTTTTTGTTAAAACTTTAGCCTTTTGTAAATATTTTTATTTTATTCTTAGTTATATAAAATGATTTTTATAATTTGAAAATATTTCCAAATTTGAATTTTTGTTCTAAAAGTTTACTGGTAATACTATTGTTATTATCAATTTTTTTTTTCATTCTTCTATATACATTGGAATTATCTTGCTATAAACTTTTAAATTTTATGTACTTTTTAATTTTTTCCTATTTCTGTATTTTTATGTGTCTTTATCTTGAAGTATTTACATGTTTATTTTCTAGTTTTTAATTCTTTTTAATAAAATCCTTATATTTGGAATATATTGTTTCCCTACAACATTTCCAATAAGATATTCTATGACGTATTTTAAATAATTTAAATGTTGACCTACTTTTTTAAACCAATTGATACTTTGTAAAAATTTAGGCTGTTCTGATTATTTATGCCAGATAAATGCTGTATTCAATATTTTTTATTACAATATTCTAAGGTTGTTTAATAGTTACTTATTGTTGAATTTTTCATACAAAGTGTTCATTGTCAAGATAAAAGTTTTAAAACAGGATATGAAACTCTTTCCCATATATTCTGTCTTCTACTGTAATTATTAACAGTTCAAGAACCTCTGTATAATTCATAACCAGCAAAGTTGCTTAACATGTTATGTCTTACTTGTATGACGATATATTTATAAATTTAGTATAAAAATTGTAAATAAAATCATCAGATGGGTAATTTTTAGTAATGTCTGGAAATCATGGACCGTACATTTTAATAGCACGCCAACATTGAGCAAAAAGGATAAATTCACTGTTCACTAAAAACAACATACCATGCCTGAACATGCAGTTTATAACCGTTTAATAGTTATACGTATTGTATTCCTTCACAATAAAATAGCGCAAAACGTAGATAACATATACATCATTTTCAACATCTAAACAAAACAGTTCTCTCATACAATACAGAAAAAAATACCTGTAAATTAAATTTACTTGAATAGCTATTTATTTTCCAAGCATCATCTGTAATGTTATTTCAGTCCGCGATCAATTTTACAAGTTGCAAGGTTTATAGCCACGGGCACTACTTCATACACTTTTAATTCCTAAGATTACAAGCAATTAAATGATACCATAAGCTATACAACAATACAATAAGCGATTTCTACTACGCGGTTAAGCGATATCGTTGCCACAAATAATGAATCCAACAAATAATGAAAGTCACTTAACTGTGATTAATAACTGCTATCTGCTACCAAATTTAAAAACCATCACTCAGGATGCCTAACATATCCATACCGAGGGTAAAGGGCTTTCTTAGCCCTATTTGGAACCTCACGAAAACTTTTTGTCCATGTCCCTGTATGATACCTTAAAATGTAGAACTACAATCTAACCCACACACCGTGAGTTGATAGCGATAATAATCCCCTTCCCTTTGGAGGTACAGCAATCTAAGGGCCTGATTCACGACAAACGCCAGCGACTTGCAGTCCGCAAGCAGCAAGGCAGGGAGATCTGCAATTGAAAAATGCTTAAACTGAAATCGGTATTAATAAGGGGTCATCTGTATAGCTTACTAAGGGCATTTTACAATTATTCAAATTTGCTTTCATGTGTAAATGAATTGTCTGAAAACATTATGCTTTGGGATTAAATCCATTCGGTAAGTTTTTAGCTAAATTTACCAATATTTGATGAATATGTCACTGGATAATCATTTTCCTTTTTCATTTCAGAATTGTTGACCCATTTAGTTTTAAAAAATCACTAAAGATGTGTCCAAATTTCGAGTTCAGATGCACTTACGCTTTTACGACGTTTTCCTGAAACATATCTGAAAAAAGTTATCTGAACAGCTGTGGAAATATTAAGCAGGTTAGTAAAGATTTGTTTCTATGATATATTAATGTCAAATGACAAATATATTAATGTCATATTAATGCCAAATGTTTTTATGACATAATAATGTCATATTCAGTGACATAAAAGTGTATTTCATAATGTGTCAAGTGCGCTCCTTCCAGGACCGATTTGAATGTTAGTGATTGTTCATTGATGCTGGAATTCTAATCATTAGTATCCTCTCCTATGGAGAAAATGTGTCCGAGTATTGCCGACTTGGATTTGAAAATTATTTTTTAAAAATTGTACTCCAGAATAGAGAAAGAAATTTTACACCTTGGGGGCAATTTTCGTTTAAAAAAATATAAATAATTTGTTTAACTTAAGGCTAAATTACCATAAGGGCCTGTTCACATAGGAGTCCGTTGCGTAGTGTTAAGGGAAAGATGACGTTGAGACGAAAATAAACCAATCATAGGCGTTAAAAATTTCATTGCTAATCGTTTGGAGGCCTATGATTGGTTTATTTTCGTCTCAACGTCATCTTCCCTTAATGCAACGCAACGGAGTCCTATGTGAACAGGCCATAAGAGTCAGTATGTGAAAAGAGGTTGCGCATAGACCAAAATGGTACGATGCAAAAGAGGATCTAAAGATTGAATACTTTAGTTATAGATGTTGCTTATGCTTTGCTATTTGTTAGCTTCCGGCAGAGAGTAAGAATACAAATCTAACAAGAAACAAAACCGTGAAACGAAGTAACTACATAGAAGCTCTTACTCTACCTATTGGGGGATATAAGCAGAAAGCCAGCCGCAAGCTTTTACGTAGAAGGATTGTTTAAGAAGCAAAGGCCCAAGAAAGAATGCATCAGAATATGCTGACGTAGACACTGCTATTCAAAGTGTAAAGTTATAATTAGTATTGAATAAGTTATGGACCAACAAAAAGTTAGGTATAAATGAGGTAGTTTTCCAATGGAAATTGGTCTTATACTCCACTAAGCAACTAAAAAGAATTTACCAAGCTTCTAAAATGTTTAAACATTAGGAGTATACATGACAAGAACCAAATCGCAGATGAGCCATGTAACTGGAAAAGTACGTACGATTTTGAAATCGAGTGGAAGAGCGACTTTCCCTGCTTAGATAACAGAAAATATAACTATAAACATCTTTAAATATAATTGATATATTTTTAATTCCGAACTCAGGTTAATGTGTATAAAGGTCATGATTTAACATATTCTATTAGATCATTAACATTTTTTTAATATAAAAGTGCAATTCTCTTAAAAATTTAGACACATTTGTGGATTGGTATTTTACCAACGAACAAGAAGTACAAGAATTTAAAACATGGGTGCCATATTCCTTAGAAGATAGCTGTAGTTTTTGTACATATTTAATAGATAAATATAAATTGAACTTGGAAGACAAATTTATTAACTGGTTTGTTGTTTCTTATGAAGTAGTAAGAATATTTAAAATGCGTTTAGGCTCTCTGATGACGTGGAAAATATTATAGGTCCTGCAAGGGAGCATACACAAGATCATTTGCATTTCCTGATCAAATGGTTTAATCCATATAAAGAAACAGTACAGAAATTCAATACACTAATTTCAGAAGAAGATTGTCCAGACAATGTTTATCAATAGCTGGAGGAATTCATTGAAAGTCAAAATAATTTAATAATAGATGGTGTAAAAAATTTTCCACAAGAATCGCAAGGGAGATTGGATAGTCAAGACTATCATAATGGTGGTATTCAATAAGAATTAACTACTGGTATGATTGAGGAGTGGCAGGCGATCTTGATCTCGTAAAATAATAAATCTAATCAAAATACTTGACAAACAATTATATAGAATAACGTTACGAATCAGGAGCTGACATATTTTTTACGTGACCTAGAAAAATTCAAAGTGAAATGTCAAAAGAGTATTGCGTAATGCTAGCACATTCGTCCGCCTATCAATACTTCTAACCTGAAAAAATTCAGTAGTATAGAGTACTATTATACTATTGTATACTCAATTAGATAAAGATCTGGGAATTAATCATGTATGTTTTAGTATTGGTAGTGTTCCTAATTCCAATGATTGAATTTTAAAACTAACATAATTGAATTATGGTGGAAAAGATAAAGTTATATTAAGATCTATTTCTATTGGAGAAGATGATAAAATCTCTAAAAGCAACTGCTATAGAAAAAAAGAAATTATAACTCTAGAAGATTATATATTTAAAGGTGATGCTATAGAAACCCCAGGTACTGCTATAAATCTAAGTAAAGCAGACTCGAAAGCAAAGACTCCATTTTAAAGGAATTTTTAGGATCTTTCTCGTGATATAAATTTTATTACCCTCAGATTATTATTTTAAATGCAAACTTAAATGTTACAAAAACAGCTTAAAAATTTAATTAAAAATCTAAGAATTTTCAAAAATCTTTCTTAGTGTACCCCTACACTACAGTATAAGAAGAATTTGGCATGCAAAATTTCTGCTCTTTAGGTCCAGCGGTTTGATCTGTGCGTTATCTGTCGGTTACGAAACTGTTATATATATATATATATATATGTTACCGCTGAAGTGCAGAAATCAGTTAATGTGCACATTACCTAGCTAATCTGCAGATTAACTGATTTGCTCCGTTAAAGTACGGAAAATGACGTAAAGGCAGTTGTTATTTAGAATAGTCGAACTAGTTAAATAGTTGGTAGGCATAGCGTATATCATATGTAATCAAAGGTAAATTAGAATGGCAAATATTAAAATACCTCATTAAAAATCATTCTGTTATCATCAAACGGTGGTACAGTGCGTGAGTGGTGTGCTTTGGGCGGCAATGTTGAGAGTTCGGGTCCAGTTTGATACGCAGTCTGAAATATATAAAAGTTAAAAAGTGGTTGTTAAATATAATAAGATAAAGTCCTATAGTAGCATGGTAATATTATTATTTTGCCCAAATAATAATATAGTTTATGATAATGTTGAGGCAATAAAATATTGATAAAGGACTTTAACAATTGTAAGCAATAGAATATTAGAAATGAAATAGTAATGAACCTATATAATTAAATAAATGATATAGGTTAAACTCTATGCGTTAAAGAAGAATCATACAGTGTAAAGGTAGGATTCACAAGCACGATAAAGCATACATACATACATACATACATACATACATACATACTGTGGTGTATTCACACTACACCGAGGTTCTTTCTCTTGTATAGGGACAATGAGGTAGATAAAACTAGTCGTCTAAACGACACAAACATTTATTGACAACTTAACAAAAGATTACAACCAAAACTCTGAGCACGAAGTGGGCAAGCCTATTGCATCTTACCAGACCCCCGACTCCTACTACTGATTTCTCCCGACGGTCCCTTCACCCTTAGGGTTCAACGCCCCCGCAGCCAATCCCTCTGATTGATGAAAGGAGGGATCACGGGGTACGGCACTTCTACAAACATTACACTACACCCCCCACACAAGATAAGTTTTGGGGGTTCAAAAACAACAAACACTAATCTGACAATTAGTAATGTTTGACCTAATTTCTAACATTCAAATTAATAAAATACCACTTAAACACTTATATAACACCTTAAAAGAAAATTAATTATAAGTATGAAAAATACTGATTCAGCACTTACTCACAAATTTTTCTAGTAAACAAAAATAACATACTACTACGGGAATTCGACAGACGTATAGAAGACATCACACACAATTTCTTTACAGGGATCCTGTAAAACACTAAGAAATTAGAAGGTTAGTATTATAAAAGAATTTTTCAATGACACGTAGAAATGTTTTGGGAACACAATAGTTAGTTATAGTGCACTTCACTAAAGTTTGTGAGTCACTTAGTTCCAGAGTCCTTTAACTATTGATATCAAAATAACCGGGATAAGGCATCCGCGTTAGGCATCTTTGCCCCTGGACAATGTTTCATAGTTATATTATACTTTTGTAGTGCAAAAACCCAGCGCTGCAGCCTGAAGGATTGTGGAGCACACCTTGTTAAAAAAGGTAAGGGATTATGATCTGTATAAAATTCGATCTCTGCTCCAAATATCCACGTTTCAAATTTCTTGAGACTCCAAACGATCGCAAATGCTTCACGTTCGATCGTTGACCAATTTTGTTGGGCTTGGGTTAATTTTTGGCTTGCATAAGAAATGGGATAAATTCTTTCTTCAAACCTCTGCACTAAACAAGCCGCTATCCCAACCTGCGAGGCATCTGAGTAGATGATGAACGGTCTTCCAAGAATAGGCGTGAAGAGCGAAGGAGCATTCATCAATGCAGTCTTCAGTTTATGAAAAGAAGACTCGTGTACATCTGACCAAGGTATAATGTCAGGAACTTTCTTCTTCGTTAATTCCGTAAGTGGGAAGGCTAACTCTGCATAGTTAGGAATGTACTTCCGGTAGTAATTACATAGTCCCAGCACACTACGGAGTTCTTTCTTTGTCTTGGGTCTAGGCAATTGTTCTATGGCTTTAACTTTATCCGGATCTGTTCTGTGTTTGCCTGATCCAATTTTATGACCTAAGTATTTGATTTCGGGTCTAGCGAAAGCACAATTTTACATTCACCGTAAAATTTAACTCTCTAAGTTTAGCAAGCACAGAATCTAAATGTATCAAGTGGGTTTTCCAGTCCTTAGAGAAAATCGCAATGTCATCGATATATGCTCGAGCAAAGTCTCGGTATGAGGAAAGAGCTATATTCATAACTCTCTGAAAAGTCGCAGATGCGTTCTTCAATCCGAAACTCATGACTTTAAATCTGTATTGCTGTCTATGGGTCTTGAATGCTGTCAATTTCTTACTTTCTGGGTCCATCGGGATGGCCCAATATCCCTTTAATAAATTTAGCGTCGTTATCACGTTGGCTTTACCAATAGAATTAATTAAATCGGCTGTCTCTTCCATGGGAAAATCATCTGTTATCGTTGCTATATTCAAGGCTCTAAAATCGACACATAACCGCATTCCTCCATCCCTTTTGTTAACACACACAACTGGGTATGCTATCTCATCATCGCTTTCTTCAATCAAATCTAAGACTAAGAGCTCTTTAACTTGCTCATCTACCTTCGGCTTTAGTGATTCGGGAATTCTATATACAAAAGGTTTCTTCCTTTCTTCGTTCGGTTTCAAGCGAATTTTATGTGCTCCCACTTTCGCAATTTTCACATTTCCCGTAAACAACATATGATGTTTACTCAGTAAAGTCAACAATTCTCCAACCTGGGTTTTATTTAAATGTGCGCATTCAAACTGTTTTAAAATATCTTCAATATTTACATTAGACGAATTAGGTGTTGGATGGATTTCTCCAAATTCTTCCTCATTTTCAAATACTACACCTACAGCTTGAACTCTGGGATGGTACTACCTTATTTTGTTCACACGCACATACCTTACTTTCCCATCCGCAAGTTTTACTTTATAAGAATGTAGATTACACCTTTCAATAATCTCGTCTGGTCCTGTCCACCTAGCATATAATTTGTTTGCAGAGTCAGGAATTAAAAGATACACCTACTCCCCAATACTAAATTCTTCCATCCGTGTACGTCGATTAAAATAATTTGCGTAAGCTTTCTGTTTGTCAGCTGCAGAAAAGGAAGCATGCTCAGCTGCTTTTTCTAAGTTAATTTTTAGGTCTTGCAAATATTCTGCAACAGTTTTATTTAGTCCTGACGGAATAGGTATCTCCCCTGCCCAACTCGATTTTAATACTGCTAACGGACCACGGGCTTCTCTTCCATACATCAATTTAAATGGAGAAACCCCTGTCGTGTAGTTGGGTACTTCTCTGTAGGCAAATAACAAAAAGGGTATGTGCTTATCCCAATTCGATGGGTTGCTTCTAATTATGTGATGCATCATGTTTTTGATAACTTGGTTATACCGCTCAACCAGTCCATTACTAGTTGCGTATCCAGGCGTGGAAAATTTAGGATGCGAGCCCAAACGTTTAAGAAATTCCTGGGTCAACTGAGATATAAAGTTGGTGCCCTGATCACTGGCCACAACATTAGGAATTCCTGTTCTAGAAAATATCTCTAATAAAGCATCACACGTTGCTTTCGCAGTTATAGACCGTAATGGTACTGCTTCCGGCCACCTTGAATGCTGGTCCTGTAAACATAGAATATATTTATGCTTTCGAGCAGATGGTGGTTCTATAGGTCCAATTATGTCTACATTGACTACCTCAAACTGTAAATTTGGCCTTACCACGGGTGAGATAGGAATTTTATCACTGGCCCTCTCCGGTTTTCTTAACTGACAGTTCTCACAAGTTTTTATGAAATCTGCAATGTCGTGAGTCATGCTTGGCCAAAAGAAGCTTAATCTGATTCTTTCTCTCGTCTTCTTTAAGCCCATATGGTTTCCGAATATAGATTCGTGTGCTAATTTTAATACTTGCAAACGTCTCCCCTTTAGCAACACTAACTGCGAAACAGCTTCTCCTACGACCTTATCTTTGTGATAAATCAAATCGTCAACCATAAAAAAATTTCCTTTTCCACATTTTACATCTTTTCTTACTTTCTGGAGCGTTTCACATTTAATTTGTTCTAATTTCAATTTTGAAGCTTCCGAAAGTTGAGTCTCCATATCACCTTTTTGACTCCCCGCTTCATTTTCTTCTTTATTTGCGTCTGTTTTCCGTACACTTTGTTTCTTGGTCTCACTTTCCACCACATAAATATTCAGCTTATCTTCGGCATTCGAACTTTCCCCGACGGGGGTAATAGCCGTCGCTGTTTCTCACTGCTCTTTTTGGGACCCATTCCCCGTTTGACATTCAACCCTCTTCCACCCATAAATTTCATCGGCCTCAGTATCCCTCTCCGTAATCGTGTTTTCGGTTCTCAGAAGCTCATACACATATGGGGGTAGCAGGCATTCAGCGGCCAGTTTCTCCGTGGAGGCCGCTACTATTGATATTGGATACGTCATCTGGCTGCAGGTTTCATCAGCCAGTGCAATCTGTATAGTATGTAACTTCGCTTCTACTCTTTCGTTAAAAGCGGACATCAAAACAATTTTACCCTGTGATGCTTCGTTACTAAGCGGAATATGTTTATCTTTCAACACGGTGATCTGTGTAGCACTGTCTAAACAGCGGGAATCTTTTTACCACCGATTAAAATGCTTACATATTTCAAAGCTTGAATATCTGGTTTAGGAGTGAAATATGGGGATGCAACTTACGCTATTATTTCGCGTTCTTCGGTTGATTTGCTATTCGGTTTTTTATTCTGCTTGCTCGTAAACACTTGAGGTTGTTTCGAACAGCTTTTCGCCAAATATTCGGTGTATGAACACACAAAACAATGTTTAATTGGTTTCGTTCTATAATTGTAACTCCGGTCTTCATAATTTCGTAATGGTGGGGGAATATATTTGGTCACTTCTGTCCTTATTCATCCCCTTTTGATAGTGAGTTTCATAGTTCGTAAACGATTTCCCTTTAGACATAAAATACAAGTCGCATTCTTTGGCTAATTGTAAAGGCAAAAAAATGATTCCCCTTGTCTTATGCTTATGTGAGCGGCTGTCTCTGGATCTAACGTTTCTATTAGTTTATCTGCTATAATCAGTTCCTTAAGGGATTCAAAAGTCTTTACTCTTCTTAATTTGCAATAGTATTCTAATGAAGTCGTTAATCTTGAAACGAATTGAATGTGGGTTTCATTTGAATTTCTTTTTGCTTTACGGAAATTTTCTAAACACTTTTGAGGCGTTGGCTCATACTCTCGAAGAACAATTAATTTAAGATTTTCGTAATCATTCAATTCTTCCTGTTTAACATAAACTAATAAATTAGAGGCTTTTTCTCCTAGTAAATTTAATAAAATTTCTGCCTTCAACTCCTCTGCTACCTTTTTGGTTAGGAATGCGCGTTCTAACGAATCAAAAAATACACCCCAATTTTCAGGTCTCGTTGGTAGAGCTAATGTTAAAGTACGAATACTTTTGATTAAACTTTCTACACTAGTCCCACCTTCAGAAGTTACTCTGGTTTCTGTCTCATCCGCATTTCTTCCCTCAGCCCGAATTCTAGAGAGCTCTAATTCGTGTTTTCTTTCATTTTCTAATTTTTCTTTTTCATGTTTTCTCTCATTTTCTAATTTTTCTTGTTCATATTTTCTCTCATTTTCTAATTTTTATTTTTCCTCCCTAATTTGTCTGTGTTCTAAAATATCCTCTGCCCGTCCTCTTACAAACTCGGGATCTTTCTTGTATTCCTCGGATTCAATAATACTATTTTTAAGATCTGAAATTCTCGCATCGGGGATCACTTCTGCCCCAATTTCTTCGCAAAGAAGTTTAAAGTCCTCTTTCTTAAATCCTTTAAACATTTTCTTAATTTAACTGCAAATGCACATACATACATACATACATACATACATACATACATACATACATACATACATACACACATACATACATCGGGTCGAACGCTCGAGAAAACATCACCCCATATGACACGTTAAAGTCAGGTGCTAATTCTAACCAATGAAAGTTCAGCGCGCCTGTACTCAAGGACATACAACTAGGGTTTTCGCGGGTCTTTGGGTGTATGTCTCCGTCCTGGAAACATGTCATAAATTGCGCGATTCAGAACTCTTTGTGTTCGAACCATGAAACTAACATGACGTAAGTTGAGCCTCCGTCCATATCTCGCAGTGCTCTGCGCTGCCGGGGCCTTTTTGCCCGGCATTGGTGGAATTAAACTTGTTATAATCCTACTAGAAGATGTCCAGCAACATTTCGGTAAATAAAACACTATTTTGTGACCTGATACCTCCTTCCATGGCGTTGAACTCAGTTACTCTTTCCATTTGCCAGCCACTTGTGTGTGAAAAACAGCCTGACTACAACATTACGGATCAAAACGGAACTTTCCCGATCAAACATCCTTCTGGAGGTATTACATAAAAGTCGCGTTGGATGGGGAGTCCATCTGTAAAAATGAAAGTGAACTGTACATACGCCTAATCTGCAACGCTGTCCAATTTGTGATGATCCGTTAATTTTAAATATCGTTTCTGATGTTGGAGTGCACCGAGCCTTCATTTCGCCTGCCCTTGTGCCATGACTACAGAATTGTCCGGCCGCATATTACCATTCCTTACATGAATTCACGCCATTTCATCGTTTGGCGGCTGCTGATTGGTCAATTGAGTTTACATCAGTATTTGTGTATTTGGTGCGCTGATGCTTATGAAAGCATGTCTGTTTTTCAAGAATCAAAACTTCCATCACTATTTTTGGTAATTTTTAGAAGAGTATTTATAATTTTTATTTTTTAAGAGTAAGGTTAAAAACTAAAGTGGGCAAAACAGCAAAAAATACATAATTTGCATCTTGCAATTAAGATTTTAATTTAAAAAAATAAACAAAATTTTTTTAAATTCAACATTTGAATTTAAAAATAAATAAAGCTTTCATTTTTTTTAATTTCAACATTTAAAAAAAAAAAGAAAATATCTTTCCTTCTTTATAATTCAACAATTAAATTTAAGAAAAAAATTCAGTTTTGAGTAATATTTACTCTATTTTATTCTATCCTAAAATTTTACAGTGAAATTACTACGGAAATTGGTAATTTCTTAAAATTTTCCATGCACAAAAAAGATGTATGAAGGCATTTATGGCGAAAATTTCTTTTACAAATAGCTTGTCACTTTAAATTACTTTTACATTAATAGGTGGCGCCACTTAAAAAAATTTCACGTTCCTTGTAAAATATGGCGTAAAAAATATATAAAGATGAAAGCAACTAAGAAATAGATTTTATCTCATTCAAAATACGCTTAGGATCAAATATTATGCAATTATCGAAATGAAAACAACTAAGAAATATATTTTAGCATTTATCTCATTTAAAATGCGCTTAGGATCAAATACTATGGCAATTACCGATGCAAACTCAATTGACCAATCAGCAGCCGCCAAACGATGTAATGGCGTGAATTCATGTAAGGAATGGTAATATGCCCCCCGGCCCGCACGTACGCACGCGTTGACATGTAAATAGTACACATTGAAAATTGCACATTACACATATAAACCTCACACATTGCAAAAATAATAAGCTATTCACAATAAATTTAATCACTAGACATAGGTAAAGTACTAATATTGGATATGGATCTTGTAAATGAACCATTTTCGGTTTTAACGAGCAAGACCCTCACTTTTCCATCCGTGTCAGGGATGGTTTTTATTATTCGTCCAACGAACCATTTGCACACGAACAATTAGTTGTCGTTTAACAAGACTAAAAAGTACCTGGTAAGATATTGTCCTTAGCAAATAGCCATTTATATCTATTTTGCAGATGGCTTAGATAACTATTCTGCCACTTCTTTCAAATTGTCTGGACCAACTTCTGAACGCGTGGCCATCTACTACACAAGTTCTCTCTTTTGTTGCACAAATTTGGCTCGATCATAGCAGTTATTTGCTTGCCAATTAAGTGACCAGGCGTAAGCACCGAAAAACATTCCGAATCAGGAGAGGGCGGACAAAGTAGCCACGAATTCAGAATCCCCTGAATTTGAGTCATTACTATTAAGAATTCCTCAAAGTTAATTTGGAACCCCCCCCCCCCCCCAAAAAAAAAAATTAAACTTTTTAAAATGAAATTTATAAGACTTCACGCCAGCTTCCCAAAGTCCTCCGGAATGAGATCTGGGTGGCGAAAATTTCTAAATAATTCCTTCAGAAGTTAAGAAATTGGCCAAATTTTCGTCACTCCTGGCCACTAAATCCAACAAACGCTTGCGTTCAGAAGATGCTCCTGTAAAATTTGTGGCATTATTTACGTGAAAAGAAACTTTTTAAGGTTGCTATTAATGATTCCGTCGTTAAATCGGACACTAAGTGTATGGCCTTAGTAGCCATACACACAAATAGGCACACATATATCTTTTGTAAAGGGCCTTTTTCTTTGATGTTTGTATTGAATGTGGAAAGGGCTACACAAATCTATACCGACCTTCAAAAACGGAGGACTACGCTGCATACGTTCAGAAGGGAGCCTCCCCATGATTTGGTTCAAACTAGTAGGATTTGATTTAAGCCGACAATGGACCATGAAAAACTTTTTTTTATTTATTAACCAATTCCTATGAAATTTTGTATACTTATACAGTGTTGTTTAGAGATGGAAATTCTAAATTAAAAAAAATCAGAATGTAATTAATTAAGATATTAATTAAAATCAGTTTGTTAATTACTCTATTAAAAAATGCTCCATGCGCATTCATTTTTGTCTCAGGTATCTAATTTTCTCTCTTAAGCTAGCTTTATATAGTTATAATAAAAGTTAGTAGCAATATTTGATTTACAGTCATATTTATAAAAACTAGATAAGAAATCGATAAAAATAGGTCATTTTATGCAAAATTTTATCAAAAAAAAATTTCTCTTGTAAAAATTTTAAGTTGTTTTAAAATAGTATAATGAACTGATTTCTAAGTTTTATTCTAACATATATAAATAATCATTTTATGAAATTTTATGAAAATTGAAGAAAAATTATGACGCATGGAACATTTTGAACTTACCGAAACGACATGAAAACTTGTTTTGAGAAAATGACATTTAAAGTTTTAATTTGACTAACATTTCCATTATTTACGTTTGAAAAAAATACTTATAACTCGGTTCATAATGATCAGATCAACATACTTTTTTTAAAATTTAAAGCTGATGAGTTGCAGAATCATTTTCTGAAAGAAAAAAAAATCATTTTGGGGACAAATTTTTGTCAATCTGAAGGTCCATTGTCGCCTTAAAGAATCTCATGCATTCATGCATCACTTTTCTCGCTAAATTTCTACCTTCAAGAGGCCAGAAGGTTTGCCGAAAAGCTTATAAAAGACCCTGGGGGCCAACATGCATCTCTCTCTCTCTTGTGATAATAAATAAAGATAAGTTTATTATCTCCTGAATGCAAAACAATTGGAAATTTATGATAATAATGGAATTGGAAATTTATGACGAATAAGAACAGAACTGTCGATAAAGGGGTTTAAAAATCTTAACTTACTGTTAGGAGCCACTGAGGACTGTAACATTTACCTTTATATTATTCAGTATGAGCTATATTTATTGTCAAAATAAAGATTTCTTCCAAGTCTATCAAACTTGTTTGACAGAAAAACTTCAATCATAAATATTAACAAATAACTTCTTACTAGATTTCCAACAACACTCTGCACTTATGGAAGGAAATTTTAGAGTTTATGTAATGGCAATGTAGCCAATATTCCCAGCTTGAAAAGAAAAATTCCACTTCTGTTTACATATACCACAGCTGACCCTCCATACCAAGTGCTAAGAAAATCGCAAATACTAGGAAGAAGAGTAGCAATATGTTTATGCAACTTTTGTAAAAGAGATGATTTCTAAGAAACATTTTTTAAATAAATCTGAGCCAGTTACTCTTATCTACAAAGAATTACAATATATTGATAAATTAATTATGAACACAAAATAAAAAAGGGAATTTTATACACAAAACAGAATTACTATAGATTGCCTTGCAATCTGAAGTATACTAGTACATAGGAATAGGATCATATTTCTGACATCATGGCTAAACCTTCTAGAAAGAGCAAGAAGCATAATTGCAGAGATTTTGATCTTTGATGCTTATGTCCGAATGAGGAAATGGCGTAATTATATATTTTAGTCATGAAATATGGGACACACTTGAGTTTGCTAATATTTCAGAAACGTTAATAACGAATAAAAATACAAAAAATCTAATTTTTAAATTGCTTGTCAAGTTTCAAACAGATCAAGCTAATTAATTTCAACAAACAATAAATTAATTATGGACATAAAACTTAAAAAGTTAATTTTATTCACAAATCAGAATTACCAGAATGTAGTGAAGATATACTGATACAATTCAGTCCACTTTTTTCTTTACAGTAAAACATCGAATGAGAAATATAAAAATTAGTAGCTGTGCTTCAAATTCTGATGACTGCAGTCAACATCAAAACAGAGCTTATTTAAATAAAGTGTGAGATAACAAATTCAGTTTTGTATTTTACGGAGACTAGTTTTAAGACAACTTGTATTCAGCTTTTGTGGAAATGTAAAAGAATTTTGAAACACATACTTTTAAGATCCTTCTGTAACCAAGCTCCCGAATATGTTCTCTCCAACATATTCAGAATATGTTTCCTCAACAAGCATTGCCAACAGAACATTCTCTGGGTGCGCAAATAATGCATTTCGTTGAATTACTGGATCGACAACTTGAAGTAATTCGTCGGAAAAAACCGTGATCATTGGATTGCTTGAAAGACATGTTTTCGTCCGCCAGTAAAATACACTCATGGATAAAAAAATTACCGCACCAAGAAGGAGTCGTCAAATTGAAACGAAATTTTAAATACGTAATGACTACATTGATATAAGTAAATGATAAGAAAATCAAAGAAAAAGGATAATTTATTTCAGAGAAAAAGGCAAAAGAACGGAGGAGTTAATACTCCGTTGGACCCCCTCTAGCGCGAATGCACGATGCGATACGATCGGGCATTGAGTCATACAAGTTCTGTATGATATCTTGAGACATTTCGTCCCATATTTGCTGTAACCTTGCCTCTAGTTCGTTCAAACTCGTGGGATGCCCAACTCGTCCTCCCAAATGATCCCAGATATGCTCGATTGGAGACAAATCTGGGGATCGGGCAGGCCAAGGAAGGGTAGTAACAGTGCGGAGACAGTCTTGTGACACCCTTGCCGTATGAGGCCGAGCATTGTCTTGTTGAAAAATGGCTCCTGGGAGCCGTTGCATGAGTGGCAACACATCTGATTGCAGGATTTCATGAACATACCTCTGGGCTGTCATGGTGCCACGGAACAATACTAGGGGTGACCGTGTATTGTAGCCAATGGCACCCCATACCATCACACCAGCTGTGGGAGCGATGTGTCGCTGTACAGCAAAGGCAGGATTGAAGCGTTCACCACGGGCTCTCCACACACGAACACGATTGTAATCACTGCCGAGATTGAATCTGGATTCGTCGCTAAAGACGACCTGGTTCCATTCCGCTGCAGTCCAGTTTCCTCGTGTGCCGCAAAACTCCAAACGGAGGCGTCGATGGGTGGGCGTCAAGGGTAGCACACGTAATGGGCGCCGCGATACCAACTGTCCTTCATCCAGGCGCCTTCGTATGGTTCGAGAAGACACAGAGGCCCCTAGTGAAGGTGCTACCTGTGCCTGGATGGCGGCCGATGAAGCAGTTGGCTGTACGCGTGCATTTCTTACGATGTGGCGGTCTTCTCGACGACTGGTCTGTCGAGGACGTCCTGAACCTGGTCTTCGTGTACATGACATCTCTCGGGTCCACTGGTCCCAACACCTCCTCACAACACAATCAGTGTGGCCTAATTGACGAGCTACTCGCCTAGCTGACCACCCAGCTTCCATCATCCCGACGATTCTCCCTCTCTCAAACTGCGACAACTGCTTATATTGTCTTCGAACACGGCGTAATGGCATGTCTATCTCAGCTCTTCCTTTGTAAATTATTCAGCACACTCAAACAAGCTTTGGTTACCTGTTTTATACTCCACAGAGTACGATGTTCAACGCCCTCTACCGGCTATACGTAAAGCGCAATCACGCTGCATTTCTAATCATTTGCATATCTCCCCGACATGTACCTTCATTGCAAGTTTCGTTACGATCCCGCAATTATTTCTTGGTTAATTTTTTTGTCCATGAGTGTATTTCTTTTAAGTTTCCGGATGGATCTGATGAACTTATATAAAACCTAAGGACTCGGTTGGCCGCAGTTAGCCATCTGGTATGGGGCAAAGAACAGGGTCCTTATTTGCCAAGTCTTCTGGACATTATCCCAAAGTGAAAGCATTTGAAATGACAAACAAATACTGTTGGTCTTTGCTCAACAAATTCCTGTCTATGTCAGGAATCGAACAATCTATTGGTTCATAATGAACCACAGGGAGTTTTTCACAGCAAGTGAGCTGCTGCGCGATCGGCCCACTAAAATAATTCGGTCCTGCAGTTTGACCGTCAATATGTTGGAAAATGTGGTGAAAAGGAAGCTCATTAAAATGCAGGAGGCATATGCACCACTGTAGCGGGCGTCCTACATGATTTTCTAGTCCGTGGATGACACCGTTCTTCCATCCAGAGTTGGTTACATTGCCATTACACCGTACTACTTGTAGTTTTTCTAGTGATATTGATAGTTCAGACAAACGAGAAATAATGCTATGAGTTATATCATTTGATAGACTCGAGGAAGGAGATACACGTTCAATATAAGTTTATACAGGTTCCTGAAATAGAGAATAGTGTTCTTCTTTCCCATTCCTGCGAAATTACTTGGCATTCTATTTTTCAATGAATAAAGTATCGTCTTTTTGTCCGTCAAAGAAAAGACCCCAACTTTCCTCAGTAGGTGTGAATTGATTTCTATTGAGTTTAAACCAGTTCGACCTATTTCAAGTGAGTGCTGGTGCGTTTTGTTCTAGCAAAACGAACGAAGAGCAGCACAGTGAAAATTGCAAAATATTAATAAATTTCTGTTTTTTCTAAGACGTTGCACGAACGGAAAAAAATAGATTATTGATCAGAATTTAATTTATTTAGGTTATTTAACCCATAAAACAAGCATAAAACACTAAAGCATGATTATTTTAAAAGTTTTAACAAACAGAAAAAATTGCAAAAAAATCGTGATTTTTGCAATTTTTCATAAACTTCAAGTACGATGCGCGAATGGAAGATGTTAACCGATTTTAATTTTTTATGCCGTTTTCCTTCTTTTTATAATAGGCAACTTTTCCACACTAAAGCGTTCCGAAAAAAAATATTTATTTTTTTCGACCCACCCTAATCAAGGCGTTTCAACGAGCTATCGACGAACTTATACGGAATTTAGACTATCCTATCGATGTGGGGAATCAACGCGTCCAATTTTTCCGGGACTGGTATACTGTAGATATGTGGCCTCATATGTACTTTCTCATGGTTGAGTCTGATGCTAAAAATTGTTAAAGCTATGATAGGGCTAGAAAGAGATAGGACTTCCCTGTTACAACTAAAAATGCAAGGAAATTCCATAATAGTAATTCCGAATCTGACGAAAGCGATGATGTTCAAAATTTTAAAAAGTTTCCCACAACCAAGAAACCCACTGTTGTGGAAGCGGTATGGAATCCAGTGGAATTAAATAATAGATTTGTTCAACTCAGCCATGAAAGTGAGGGTAGTGGAGAAAATCCCGAAAATATCGTGGAGGACAATCCTAATGATAATCTGAAATCTAACTCAAACTCGCTGAAGAAGCAGGCTGAAAAAGATCCATCTTGGATCCAAAGAAATCAAAACTCCATTTGGAAAGAAACTGTAGAAAATGTTCATAACTTGTTAGGCTGTAAGCTACACCATCAGGATGCAAGAAAATTCATAAAAATCTTTCCGAAACTGCCGAACAGTTTAGAATTATTCAAAATACTCTAAGCGAAAATAAAATTAAATTCTTCTCCATAAATCCGCGGAATAAGAGACAGCTTAAATTTTTCATCAAAGGAGTTCCTTTGGATATCCCCATTCATGAGGTTAAAATAGAGACGAATTAATTAATTCAGGCTTCGACGTGCAAAGAGTTTCTCAGCTCAAAAGATTCAAAGATAAAATGAAACTACGAATATTTCTTTGAAATCTGCACCACAATGAAAAAACTAGAACTATTAATTATATCTCTAATTTTCTTGGATTTTTTGTAAAAATTGAGAGTTATAAATTTAAGGGAGATGTAAAACAGTGTTATAATTGCCAAAATTTCTACCACAGTAGTGACACTTGCAGAATGGATGCTAAATGTCTTAAGTGCGCAGGCAGCCACCATACCAGAAACTGCGAGATGCCAAAGACCGAAAATGCAAAGTGTACTAACTGTGGCGGAGATCATCCAGCTAATTATAAGGGCTGCGTAAACCACCCCACCTTTATTTAAAAAAATAAAAATAAAATTTAGAAGCCAAAAAGCTAGAGAAACCAGGCTATCTGGTCAAATAGCGAAATAGTGCAACCCATTTTAGGAAATCCGATAGCTACCAATGAAATCTCAGAAATCTTCAGTAAACAGTTTAACGATCTCTTCAAAAACCAAAAAACAAGTCCTATTCCCACCGAAACAGCTAATAGTTCCCGTAACATAAGCGAAATTGATACTTACATCTCCAATTTTCAAAAAATTGAAAAATTATTAAAATCTATCACTGAAATTTTTCTAAACTAAACTCTTATGAAATCGGAAACTTTCTATGGTCCATGTTAGGAAATTCAACTAATTTGCCCTTAACTCCATAATTCATTCTCATTCTCTTCACTTGGTTCTCTGGCTTTCTTCCCTTACGTCGTTTTTTTTTCTTTTAAGCTCTTACGTTAAAATTTTTCTAAAGTCTTAATTTTCTTTCTAATTACTTATTTTAGTTCCTTTTTTTAACATTCTTATTCTCAACACCACTTTTAACTTTGGGAACGTTAATTTTGCCACATATAAGCCACTGAAATAGAGGATATGGAGCTAAAGCTCCCAGGTGCTCTTCAGTTTTGCATTGGCTTTGGCATGAGTACCATTTGCCATTGGCACGCCTCATCAGTTACTAATGCCAATGCCAATACTCTGGCTTGGTAGCAGATAATAGTGATAAATCACAGGTAACTGTCTTTCGATATTCATCGGTTTAATGGCAACGGTAACTCTTAAACGCGTTGTTTATGTTGCTTATTGTATTCACATGAGGAGCCATTAGATTAAGGAAGCGAGGATTTCAGATTGCCTGACTGCGCATGCGTGACATTTCAAGTTGCCTGACTGCGCATGCGTGTCAACTTAGCATTTCTCGCGTTAAGTTTGCATTTGGAGACGGTTTGCAATAGCTGGCAACTTATCGCTATTTTCGGTTTCACCAAAAATTATTTCTTAGAACCAAAGGAAAGCCATATTTGGCGACTTATCTTCTTTTCTAAATAAATTTTACTGATTTTTTATTTAGTGTTGGGAGATTCATTCATCCTTGCACATACATAAAACGGTTAATATTTCGAAAGTTGAAATGACATTTTAAAGTCAAGTAAACAATTGAAGTTGTTCTATAAAATAATTTTAATTATAATTTTTAATTTGCCTTTCAGTTGTAATAATTGAAATACTAGATTATAAACAATCTAATTATGACACTGAACATATACTTAGAATGAGAAAATAACCAGATAGGGTTTATTTATATGTTTTATATGAGCTATACATCTCTTTTTTTCATATTTATTTAATATTTTCTTGTGTTTCCAATATCTATATAATACTTTTAACATCTAATATTTTATAAATTTAATTTTCTCCACATACCTTGTATATTAGATTTTCATTATTTAGCAATATTGATACTTATACTGTTATAATTTTCCCCCATGAGAGAAGCTTAAAGAATGTTTGCATAACATTTTTAAAAACACTTTTTACATACTTTCAAACATTCACTCATATCATTCGTTCCTTTCTTGAATGCTTGTTACATCGAATATTAATACATTAATTTTAATGAACCTTTTACTTTTTCAGGTTCCATTATGAAATTTCTTTAGTTGATGCTTTCTTTATTTGACTGATGAGAACTTTTTATAAGTAGAATATGAATTGAAAATCGCAAATTCTTTTCTGTCCTTTGTACAGTATACAGGATTGAAAAATAATTTTTTTATAATGAACTATGATTTAAAATTTAACATATACTAAGCAACAATTCTATTCATAAGTAATATACTTAACAATCAATTACTTATGAATAGAATATGTAAAAAAGTTAAAAAAGTCTTTAGTGATAACGTTAAAACAAATAATCTGCTGAATTACATGCAAAATACAGAATATTATTTTTAGATTTATAATAGTACGAAAAGAGTATATAAGCATTGGATATTGATATTTATTAAATTCTAAAAATAACCAATAATTAATTTGTTAGAACAAATAATTTTTGTTTTCTCATTAATCCTATTTTCTTGCGGCCCACAACAGCTTTCCATAAAGTTATATGGCCCTCATCAACTTTCCAGTTGTGCAGGCATGCTCTAAACAGTAATATTATAAAGATATATTTCCCACTAGCCATGTTACCCGTGTTTCGCTACATGTTACCCGTGTTTTGCCCCTTACCTGTGTTTCGCTACGGAGTACATTCAAATTAAATACAACAGTCAATGTATATAATTAATGCCAAAAAAATATATATTTTATAATAAATGCAATTGTCTATCTATGCAATTAATGCCAAAAAAATATATATATATTTATAAAAAAAAATCGTAATGGATATTTTTATAGACAAAACAATGTAAAGGAAAATATTCAAATTACGTACAACGGTCAATGTATGCAATTATTTGCAATATATATGAATAATGTCAAAGGGAAAATATCACAGTGTTTAAGTAAAAAGTAACAAACTCCATTACTTGTTAAAATCTACTAGCCAAAAAAGTTCACTGATCAGACACTGCTTTTTAATTTTACAGCAGCACTGAGCAAGTACTCATTTAGCTTAATACACTAATATTTTAGACAGCTTTAGTCAGTAAATTAATCATTCACTGAATATTCATATAAAACACATTATTTTAACCTAGTGATTAAACAGTAAACAATAACTACATATACTAATTTAAAATTATATTTTGAGAAAGAGCTTTCATAAAAACATGTCACACTTGTGAATATATTTTTCCTGTTTGACACACATTATAATGAACAATCTACTAATTAAACCATGTAAAGCGGTAAATAGAAATACATATACTTACATAATATGGATGGAAAATAGCTTCATAACAGGCAGCAGCAAAAGTAATGTTTATTTTATTTCACAGTGAACTACTAAGGACAAAAGTTGAAACACATAGCTAATAATTATTATTCTCAAGATGCTATAGAACTTTATTTTTTTAATTCAACATTATTAATGAATACATTCACAGCAATTAAACTGAACATATAATGGGGGAGAAAATTGGTTTCAATGACAAAACAATTACTTTCAGCAACGATCAGATGCCTTAAAAAAGAAAAATAAATACATTATTTTTAATTAAATTTAGTTAGATGATTACAAAATCCCTGTCACTTCCATCTTAGGTACATGTGAATTACTTCTAACAACGAAAAAAGTTATTCTTATGAATCAATACATATATATATATAAATTAGAAGTATAACATACATTTATAGCAGGACTTCCAGTACTAGAACTTGAAAGAAAATTATACCATCAATCAGTTCCTTCTTTTTCAACCACCCTGGTAAAATAGAAACATTAACATTTATCATTAAAATAATTTCTACAAAATTGAACATAAAGCTGTTAATAGATATAGCACATTCAAATGACACATAACAATCTTTAGCTCCTTTCAAACAATACTCACTGAATAAAGATCTGAAAGGATAAAAACTTATAAATACTATTAATTGTAAAAATTACATCTGTTATATCACACAGAAGTCAATAGCTTGAATGCATGCACACCGCATAATCAACACTTCCTATCAGCCGATACGACTGCATGAATATCTGAAAGGGAATAAATCTATTAATACTGTTAGTTCTAAAAATTACATCTGTTAGACAATAGCTTGAATGCATGCACACCCTATAATCAACACTTCCTATCAGCCGATACGACTGCATGAATATCTGAAAGGGAATAAATCTATTAATACTGTTAGTTCTAAAAATTACATCTGTTAGACAATAGCTTGAATGCATGCACACCCTATAATCAACACTTCCTATCAGCCGATACGACTGCATGAATATCTGAAAGGGAATAAATCTATTAATACTGTTAGTTCTAAAAATTACATCTGTTAGACAATAGCTTGAATGCATGCACACCCTATAATCAACACTTCCTATCAGCCGATACGACTGCATGAATATCTGAAAGGGAATAGATTGCTTCTGTAACTTGCTTCTGGAACAGTAGTATGTAAGAAAAACCCGAATCGAATGATCGTGCTGGTTAGCAGAAAGTGTAAAATATCATTTTGTATCAACAAATGGCACTTGTAGTCCATGTTTTGTGTCAGCTGGCCATTCTAGATTTGTTTACAAGTACAAAGGATACAGTTCGCCATTTTATATATCGTAAAAAGGTAATTATCAATATATTTCTAATTGCTTAGATACAAATTTTTGTTTTAATGGGTAAATAAGTGTAAAATAATAAAAAATAATAATTATACACTATTTATAATGTTCGTGGGACTCAAGATTTCTTACCCGCACGATCGTGCGACTTGCGCGTTGCGTTAGTCCCTGCTGTGGAATGGAAGGGGAAAAAAAAAAAGAAAAAAAAAGTGATAATGGCATCAAATTGTTGTGATACTGAACCAATGGATAAATTCAACGCTGATAAAAAAAAACCACACAAAAATATATTGAAGTAACATGTCCATTATAAGTGATGATGAAGATGACAATGTAATTCCTCCCGTAAAAAGATCAAAATACTATAATCCGCCGGCTAAAATGCATGCTATATGTATCAGCATTTTCCATGTGTTGATGACATATGAAGGTCTCGCAAGTACAGATTTGAAAACTATGAAAGCAGTTCGAAAACACGTTGCAAGAAATTCAATGTCTATTTATGCCTCTCAAAAACAAAAACCCGTTTTAAATATTTCCATTGCAAATAATCAGTCAATTAAGTCATACTCCAAGAATTTTCTCATTTGTAACAATTTTAGTTGAATAAGGTTTGTTTCTTCTATCAACTTAAAGCCAGAAAATGTATGACTCGTAAAATTTTACAAGTGATGATTTCACAAGAAAAGCCCAACCAGCACGTTCGTGCGGGTACCCCTCACGTTCCAGGGAACCAGCAAAATTTTTTTATTATTATTCTCTCAGTGTCATTGGGGTCAGTATAGAGGTATTAACCAGAAAAATGTAACATTTAAAGACAAAAATATTTTGGGTCTTAAAGGGATAGAGATATGAAATTTTGGACGTATATACATTTCATCATAAGTATATAGAATACCTTAAAAGAAATTTCTAATCTTATTATAATATTAAGAGTTTAAAAAAATTTAAATTTATAATTCTCCTTTGCAACTTAATTTGTAAGATATTTCCTCGATTTTGCATTTGAATAACTTAAAACTGTATTAAAAACAAATCTGGGAATCAATTATTTAATCCCTTGTATAGTTAATTTTTGAGATATTACATTCAACATTCAATCATACACACTATGTAAAGATAATCAAATTTTTTTTAATAAAGTCACTATAACTTTATTTATCAATAAAATATTTATAATAATTACTCTAAAACTAAACTGTTTCCAACACATTCATTAAATCTCCATAATAATAAATAGTCTCATTGCACATAGAAATATTTATAAAGCTCACCAGCAATTTCTGATTTTTCTTTCCTTGAAAGAAACAAATGGCCAATTTCATTTGCATGGCCAAAATGGGTCTTCCAAAACTTTGCTTTTACACCTGTTTCATCAACTTTTATATCCATCGATGATGGACAACAAGCGTTTATTTTCTTCGAGCCTACTCCTTTAAGGCTCCTCATTCCTTTCGAATTAGATGAAAAATTTCCAGATCTATAAACAAAATTAATTATTATCTATCCTAAAATAAACATTTAAAAAAGAAACAAACAAAGAAGAAAAAAAAACACTTTGCCTATGACATGTGAAGTATAATAATTTTTCTGTGGCTTTAAGTATCTTACACCCTGTTAATTGTATGTAAGAACATTTGCCACTTTTCTCCACTGCTTCTTTCCAATCCCGGAAATCTGAAAAAAAATTATTATTAATAATAATCCATTATTAAAATTTTCCTCTGGATGAAGAGAGAATATCCGTTCAATGATTGGTGGATATTTTTCTACACTTTATACCTTCAACGATGAGTAGAGAAGCATTATACCATGAGCATGCAGGGTGCTTTGTACACCTAATTCTGTTTTTGCACGAACTTTTATTTTATACGAATTCAAAATAAATTTTCATTCTCGTTTTTAAAAAAAAGCTTGTTTTTCAAGAAATTAATGAATTTAAATTTTTTAATATTTCAGGGGAGAACATCCATTTTATTGAATGTTATACACATGAATACAAAGAAAACCCAATGTAAAAAATATAAATTTATAATTAAAGTCATCAGAATTCAACTAGATTTACCCTTTCATCATTGGAGCAAAAAAAACCTGAAAACATAAAATATATACATTTATAATAAACCACTAAAAACTGAAAAGTTAATATCTCAATTTTATGAACCAAAATCAACTAAAAAAATATTAAAGCAATACAAATAATAAAATATAGATAAATATTAAAAATAGAACAAAAAGAATAGAATGCAACTAATTCAGTTACCAATAACACACACAAAAAAATTTTCAAATCGTAGTAAGCAATGAAAAACATTATACACACTTCAATAATAGCAAAACAAAACATGATGGTAAAATAGAAAGGAAAGTTAAAACAGAAGTAAGAAGTTAAATTTTAAAATTATTTAGCATGAAAAAAAAAATGTGAATATGCGTCTATATTTTAAATATTTTAGCACTGCAACAAACCCAAAAACTGCTGTAAACTACTGAAATAAAAAAAAATTACAATCAAATCTGAAAACAATAAATAAGCTAAAGTTAGTTCTTTAAAAAAAAATATTAAAGCAATACAAAAATGCAAATATAAACAAACAAAAAAAAAATAAATAGTTATTTAGTGTGCTACCAGCCAAACCACTACATATCAAAATTAGAACCAAAATAATAGAATGCAACTAATTCAGTTACCAATAATACAAAAAATTATTTTAAATCGTATTAAGCAATGAAAAACATTATACACACTTCAATAATAGCAAACAAAAACATGATGGTAAAATAGATCTTGTCGGCGATTCATTTTTTAGTAAGAATCATGCTGTGTTTAAGTTTTGTTCAGTGGAGTGTGCATTTAGAATTGAAATATCTATAAAACAATTAAATTAGCAGAATAAGTGTACGCAGAAAATATCAATTTATGCGTTCCCGAACGGTCCATCCGATTGAGATGAAATTTTGTACAGATGTTGTTCACGCTCCCACGGGAAACACTGGGGTGTGAGGTGGGGTGTAAGACACCCCTAGTGTGTCATATCCCTATGACACCTAGCACCCCTAGGGGGAGGGGAGGGGGAACATATAAAAATAATCGAAAATGACAAATATTAGTGTCGAATCCATGGTTTTCGGGGTCGCTGAGATTAATAATGACACTTCCGACGCTGCTTAAAGGGAAGATCAGCCCACCTAACCATCAGCATTGAGGGAAGGCAGGGGGAGAAGGGGTGAATATAAAATGTCAAAAATGAGAGTTCAGCCCCCCCACCTCAGCATTGGTGGGTAAGGCAGGGGGTGGGGTGGGAGAAAGGGTGAATATAAAATGTACAAAATGACCGAGAACAATGTAGAATTCATAGTTTTCAGAGTCGCTGAGATGAATAGTGACAATTCCGATGCCGTTTAAGTGAGAGTTCAGCTCTCCTCAGTATTGAGGGGGCAGAAAGGGTGAATATAAAATGTCCAAAATGACCGATAGTAGTGTGGAATCCATAGTTTCGGAGTCACTAAGGGAAATATAGGAAATTAAAAATGTTGTTTATAATCAAGTTTTGAGTTAAATTTATAATAGAATAAATTTGTAATTTTACTTTATCATTTGTATACTGTATTTACTTTTAAATACCTGTAAATTAAATTGCTTAAATTTTACACTATATGTAAAATCCATTCCTTTTCCTGTGTAATAAAAAAATTGAGATAAATAAATACCCGGGCAAACAGCTAGTGATGTATAAATAGTGTTTATTTCAATAATTCCCATTGTGTTTATAAAGATTGACTAGAATAGAAAAATGGCATCCAAATTACAATTAAAACGAAAAAACAACCAAGCCTAGTACAGAGTTTTGGAAAAATAAAAAGTGACACATTTGTAACTGATGATGAGACTCCAGATATCAGGCAATTGTTTGCCTACAAAAGCCCAGTTTGTGAACGGTTATTTACCTATTTAAAAAAAATAACTGATATCCACTAAAAAAACTTTTAAAAAGTAAAAAAACGCCAAGCTTCAAAACGAAAGTTATGACAAAAAAATGGTGTGATATCAAATATCCAAGCTTATTAAGTTCTGGTACTTAATTTCCAAATCACGATTTTTTCACATCTAAGTGAAGGGCTTAAGCATGACTTGTTGCTTGGTGGCCATCTTAAAAATAAAATCATTAAAATAACAGAAAGCAGAAAAAAATAAATAAATAAATAAAAAAATAGTTAATGTGAATTTAAAACATCAATTTCAGATTTTAACTGCGCACTTCAGTGATCTGTTAGACATTATGTGATAGACATTATGTGTTAGACATCATTCCGACAAAAGGTACGACAAATAAATGGTGTTATATCCAATTTTATTAAGCACTGGGACTCAATTACATTTCTTAACAGATTTTTAATGGGATATTAATCATTTTAATCAGTCTTCTATTTGAAGTTAATGCATGATGTCAAACAAAACAAAGCATTAGGTAGAAAGGAAAATAATAAATAATGTTGTCATTCCCCAAAGGAAAAATTATGCATTAAACAACAAAAAATATGAATACTATGCTTTGGAGTTACGTTGCCCAAATGTAACGGGAAAAGAAATTTCAAATTTATAGAATAAATCATGACTATCTTAGAATTGCTGCTACATTCATTTTAAAAGTAACCACATAATAGGACACACATATTTTGCATAAATAACTAAAATGAATAATTTATACAACTAAATAACATACTTTCGACGTTTCAACAGACAAAATTTATTTATTCCAAATACGAAAAGACAGCTGACAAGCGTGGTATGTATAAATATTTAAAACTTAAATTTTCTGAAACAGGTTATGATGAGTTTGGTCTAGGGAAGAAGGGTTTCTATCAACAAGTCATGCTTAAGCCCTTCACTTAGATGTGAAAAAATCGTGATTAGGAAATTAAGTACCAGAACTTAATAAGCTTGGATATTTGATATCGCACCATTTTTTAGTCATAACTTTTGTTTTGAAGCTTGGCGTTTTTTAACTTTTTAAAAGTTTTTTTAGTGGATATACTTTGTTGCTAGGTTATACAACCATTATTGTAAACTGAATGTAACATATACACTATCAAGTGAATGTAAAATAGTTAAGTTAATAAAGTACTGAGAACAAAAAGGAAAACTGATGTAAAACGCAGTGTGGTGGCTATCGCTAATAAGCATTATGAAAATTGTTTTTTGTTACTCAGTCTAAATTTTTTTTTGGATTCTGTGATTCATACCGTTCTGAGTGGGACTGATGTTGCACAACTAGTCGTCAGCGAGCTTACCGTATACAATAGGGAGGGATGAGTTATTGTAAACAGGGGGTAGCAAGTTAAAACTGTAGTTCACAGGGGGTTTGCAAACGGAAAAATGTTAAGAACCACTGGGTTAAATTAAAACTTGTTCAAAAATAAATAGTATATCGTAATTTAAAAAAAAAAAAAAAAAAAATATGCTCCAAACACAGATAACTACTTAGCTTTAAGTTAGTTATAGAAGTATTAGTCATACATTATCATTCATTCACATTTAAAAGAGGATACACAAATTTCAATATAATCTATTGCTAAAAACTACATCAATATGCAAAAAGGATTGCAAAATAATTTCAGAATCCAATGGGAAATAAATGTAATTTTAAATGAAAACAATTAAGATTTAATTACTGCTAGTTTCATTCAAATAAGTTATGACTTAATATTATTTAAGTATATCAAATAGACACATAATTAATGGAAACTAGATTGAAATAATCCAGTTATTTTTCCCAGTACCTGATAACAGGATTCTAACAGTAAATATCCTCCAGCGGAATAAAAAAATTTATAACAATAGTAATAAGTAATGATGAGGGAACTTTATCCTTTAATTTTACAGAAAAATTATAACAGTTTATGTTTACAGATAACTACAAACACAGATTTTGACATTTTAGTACATAAAATCAGTTTCAACAATGCAATTTTTAGAAGGTAAATAATGCAGCAGAAGATTTTCTCTTTCTGCCATAAGTTTTACCAATAATAATTAAAGCCGGGTGTAGAAATTGATATTTAATTTGGGAAAAACTGTAGAATTTCAAATTAGAACTTTTGATAACCATGTTTGAAATTAATTCGTAAAAAAAGGTCTCTGCAAATAGTGACTTAATATTCTCAACGTATTAAATTAGTTCTACAGAGAGCCGTCAAAATTACGATTGACATTCAAAAATGCTCTGAAAGAACGATTGAAAGATAAAATGTACTTACATTTGTTCTAAGTGTTAAAATAGCCTTCAAATCAGTGATTAAAAAAACTTTATTTTACTATTTTTCTAAGTTAAACGCCGTATAACAATTTGTAAGAGAATTATTTTCTCTGAAGCGCGAGATGGTAATGAACAGAGGTCAGCCATTTTGTTTCCGATTGGAGTCTATCTCCATAAATAATTACATAACATTTAACAATTGAATCAAATATTTAGGTAAGAAAAATAGAGAAAGAGTTTTCCCCTCTAAAAATTTGATTAATAATTATAATAACAATACTATGAATAGGCATGCATTTTTTTCTATTGTTGCTTACAATTTTATTTAACAAAACATGCACGAATATGCACCTTAGGAGAGATAAATTAATTTATACTAAAAAGTTAGCATTCGGCCAACAGAGAGTATTATTTTATAAGATTATTTGCAAATGAATTTATAAACTAAAAATTATTTCAAAATATATAGAATTAGCATCTTACCTTCATATGATGCAAATCTCTCTTCCTCAAGCTCTATATCAATATGGTGAACATTTTGAATGTGATCCCGCAACTTCTGCCGGCAGTTAAAATTTAATGAGCATGCATGATCAGGGCAGATTATATTTCCACCAGAAGAATCTTGCGTTTCATGCACTGTCTTCAGATGCTTGTTTAGAGTCTGCTTATGTTTATAAATTTTGTCACAAAATTTGCATTTATATGCGCTTTTATCAAGTACGCTATCCATTTTATAGTATTTAATAGAAAAGTAAATGTAAAGAATTAAAAACGAAATTAAAAACGTTATGAAACGTAGCGAGAAATGACGAATTATTTCACAAAGGTTCGAAAAACTCGTCTAACGGACACTGTTGAACAAAGAATTACCAGAACAGGTGGCGCTGTTGTAGATCACGTGGGGTCGTAATTAACAATTTCGGTATTCTGGTAATAAAATTAAATTTGATTTTTAGAAAATAAGTAAAACTGTAATAAAAGCACGCGTTTTGGCACATTCCCTGCTACACATTTCAAACTTGGATCTACGGTAATGGCTCTAAGCAAAATAATTGAATGCTTAAAGTATTTCCTCTACAAAACTTTTTTGCAAATGTTCATTGATCATTAATTAGCAAAATGTTTTCTTAATGGAATTACAACAATAAGTGATTTGTTTAGCAGTAACTTAAAATGAGCACTAAAAACAGTACATTTTTTCTTAGGTGCTAATTTTTCTCATTTAAACTAATTGGTTAAGAACACACGATTAAACCTAAACAGAAATAACTGGATTTCCATGGTTAAGAACACACATGATTAAACAAGCACAAATTACAATCTTTTGATATTATGTATGAAATAAACTTACAAACCTCACTGTTGAATTTGAGCTATCTTAAGGTAATAAACAGTTTAAAATAAAAACTAAGAACAATTTTATAAAAATGATATTGACGAAGAAAATTTAAAAATTTTAATAAGCAAAAAGAATCTATATTAAATTTGAACTTGCCAATAACAAAAATGGGTACTTACATATTAATGCCACCACAGCTGAAGTTGCGCTAATGCGCCAATGTATATATAATAAATATAAATATATATATATATATATATATATATATAAATATATAAATATATATATATATAAATATATATATATATATATATATATAAATTAATATATATCTATAATAAATAAATATATATATATATATATAATTAATATATATATATATATATAAAAGTGTTTTGATTTTAATTAAAGTGTTTTATTTTATGATTTGTCACAAAAATTTTAGGTGTAGATTGGTGGCACTTAAAAACCGCCAAATCTGTAGCTGCAGTGGCGTTAATACGAAAGTACCCAAAAATGTAATTACTATTATTTTCTTGTGGTTATCTGTAATGATTAATTTAAAAATTCTTTATTGACTACACATAGTGAAATGTTTACAGATATGATAAGATCAGAAATGGTTTTAACATATAATTATTAATTTTTGATTTGAATACCAACAGATGAGCCCTTAATGATTGACTATAAATTAAATAAAAAATCAAACAAAAAGAGAGCACCTATTAGTGGAGTCATATTTTATATGCTAATGTATGAATGTATACCAAAGAATAAAAAGATAGGAACTAGAATGATTCATAAAACTATTCAGTATAATGAACTGACTTCTAAAAGAAAATGGTATTACAAAAAAGTAGATTTTCAAAACATGTAATATACAGTAGAAGCTTCTAGGGTATTTTTCTATAGTACTTCAAATTGTGAACGACCTTTTCTTCCTCAATCTTTAGCTTACGGGTCCCATTTTTCCAATTCCCTCTTTAGAATGTGAAATTTCATACCCCCTTCGTAAGAACAGCCATTAAGGGGGATATATATATATATATATATATATATATAAAATATATATATATGTGTGTGTGTCAAAACCATGAACAAGGTTAAACCATAAAGTAGCTTGACAATTTTGTATAAATTGGAAAAATATTACTCACCTTCAAATAAATTTATCTCCTTCAAAATGATCGCCAAAGGAGTCTATACATTTTTTCCAACCTTTCTTCAAATGATAGAAACACTGTTTATAGGCGTTTGGAACTAACCGTTCGCAAAATACGTGCAGACCTGCCAACCTCAGTAAGAGCAAAATCCTGCAATATTCTACCGTGCATAAACTAATCGACATAACACAAAACAGTATAGAAAAATCATAAAAGAATTATATCTCTTTAATAGTATTACATATTTCAAAATATTTCTTTACTTTACAACCCATCTTGAAATTATAATATTAAACAAAAGTTATATATTTTGGAATTAATAATCATACATTTTAATGTACATCTTATTTACACTAGCAGATACCCCAGAGGGTCTATATTTTGAGTACTTCTATTTCTTTATGATGCTTGTTTGAATTAATTGCAGAAAATCTTGGAATTTTTGTAGCATTTACTGTAGCTGATTTTGCTCTTTTTAAAAATTCATTGTTAAATTGTTCTTCATAACAGCGTCCTTGTGGGTTCCATTTGCATATTAGCATATTATCTAAGGTTTCCCTTGACATAGATGACCTGAACTGAGTAGATTTTTTGTTATGTAATTAAAAATCTGGTAATAATAGTGTCCATTCCAGAAACCCGGAAGATGCATTAAAAATCCGGCATTGCCGGGGTAAATCTGGAAAATTGACAGGTCTGTACGTGTAACATTTTATTTAATATCTAAGACATTTCCAAATCTCTGTCCTTTAATGGCTATCTTAAGCTACGGAAAAAGGAAAGAATCAGCTGAAGATAAGTCGGGAGAATATGGTAGGTGATTTATCAGTGTAATTGAATGCTTAGCAAGATATTGTTGTACAGAAATTGCTGTATGGGGGCATAGCATCGTGTAAAAGAAACCATTGCCCAGAATCAAACAGTTCCTTCCTAACTCGCCTTATCCCATTTCTTAATTTAAAAAGCACCTCATTGTAAAAATACTGATTGTTCGATTTTCAGGAACAAATTCATGGTGAATAAATCCTCTGTAATAAAAAAATGCAATCAGCATCACCTTAATCTTTGATTTTGACATCCATGATTTTTTTTGTATGGGAGAAGACGATCCTTTCCACTGTGCGCTTTTTGTTTCTGGGTCATATTGTAGACACCAGGTTTCATCTCCTACTATAATAAACTTTAAGAAACTGTTGTCCTGTTGTGCAGTAGTCAGCAAATCTTCACAGCAAACTTTTCTGTTGAGGTGAGCATCAAAATGGTTTCTTATATCCAGTCATTTAAGAGTATAAAAACTTGTTCTGAGGTACTTTCAATGAAGTGATCACAATAGTAGACATTTTACTATACAGTGGAACCTCGCTAACGAGCCAAATAGATTTGGAAAAAATGGCTCCCTTAACGGGCGACATTTCATATACGAGTGATGTGGAAAGAAGCCCCTTCTTCACGTCACTCGCTTGTGCACATATGCTGGAACTTTCATCACCAGTGCTACCTTAGTCTGACATCAGTCTGTGTTTAGGATTTATGGCACTAGCATGTTAGTGCCATTTGTGATTACATATTTACCAGACATGTGTTTAGAAAAACTAGTTGTTAAATAACCCTTCCAAAAATGTCCCTGACGAATAAACCACTAGAAGGCAGCTATAAGAGGAAAAAAAACCTGTAGAAATGAAACATGAAATCGTGGAAAAGTAAGAGTGAGATACAAAAAATTGAGTATTTTTTGGCATGGAATGCATTATCGTATTTTACATTAATTTATATGGGAAAAATTGTTTTGCTTAACGAGTGTTTCGTATTAAGAGTACGATTCTAGAACGAATTATGCTCGTTATGCGAGGTTCCACTGTAGTATGATATATTGTAGTACATGGCTATTCAAATCCAAAATGAAAAAATTATGTTTACTGTTTCAGCCATTTGTTGTATATTTAAATATCATGACATAATTGTTAAGTAATCCAAATCCTGACAATATACATGATTTTTAATATTTTCTCCAAACCATATTTTATAAGACATGAAAAACCTCAGGTAATGTCTTAAAAGTCAGTGCAAACTGTTTAAAGAAATGTTGTAGCAAAAATATATAACTAATAATTATAGTCAGCTGCTTCCTAAATGACACAAAATTTTCTGAAAAAGATCTACTCAGAATGTTTAAATTACTATTTAATGCCATCAACATTTTTAAAGCATTTAATGCAAAATAGGTAATAAATATGGTGATATAGAAGATAACAATTTATAAAATTGTCAAATTTGCAAAAGATTTAAGTGAGCAAGCAGTATTTGAGTCTCCATAACATCGAAAATGTAATGTTACTCTACATATTATGGTTAAAGGGTGAAATTTAGATTTAGTCTTGAAAAGCAACATCTGATTTGCTAATTTCCTGTACAAAGACCTGACAAATTTATTATTTGTTCACTAAACGTTTAAAAACAAGTAATTACAGGAATTATAAACTACACTAACTGTCAGTAATAATTGATGCTGATAATCACTCCCATATGAATATCATAAGTTGGAAGCGTACAAAAAGCAAACAGTACAAAATAATCTATTTAAGAACAAAATAAACCAAGTTTTTCGTATAAAAAGTATAATTCGTTAATTAGTTAAAAGTATGCTTATGCGTCGTAGTGATAGCATTTGAAATACGATGTTCAACAATACCTGTATAAATTTACATCGTTAATAGACACCAGCAGCCAGCACAACCTCACGGACATTTTTTAATTAACAACGCCAAGCTTGCAATTTGGTGAAAAACGGCCCTCAAATTGGCACAGAAGCAAGATATTGCCAAAAGGGTTTCCGTAATGTGAAAATTGTGCCAGGACGCCAAAACCAGGTTGCTGTACTTCAGGCATCCCCACTCCCTCAAATTTATAAGTTGGAACGCATGCGCAGTCGGGTCGTAGTCAGGCAATCTGAAATCCTCGCTTCCTTAATCTAATGGCTCCTATTCACATGAAGCTACATGTGTATTCATCTTCCCATAAGCCGGCCGCCTGGTTGTAGCATAAGTCTCACAAATTTTGAATTCAATTCAATCTTTCCATAATCATAGTATTTAAATGTGAATAGTGGTGTCCTTGACGACAAATTTTCGCAGCTTTTCGGATGGATCACGAACTAAAATACCACTACTGATGATGTCAGAAAAATAAAAAGCCATTCAAGTAAGCTTAATTTAGTTTTTTTTTCTGTATTGTATGACAGAACTGTTTTGTTAAGGTGTTAAAAATGATATAGAGTGGAGTGTGGGGGGATAGTCTAGGAGTTGGGGCCAGGTCGGCCATCTTGGATTTTCCGACGATTTGGCGCGTTTTGTTGGGCGATAATTATTGCATACTAGTAAACCCCGCTAGAGACCTCTCTGGCCAATGAAATTGCGTCGATAAAACTACCGGTTACAGTTAATGAGATCTAGCAAATTTATAATATATTTAAGGTAAAAGAAATATAATTTCGGTTCAACTTTTATTTTTCTTTATATTTAATTATTTAAACTTTGAAAAAAATCGTTTGTGATGACTAAGATTGCTGAAGAATGAAGTCGTAACAGAATTATTGATATTGATTGTCTGAGAAATATATATAAATATATATATATATATATATATATATATATATATATATATATACTATATATATATATGTATGATGTATATATGTATATATATATATATGTATGTATATATACACTGCTGGCCACCCAAATTGCATCACCAAGAAAGACAAGAGATATCACAACAAAATTTATTTTGTAGATAACATGTTGACCAAGTATCGAATTATTAAATTTATAGACTTCTGTGAATTGTGGTTCCTGCCAAAATCAGTAGCCAGAGTACCCGCCATTGTTGGAGATCACCGCTGCCACACGCCTCGGCATTGATTCAAAGAGACTTTGGATGAGTTCTTCGGGTACAGCAGACCAAGCATCTTCCACACGTTGCCAAAGTTGATCTGCAGTGGCAGCTGGGCATGGAATCTGGGTGAATCGTTGAGCAACCATGGACCACATGTTTTCTATCGGCGAAAGATCCGGAGAGCGAGGCGGCCAGGGAAGCAATTCAATCTGGCGATTGACGAAGAACCGTTGGACTATGGGTGCCACGTGTGGTCGTGCATTATCCTGTGGAAATATCGCTGTGGGCAAGCCCCGAAGGTAAGGAAGGACAACTGGCTCCACCACCTCGGAGATGTAGCGCTGGCTGTTTAAAGTACCGGCAATGCGTACTAGAGGTGTGCGAGAGTGATATCCAATACCACCCCATACCATAATACCCGGTGCAGGACCAGTGTGGCGGTGCATAACGCAGCTGTTCAGCATCCTCTCTTCACGGTGTCTCCAGACTCGAATGCGACCATCCTGGTGTTGCAGACAGAAGCGTGACTCGTCAGTAAAGACAATTTCATTCCATTCTGTCGTTCACATCCTTTTGTCATCGCACCATTGGCGGCGGAGAGGTCTGTGGTTCTTCGTCAATTGTAGACAAAGCAATGGACGTCTTGCCGACAAACCACTCTGCTGTAAACGGCGTCGAATGGTACGCGCAGACACTGGATGATGCGTTACAGACTGCATGTGCTGTGCTATGGTTCGTGATGTGACTGAGCGATCCGTCACTGCAATGCGTACAATTTTCCTGTCATCATGTGAAGTGGTGTGCTGAGGTAGATGCGATCGAACACGCCGGTACGTCGTACCCTCCTGCATCCAACGATCACATATCCGCATTACAGTTGTTTGGTTTCGTCCAACACGACTACCAATTTCCCTGAAAGATAATACACAATCTCGGTAGGCCACTATCCTTCCTCTGTCGAACTCGGATACTTGATCAAAAGATGATCGCTGTTTTCGACGAGGTATAATTGATCGTTTTTTTTTGAAAAAACCACAAGAAAAACACAATTGCCGAACTTGAAATCGTCGAAATCTCCAAGCCTTAAATAGCGCTTTGAAGTGGCGCCACAGGCGCGCATGATCTGCGTCTGCGCTGAAATTCTAATCATTTGCATATCTCACCTCCGCTAATGCATGTTGTAAATTTCATATTATTTGCATGTTTCCTTCAGGGTGTTGCATTTACAGTGGCCAGCACTGTATATATACACTCAAGAGCCAAAACATTATGACCACCTGTCAATAACGAGTTGGCCCACCTTTGGCGCGCAACACAGCTTCAAACCGGCTTGGTATGGATGCCACAAGTCCTTGGTAGATGGCCGGAGACAGATTGTACCAGATGTTTAAGCAACGGTCACGCAAATCCGAGATATTGCGAATTGGTGGTCTTTGAACTCTGAGCTGCCGTCCCATGACATCCCAAATGTGTTCTATCGGATTGAGATCCGGTGAGTTAGGCGGTTATGACATTAACTGGAATTCAGCATCATGTTCCTGGAACCACTTCAACACAATTTTAGCCTTGTGACACGGGGCGTTGTCCTGTTGGAACATTCCATTTCCAGCTGGAAAAACAGAGGCCATGTAAGAGTGTAACTGGTCCGCAATGATGTTCAGATACCCTGTAGCATTCATGGTCTGCTATACCACAACCACGGGTTCCAGAGACGCCCAAGAGAACGTCCCCCAAAGCATAATACCGCCACCACCGGCATGTATATGACCTACTGTACATTGAGGGAGCAACAGTTCGCCTGGAAGACGGCGTATCCTGACACGGCTATCGGCGTGATGAATGACAAACCGTGATTCATCTGACCAGGCAACTCTCTCCCACTGATCCATGGACCAGTCGCGATGTTCAGAGTTGGCGATGACGCTTGGTCAGCAAAGGCACACGAGTGGGACGTTTGCTACGTAGTCCCATATCCAACAGTGTCCGCTGAACAGTGTGCTGCGATACTATTCTACTTGGCCCTGCATTGTATTGGGCTGTCAGCTGAGCCACTGTCAGGCTCCGGTTTTGCTTCACCATGCGAGACAGTCTCCGACGACCTTTTTCTTTGATAGTGTGTGGACGTCCAACACCATGTCGTCTACTGCTGGTTTCACCGTCATTCATCCACTTTGCATAAGTACTAACAACTGTAGGTCGCGAACAACCCACGAGTCGTGCAGTTTCGGAAATACTTGTTCCAAGCCATCGAGCCATTACAATCTGCCCTCTATCAAAGTCGCTTAGATCCGCAGCCTTTCCTATCACACACAGAAGTAAGTGAAAGAATAATTCTTCAGACTCTCCAGCAGCAGTTAAATATCACTTCCACCTGATCACGTGCCTCCACGTCATCCAGGCGAATTCATTGCAAAATGTAGGGGTGGTCATAATGTTTTGGCTCTTGAGTGTATATATGTATATATTATATATATGCATATATATATGTATTATATATATGTATATATATATGTATGTATATATACACTATATATATATATATATACTATATATATATATATATGTATCGCATATATATATATATATATGTATGTATATATATATATATATGCATATATATATATGTATGTATATATATATATATATATATATGCATATATATATATATATGTATTATATATATGTATATATGTATGTATGTATATATATATATATATATATATATATAATATATGCATACATATATATATGCACATATACGCATATATATATATATATATATATATATATATATGTGTATATATGTATTATATATATGTATATATGTATGTATATATATATATATATATATATGTGTATATATGTATTATATATATGTATATATGTATGTATGTATATATATATATATATATATATATATAATATATGCATACATATATATATGCACATATACGCATATATATATATATATATATATATATATGTATATATATATATATATATATATATATGTATGTATATATATGTATATATATATATATGCATATATATATATGCACATATACGCATATATATATATGCATATATATATATATGCTTATATATATGCATTTATATCTATATATATAAAACAGTTCCGTGACTGACTGACTGACATACAACGCACAGACCAAACCGCTGGACCAAAAGGGCTGAAATTTTGCATGGCGATTCTTCTTATGGTGTAGGGGTGCACTAAGAGAGATTTTTGAAAAATTCTTCTTAGATTTTTTTTAGTTAAATTTTTAAGCTGTTTTAGTAACTTTTTTTAAGTTTGCATTTAAAATAATAATTTAAGGGTTATAAAATTTATATAACGAGAAAGAGCGTAAAAATTCTTTTAAAATGAACTTTTTCTCGAATCTTTACTTCAATTTTCTGATTTTTGGTGAATTTTTAAAGATTCATTTTTAGTATTTAATTTATTCAATGCCGATCACGTGATTTCTTTTATGGTACTTTAAATAAATTTATCATCATGTGCATAACAACTTAATAGACAAAAACATTTTTTTTTCTTGCTAATGCGGCAGACGATTGGACATTATTTTGTCTATAAAAATATTCCTTACGATTTTTTTATAAATATATATATTTTTTTCTACATCAATTGTACATATTGATCATCGCATTTATTATATATATATATATATATATTGGCATTAATTGCATACCTTGACCATTGTATTTAATTTGTATGTACTCCGTAGCGAAGTGCGCGTTTTAAGCTAGTATATATATATATATGCATATATATATATATATATATATATACTCATATATATATGCATATATATGCGTATAAAAGAAATTGTTATGACACGACGGTCGTAGGTAGGTGCTACAAAATAACTGCTTATAAAAGAAATATGAGCATCACCCCACGGAAAGATACCGCTTATAAAAGAAATATGAGCACCACCGTGGGGTGGTGCTCATATTACTTTTATAAGCGGTTATTTTGTAGCACCTACCTATGACCGTCGTGTCATAACAATTTCTTATAGTTTTTTTGTCATCTGATTCAGGCATATTAATTATAAAAGTTTATTTTGAATATGACACCTTGGCGAAACCACTTGTGTTTGATTATGTCTGTTTGCTTTACCCACGGCTGATGAGCCAAGCAATAACAGATGATTTTCTTGATATCTTTTTGACTTTTTTCAGTCTAATTTCTTGACTTAAATTGGGCATAATGCATAACGAAATGTATTAAATGCAACGATTATTAAATTGGGATAATTAAAATTAACAGAGCAAGACTTGATTATACTAAATCGTTACCACATTTAAATCCTATCATTAGTATTAAAATCAATGGTTAGAACAATTAAGTATATTAAGAGCATTGTGTCTAAAATGAAATGCAATAACCCAAAGAATCAATAAAATTAGCACTAAGTTCGATTGCTGGATGCACCTCAGTGAAGGTTATGAATCGTGAATTAAAATATTTAAAATTAAACTTGATTTTCCTTATTGATAAAAGAAAACCTGAAATAAAAATCACCTATAAAGGAAACTAAAAGAAAAAACTACACGGCAATAGAATGACATGACGAAACTTTACAATAAAAATAACATGATTTATTAACACATAATATGATCAACAAATACAAGGTCTTTAGGATATTATTTTGAAACTATGCTATAAAATAACGTGCCAATCAAATCAATTATCAATTTCAAGAGGACTCTATTACCTCTGCCGATTACATCAATTAACAATTTCATAGTGCAAGAAGAAAAATATAAAACTCAAAGGTGCGGTTGGTAAAACAAAAGAAAAAAAAACCTAAAGCTTAAATATTAAAAAAAAAGAAATTAAAATTACCATCTGCAGACATTTTAGAAACTAAAGAGATGAGGTTAAGGGCCAGGACATGGACCAAATTAATTATTTAAAATTATATTACTAAATTCAGTGTTTACTATTATCGTAATTATTTAATATAATTTATCTACACAACATTTACTGTAGCTTTTTTCAAGCTACCATGCACTTTACCACCTAGAGTAATACCTTGTGCACGCCAGTCTTTTACACAAGAACTTACTCATAACTTAAAAAGTCAATAACATATCCTGTGAGGATGTCGATAACACATCCTATACCTATGAGTGATGTATGGCCTGATGTTAACCATGTTCTATTAAAATTATGTTATATCTAAAATTTCAGCAGAACTAGAAGCACCACTTTGATATGCCTGTTTAATCTCACTATAGATTTCAGTAAATATACTTTCAGATACCAAAGCATATGCACCATCTAAATGTCTTGCACACTTACCATATGCTGTTGATAAAAAGGGTTGAATATTTATCACCATACAAAAATTTTTCAATGCCTGTATAACCTTTCCCAGCATGTGAAAAGGCTCGGGTAATTCTCAAATTCACATCATGACTGGCAATTCCAGTCTTCAAAGAGGAATTCATCATTGTTTTGTTTTCTTCACAGTAACTACATGTCAATTTCAAACTGTATGAAAACCCTAACTGGTTTCCAAGTTCAAGTTTTAATATTTGATTTTCACAGTCACAACACTAAGCACATTTTAAGTAGCACACACATGTTATCGCATTTTTGACAGCACAGAGTAAAGTGTGAAAACAAACAAAAATACAAATCTACTAAAAACTAATGTAGTAAATCTACTAATCTACTAAGAGAAAATATATTTCTTAGACAATCAATATGAATAATTCTGTTACAACTTAATTGTTCAGCATTTTGAGTTATCACATAAATCATTAGAAATAACAATGATACACTCGTAAAAATCGTGAAAATAATATAAAAAATGAAGAAATAACCAGCAAAGCGATGACCGAAACGTAAACAAAAGTAAATAACTTTGTAAAAAGTGAATTTCACACTCTTATTTGTGCGTTTCGATTGATATTTAGGCTTTAAAAAATATATTATATTTATACATAAAATAATACACTCGTAAAAATCGTGAAAATAATATAAAAAATGAAGAAATAACCAGCAAAGCGATGACCGAAACGTAAACAAAAGTAAATAACTTTGTAAAAGTGAATTTCACACTCTTATTTGTGCGTTTCGATTGATATTTAAGAATTAAAAAATGTATTAAGTTTATACATAAAATAATACACTCGTAAAAATCGTGAAAATAATATAAAAACTGAAGAAATAACCAGCTAACAAGCGATTAACGAAACGTAAACAAAAGCTAACTTTGTAAAAGTTTGCCACATAAACACGTTGGCGAGAAAAATTTTCCACTTTTGCCAAACACAGTAAAATCGTAAACATTGGCGCAAAAAAATCCAAGATGGCCGACCTGGCCCCATTTCCTAGACTCGTCCCGAGTGTGGTAAGTGAGAACGCGGGCTTAAAAACCATAAAAAGTATAACTTAAAAAAATTTTCCAAGTGTACTTTGTAGGAAAATTCTTGCTCTACTATTATGTTTAGTTTTTATTTACAGAAAAAATTGTAAAATGGAAAATTATTATACCTACCAAACCCTTGTATTTTAACTAAGGTACTCAAGTTCGAGTACTTGCACAAGAAAAAAATCATAACTAATTAACCACATCACATAGAGTTATTTTGAAAATACCCACTTATTCATTAAAAATTAAGAATACAGATAAAATATATAAATGCCATTTTTTTACAATATTTCTTCAGTACTGCAGGGTTTTCTCTTGCCCCATAAAGATTTTGTGCTAGTGCAAGTGACATTGAAATTTACCAGAAAAGAAACAAAAATGAAAGAAAATCAACTAGTTGTGTTGCCTGTTTTCAATGATTTTTGAATGTACTAGATGATAACTTATTAGTGTTTCGGAAGAGCCAAGGCCTGAAAGGCAAGTGAACTAATTTTTTCCTTGTCTTTTTGGTCGAACAACATTTAGTAGGACCTAGACAAAAGAAGAAAAAAAACTTCAAGTAGAGTAGAACATATAAATAAACACTGAATTTAAAAGTATGCTAGTGAAAAAGATTTTGTTTTGTTTTGAACTTTTAATAGAAGTTTTCGCTTGTTATAATATTTAGTTAACTAAAGGAAAAAAAAGGCATTCATGTAAGATAGAAGACGTAAGTAAATAGTGAATTCAGCTAATAGGCTAGAGAGAAAAAAGAATTTTTGTTTTGAACTTTCAACATAGATTTGTGACTCTAAAACAAATATATACCAATAAATTTTTTTTGTTGATATTCGGACATTGCTGACACTGCTAACTTGAACAACAAATACCTTCACAATGAAAGAATGTTTTAAAAAAAGCTTTTTTTCAGCATGAAATATTGGTACAGATGTGTTAGATCAACACCCCCTATATCGGAAAGCCTGAAGTACGTCATCACAAGTTGTCCATCGGTAATGCAGCATGGTTACCACGTGAACATATTTATCGCTCTTTCTAATTCCGTGACAGCAAAATCGCTGTAGTGCTCTTCTAATGATTGTGAAATACGTTTTCTTACCAGCTGCCGATTATAAACAATTACCCAAGCTTTTTTTAAATGACTTTACCGTCATCTTTATTTTATCCATAATGTCCTTTTTCAAATATTAAAATGCTTATTATAAAATCTCGAAACTCACTATTACCTCTTTTCTAAATAATACATATATTTATTTTTTTAGCAAAACAAAGCCTTTTCGATTGCAGACTTTATACATGTCAATTTTGAGCAAAATTTGTGGGTTTAAATTAAATGTTTATTCTACAAATTATTCAGAAAAGAATAAAATATTTAGAGGAAAGTTTCTTTTATGAGGACACTTAATTTTCTTCAAAACTAGGCTTTACCAAAAGGGAAAAGCAAGCAAAATTTGGTAGTTTTAATAAAAGCCATTAGCAATATGGATAATAACTAAAAGCTCTTCACTTTCCCTTTTTAAAAAGGCTTCTCTTCTAAATTTTGTGTGCACACTCACTAGATTTGTTTCATTCTCTATGCACATTTGAACATTTAATCACAGTTAATACATGTATGCATGTGTTTTCTTAATTCTCACTGGACTCCTCCCCATAAAAGTAACTTATTTTATTATTACACTTACCATAATTTAACTTTTTTTTAAAGAGCATCAATGATGTAATTTTTATAACTCAAAAATAATAAAAATTATTTTAAACGTTTGAGTGATTATGTGTGCATGAGAGAAATTCTGAGATTTCAAGCATTGAAATAGTGACCAAAAAATAGTTTTTTTTGGTTAATAAGGTTGTTTTTGGAGTTATTAAACTCTGCAGAATTACTTTTTTAATGAACAATTTTTATACTTTAAATATTGATCTATTTAATGCTTTATTTATTTATTTATCAATTTATAGTTTTAAATTGCTACATTAATTTATGGTAACTTTCTGTTTAACAAAAATTGACATTAACATTTGACACAGATTCAGATATGACAACATATATCTTTATTAAACATATTGAATACAGAATGCAAAATTTCATTAATAAAAACATTAAGCATGAATTATAAAATAAAATTCAAAATACAACCAATTTGATGTAAATTTTGTATTATAGAACATCCGCATTGTTACACAGTTTGAAAATGATAGTCCTATTAAACTCAACAGTCAATCTACACCATTGATCAAAAATACTTCTTCACATAATGTAAACTTTAACGAAAACTATTTCACAATTTCATACCTTTGAAGCATTTATTCCAAAACTTGGTTTAAAAAATGAAACAATATAAAAAAAAAATTTCCCAACTATCAAGATAAAATTCTCCCTTTTTTACAATTTAATTTCTAGTCTTGGTACTGGCTATTCCTTCATAATAAAATTAAGATTAGAAATATAAATAACTTAAACTTCTGAAGATCAAAACAAGTATTATGAAAATTAAACTTTTTTTAATGTTTTCAACTTACGCAGTTTAGTTATCTTATTCTTTAATAAATTATCATTCAATTTTTTACAATAATTGTTTAAACAGATATTTGTTGAACATTGTATAATATTCTTCAAGACAACTTGGGGGTCATGAGATTTAGGACAATCATTTTATTCAAGGAAAAATAAATTTTCACTAAGTAAGTTTAAAGTTATTTTACAAAGGGTATTTCGTGGACAGGCTGAAAGAAATATGTGGACAGGCGAATAGAAATATCATGCTGAGCACCAGCTAACTGATGATACTTACCAAACCTACTTTCAAGTGTATCAGTTTGTACTTTTCCAGCTAAAAGGTAATTAAAACCAAGTTCATTTATACAGTATCATGTCATTTCAATCAAAGCATAGGTTGTATGATGTAATGCAAAATGGGTTTCTTTAGTTAAATATCCAGATGCTAAATGTAAATTTTTCCAATTATCTAACCAATCTAATAATTTATTTAAAAATATATACTTTTCATCACTTTCTATTACAGTTAAAGGTGTTTCGTAAACATTATTTTTGTGAATACCTTTAAATATTGATTTAACATTTACTATTGACCACCATTTATTAATTATTTTGATAAATTCTCCAGTTGCCTCAAAATTTTCTATCTGCTTTTCCTTTCCTAATAAAACTAGTGCTTCTGCAACATTAGCATTAAAAATCTGCAATGCAAGTTTAACATTTTGTTTCTCTAAATTTGTGGGATATAAAGCCTTTAATGTTAAACCATAAGCATGCTTCAAAATTTTACCTGCTTCAAGTTCATGTAGCTTTTTTAGACATGAAAATGCTGCAGTTTCAATTTGCAAAGCATCATTAAAATTTGGATAGGACATACACTGATTATCATCTTTTTGATTTACCCAGTTATTTCTAATACATTTTAATACATGAACGGAATCAATAACAAAAAACAATGGTCAAGATGAGTCAAATGGGTTTTTAGACAGAATACTAATTTTGGGTAGAGTTGAGAAATGAGACATAGCTTTTTTATTTATTGCATTATTATCACTAACGACAGCTATAATTTTAAATCCAATAGTTTCTAGTTCAACTATAATTTTTTTAATATAATCATAAAGATTTTCTGCAGTAAGTGTTTTAACTGGTAAAACATGCACAACATCTTTATATACAGATAACAAACTCTGAATCATAAAAACAAAAGCACTTGAAGCAGCTGTTTTACAATTACAGGCCATTCCACAGATGTTCCCACCTTTATAATCAAATGCTTGATTTAAATGAATTTCATCAACCATTAAAATTACAATTACATCTTTTTCAGTTAATTCCTGAAATTTAAATTTTATATAACTTAGAAAATTATCACCAAACTGTTCATTTAATGGATTTAAATTAAAATCTGAAAAAAATTTTTGAAGGGTTCGTGGATGAGGCATAATAAAATTTTGCGAGCTCCGAATAAAATTGTATGCATGTGGTGAGATCGAATGAAGTAAACTAGAAAAGATTAGGACATCTGGAGAATTGCAGTACTTCTGCTTTGCGGTGTTATATTTTGATATCTGATCTAAGAAAAAATTTATTTCATGCTTTTTATCTGTAATGGACTCTTTTAAACCAATCAGTAATTCACTTATAACCTGTATGTAATTTTGAACATTATGTTCAGCTGAAGTTAATGTAGCAAACAAATCAACTTTTTTAAACACATTTAAAAGACTATCAGTATTATTAAATTTTGATGGGAGTGTAAATTCATCTATGGTCTTTAGTAATACATTTTTAATGGAAGCATAGACATTTAAATTAGAGTCAATTACTACCGATTTCAAAATTTGAGGATATGTCAGAAGATATAGTAAGTAGCATTATTTGCTTAGACCTGATTACAGAAGTCCAGTCATCGGGTAAAATTTCAGCATCAAAGCATGCTTTTAGTTCTGTTAAATTACTAAATTGAATGTCTTTTTTTTATCATAAAGTTCTTTGTCTCTATCTCCCTTTTGCCTTTCTTGTGATCTGGTGACTCCCTTGACACCACAGGTGAATTAAGATGACTTGGGCCATCTGGTAAGAGACTTACCAGATAGTAAGTCTCTTACCAGATGGCTTAAGCGTGGATATGCAAGTGGCACGATAATGTGATCTCCAGACTTCTCATCAAAAAACTCTGAGTGCCTTATGATGTCATCATCTATGAAGTGGAGTTCACATACCTAACAAAAGAAAATATACATGAATAAAAGCAAAGACAAATTTAAATCTAAAGCAGAATATTTTATAGAAAAGAAAAATCTGAATACATGTGTGTACTTCCTATTCCTGTGTGTACTTTCATGGAGATGTGAGAGGCTTAAATTATATATTGCATCGATAAGTTGTTAAACAATAAATAAAACTTCAGTACGATGTTTTTTTTCTTCCTTTCATATATGCTGATTAGAGATGCAACAATTATTCAGCCGAATATTTTTTCAGAATAAATTAATGCTTTAAAAAATAAAAAAATTGCATATAAATAATTTTTTAAAAAGAAAATAATAGATTCTAATCTCCAATTTTTTTTTATTTTTTAAAGCATTAATTTATTCTAAAAAAATATTCAGCTATGTTCGGTTGAATATTCGTTGCATCTCTAATGCTGATGGCTATAGATATAAAAAGTTTCAAACTCTGAGTAATTTATGAAAGGAGTATACTTAAATAATAAATGATGATTGACTACTTGGGTACTTAAATGTTTCTTTGCCTTTTCAGTAAAGAACTTGGAGGTAGTTTTTGACATGACAGGTCAAAAACTTAAAACACTTTTTTTAAGCAATCATTAGTGATATTTTATATTAAATCAAGCTAAAAAATGATTAAATAATTCATATGATACCTATTTAAATAATTTTTATTTAGTTATACTATAATTAAGGTGTAATAAAATAATATATCATAATTCAAATTATATGTCATGTTAGGAAAAATAGCTAAAAATATTGAAACTATTATTAAATGCATTTTTCAAAATACTGTTTATATCTTTATTACTATTAAGTGTTCAATTTGTTATAAAATATTTTAGCAATCTAATATTTGCATTCTACCTAGTCCATGTAGTTCAGCATCAATTGAGCAGATATTTTCAAATTTTGGATTTATCCACTCCAAATTGCAAAACAAACTTAGAGTGCAGAAGACAAACACAAGGCATCTTGATCAAGGCATCACAAAGAGAAGTATAATCGTAAAAAGCAATAAGAATGTAATTGAAATTGATTGAGGTATTAAAATACTTTGAAAAAAGTTTTGTACAACTCCAAACGCATTACAGTATATTGCTGAATTTAATATTTAAAAAACTGCAAAAGTGTTACAGTCTTGTGTCATTCAAACTTTACGATTTGAATCATTAATAGCAAGTTTCATTCTTAATAATTATTCATAACACCACAATAAATAACACTAAGTAGCAATAATAAAACCCTAACAAACTTCTAACATAACCATAAAACTAGCCTTGAGTTTAAAAAACATGAGTTTAAAATTTAATTATGTTTCGCAGAAACAAAATTACCTTTTCTACAATATTCTCTCACTCTATCTATCTAAACATATGTATACATATCAAACATTAAAATAAACACTTGAAATACAACACATTATGGTGCTTTTATAAATACATTTCTTAAAAGTAATATTTTATCCTTTAAAAGAATGAAACAAAGAGTTATAAAAATAAATTTATACACTTACTCTAGAATGCTTTGTTGGTATAAATGAATCTTGGCGTTTGCAATTCCATAGCCATTTCTTCAGCTGAGATTCTTCTTTTGGAAAACTAAAAACGGTCACTTTAGGACCATTTTTGTAATTTCCTTGGCATGTAGCTACACAGCACTTATGAGGCATTGTTCACAAAATTAAATAATTAATTAGATTCCATACAAGAAACATCATAAATTCAAATCGACTCTTCCAGTAAACCACGTGAATTGTACTACTATATGAACCTTGAACAGTTGAACCTGACCACCACGAACACTGACTTTCATGATGTCAGAGCGTTACGGCAACACCTTCTCTCAGCGGAAAGCCAGTTCTCACGTGACCTCAAAATTTGTGATGTATATTTCCGGAGGCTGGTGGCCGCTGCTATTTTCATAACTCTTACATTAAGGTGAATGCACACGTGTTTGTTTCTGCTCATTTCAGTGCATTTTCATGTACAGTTTTCTGGATATATTATAGAAAAATCATTTTAAGATGCCCTATAAGTGCTCTGTAGTATCCTGTAGGGGAAATTATGATGGAGGACCTAAAGTTTCTCTATTCAGATTTCCCAACGATGAAGATGTTTTGAAAAAGTGAATATATAATATACCCAGAGAAAATTTCCAAGTAACAAAAAATTCCAGAGTAAGTTGAAATTTTATATTTTTTATTATAAGTATTTGCTAATTAAATTATTATTTAGAATTGTAATTTGTACGCACTATTTAAATTTTTATATCCTTTAGAAAGTATAAAATACATAGCACAAGTATCGATTCCAAATCTACACAGTTGAAAAATAAAAATGTATTTTCATTTTCAGTATAATATTTTCCATTTCATTTATTAAAAGAAATTGGAAAGAAAATTGTAATGATATTTTCTTTATATTTTAATCCAAATAAAAAAAATTTTTACTACTGCATGATAAATCAGTTATACGTGATTGCTGCTAGTAAATATTCAATGGTGAAAAATTGAAAAATATATTTAATAGGAAAATGGACAATGTTCTTATTGCCAGATATCAATAGGCAACAAATAGTCCATGTCTAAATGTTAAAAGATGGATTCAAAAATTGATTCAAAAACATTCCACATTATAAAAGATTCTAAAAATGAACTTGTAAATCATACAAAAGGATCTATTGAATTCCTTATAAAATTGTGTTTTGAGTAATCTTTATAAAATACTGTGCATTTTATACATTATAAATAAATAAAGAACAAATATTCTTAAAATTTTTGTGATCATAATTTAAAAGAATGTATTTAGTATAATTACGTATTTTAATTTAAACACTAAATACTAATAGGTATTTTTCATGTATAATCTTAATAGCCTTAAAATAGTTTTTTTTTTATTCTATTAATAACGTTATATGTGTACACTCAGTTGCTATATATGTATATGTTGTTCCTACTGGGTGAAATTTCATTATTTTATGTCCATTGAGAATAAAGATATAATCAAAATTTCAAACCCAGATCAAAATATTGTTTAATCAGTATTCATATGTCAAGTATATGCAACAATAATACTATTGGACCATTATAATATTGCAACAATAGCAACTATTGAAACATTTTTTTATTTTGAATATCTCATTAAATAAAAAGCTTATTTAAGAAACATTTTAAATTTCAATTGCTATTAATCAATATTTTGAACTGGCTTTGATATTTAGATTATATTTCTACTCTCTCTGAAGATATAAAATAAAACAATTTCACTCTTTAGGAATAGCATAATGGTGCATACTTTTTGCAACTGAGTGTATATATTCTTGCAATTGAGAGTATATATATTTTCAAGAATTATTAATTTTTGTAGGTATGTGAACTCCATTTTAAACCTGAATTCATTGAAAGAACCACTGGAGTATTTAATAAGGAAACCGGTGAGAAAGTGGTAGTCGATTTGCCTTATCCTCGGCTTGTGAAGGATGCAGTTCCAACAATTTTTGAAGGTTGCCCGAAATATCTGTCCTCCTCACCAACATTACGAGAATCTCCATGTCAAAAAAAGGTTAGATTAGATAATAAACATTTGGCTATTTCAATTGCAGAAAGCCTAAAGACTAAAAATGAACACGAAAAGAAATATATGTTTTCAAATTGTGAAGGTCTATTAAATTGTTTGAATTATATAAAAGTATCTGAATTTTGGGTAAAAATTATAGATGAACGTGTGATGTTTATGAACATAGAATATGTACCCTATCCAAAGATAAACTGTTCCATAATCATAGATGAAAATTTACAAATATCAGTTTTCCATAAGGAAATTAAATTAACAAAACTAGAGAAATATAACTTTCCATTTAAAATAGATAATATCTTTGATGTTGAAAATATTTTACATAAATGGAAATATTGCCATACTTTGACTGCAAAAGCTTTGTCGCCAACGAACATAGAGAGGCAAAATGTTCAATAAGTAGTACAAATTTTTAATCGTAGTGTAATAGAAGGACTCAAAGTTGTAGGTCCTGTATATGATCTTCTTAATTATGAATCTACAGCTCAATTCATCAATGTTATATGTACATGGTGGGAAATTATGAATGTTGGGTCCCTTTATAAAGGGGAAAGAAAGAAAAACGTTTATAAAGAACCTCTAACTAACTCTCCAAATGATGAAAAAATCAAATTTTTAAATAAGTTTTTGGATTGGCTCGAACGATGGAGTTGTGTTGATAGTGATACAGGTCAATTAAGTAAAGAAACTCATCTTGCATTAAGACAAACAACATATGCTGTAATAGAAATAGTAAATTATTGTACAGAAAAGTTAAATTTAAATTATGTACTTACTGCAAAGTTTCAAACTGATTGTTTACAGGGACGCTTTGGACTTTATAGACAAATAGCTGGTGGCCACTACAATATTTCAGTGACACAACTCTTTGAAAGTGAAAAGAAATTAAGAATCCGAAGTTTAATTCCTTTAACGATTGCATCACATGAGTATGGGAATATAGAAATTGGCTCATTAGACACTTTCAACAATGAAACTGAGATGAATTTTGATGAAAAAGATAGTTTAGAAATTTTTAAAATAACTGTAAATAATGATGATCTTAAAAATCTTAAAAATATTGAAATTGTATTGACTTATATTGCAGGTTATTGTGCTCATGCATGTTTGAAAAAAGTTAAATGTCAATTTTGTAAAAATTATTTAGTATATGATGATATTATAGATCTGTTATCTCCGTCAGATTCACAAGATTTCATTTTAATTAGCAACATGGATCGTGGAGGATTAAATTATCCTTGTGAAGAAATTATTATTATTATCAAATATACTTATGTTGTAGTAACAAAATTATTGAGTAAGGAATTCGAAAAAAACTTTATTCAAGCTCATAATCATAGATCCCTTGTACATAATATAGTTTTACATATTCTAATTTCTTCTGAAGTGTATCTACCATTTGATGTATGTCATAACGATCATAAGGCTATGGATATAATAACTTATATTATTAAACCTGCTATCAATATCTTTTTAAAAAAATTATTGCAAAAAAATAAATGATTCAATTGTTCTATCTTCTCAAAATAAAAAAAGAAAAATCCAAACATTAAAAAACTAGTTAAACTATATGTAATATTGATTTTTTAAAAAAATATTATACTGCAATATATGGTGTTTAAAGTTAAAAATTAATGAACAGCATAGTGCACAAATCAAGCCATAATACATTTAATGTCAATAAAAATTATTATTACCAATTGACGATAATATATAATTCATTAGCTATGTAATATTTTACTGTCAAACATATATAACCTAACAGTTCTTTCTACTTGTATGCAATTGCCCAAATATCTGACTATTTTTTTTAGCTTAGTCAAAATTTGAGACTTTGAAATGCACTAATTTATTTGTCAAAATATTATACATATAAATGAGTGCATTTCAAAGAATTTATTTTCTAAATATATGCAAAAAATTTAAAATACTTTGCAAAGTTTTAATATACTCTATTGTTTATTATTGATATTAAACATTTAATGTTATAACTTGACATGAGGAATTCTTGAGAATTTGCACATTCATAAATCTTCATTTAAATTGATTGGTAAATCCTTACTAAATAGTATATAAATGCACATTACCTATTATTCAAATACCATTTGTGATTCTTGAATGTTAATAAGAAATGACAATTTAAATTCACAAGAAAAAATTGTTAATCTAGTATATTTATTTTCAATGATTCTCTCTAGTTGTATGCAAACATCTAAATATTTTGCAAATTATATTTTCTTTTAGCCTGAAAAACATTGTAAATAAATTATATATAAAAATGTGTTTTCAATAAAATTTTATGCATGATGATTATATGTTATTTATTCTAAACATATATTTTTATAAGATATACATATTAAAGCTTTTTAAAGAAAAATATTAAAAGTACAAATTAAAAATATTGGAAATTTTATGCGTAACTTTTAATGCAGTCTTTAATTAATATAATGACTTCAAGCTTTCGATTCATAACTTAACTTGTAAGGAATTTCCAAGAAGCTGCAAACTGATAAATCCTCATTCAATCTCACAATGCAAAATTAATACGACAAAATGAAAACCGTTTATGAGTTTTTATCTACCTTTTAAATATTTTAATGCTTCGAAAATTTTTGATTAAGTAAGCAAAAATAAATTGCGAGCGCTCTATATGAACTTCTAAAAAAGTGCTCGTCATACGAAACTTTCTCAGCCTCCATCAGTGACGTGTCAGAAGCGTGAACGGGCTTTCTGCTGAGAGAAGGTGTTGGTTATGGTAACCCCAGAGGCCAGGCTTTCCGATATACGGGGTGTTGGTTGGACGCACCCCCCTGCCAAATTTGGCGATTTTGTATATGGTGTGGTAACTAATATTTATTGGAACCCATGTTCTCACTTGCCCCAAGTGTGGAGGCAAGTAGGAATGCAAAGTAAAAAAACTTTAAATATTTTTGACAAAAAAAGTTGTGAATAGATGTAAAAAAAAAAAAGACTATAAATGTCATTAGTCCTCTTTAAAGTTAGTTCCTTTGGGTACATTTGATTAAGAAATTCCTAATCGTTACAGTTAAAATTTATCAGGTCATCAATATACCTCTATTCATATATGTTTCTTAAATCTTTGTTTTGTTAAATATGGTATTAAATTTTGCTGTTACTCTAAGTGCATACATTTATGACTGCAGAATAAAATGTTTCATACTCTGTCAGGAAATATTAATATATTGGAAATATATTGACAATTGCTTTTCTGATTGTTAATGAAGTGGTAGGTGTGATTTTCTCTAACCAAAAAGTGTTATAATAGTTATAGCTTAATCTTCTTTATTTCCTATAGCACTGAACTCTATTGTAGAGTTTTGACCAAAAGAATTTCTGTTCATGTGGATATCTTAAAATCATTTGACTTGATACACAGAATGAAAAATGTTATGAGATTACCTTATCCTGTAAGAACAAAATGTTTTCCCAATATTATCTGAATCACACAATTGTTTTATTTATTTTAACAGACAGTATAAAGGTAACTTAACATAATCAGAATGCAATTAGAATTATTCTCAATTTATCTAATTTCATTTTTATAATTCTAACTCTTAATTTTGCTAGATTTATAGCAAAACTATTTTAATATTATCGACAACAAGTTTGAAGAGTGGTTAAAAGGTAATATATGTCCCCAATTCACATTTGTAGTCCCAGTGTACATTTTTATAGGCATGCATATTTTCTTCTAGTGCATCGGAATTTGAAAATATTTGCAGTTCTAATCACACAATCTTAAAGAATGTCACAAATCTGTAGCATTTCTCTTTTGTCATAGATTTTGTTAAGGGCTCTTTGTCCCAACATCCACTGTGAATACAATAGAATCTAGCGACATTTAATCCAAGGAAATGCATGAAGGATCATTATTAAGAATGAATTTTAATTTAGAAACCTATGTAACCTTAAATATCCATTCCTCAAAATAGAGAAAGGATAAAAAATTAATGACAAGTGAGAAAGACGTGCCAAAATCATGATATATAAAAAAATTATTTGCAGAGTTTTTTGAAAGTTACAAAATTGCAAATACAATTTTTTTTGTAGAAAAATTGAACTTTAATTAAAACCTTACATAAATTTAATCACTCCCCTCCACCCCCACCCTCCCAAAAAATATTGTTTTATAAAATATTGATAGTAAAAAATGAAAAATATGAGAAAATTAGACTACACCAATATTTTTTAATATAGAAATGCCAAAAATACCTTTTTTTTCCAAAAATATTTTTAATTATATTACTCTTTATAATGAGCAACAATCACCCAGCACTCCCTCTTGAAAACTTTATTTTCTGAAAATTAAGATTTATAACAAGAAAATATCTTCTAAATGTACAAATAAAGCGTTAAACAATTCTTATTAATTCATTAATCATTTATTACAGAGAGGTAAAGACAACAATTCAGTATGAAAAAATCCCATTCATAAACACCCTCCCGCACGTCACGAAATGAGCGAGTACGGTTACCGCAGAGAAATTTTTATTGCCCAGCTTCGCGCATCGGTATGAGTATCGTACTTCAACGAAAATTTTAATCAGGAAGAATGTAATATAAATATTTTTCTACTGATCTCTCTCTATATATAATTTTTCTTTTTCTTTTAAGGCTGGGAAATTCTGTTTCTTTACTATAATACCGAGCTGTATCAAATCAGTATGTGACTGGTGGAGTCTGAAGTCACATCCCACATTTGACATATTTTGTTTACAATCTGGAGAAAATTTACAAATGTAAATTGCGTGAGAGATAACTGGGATAAACTTGAAGCATTCAGAACAGTTTTTGCTAAATATGAAATTGTAAATTCATTTTATAAGAAATTTTTAAGAAGCATCACATGATAGCCGTGTAGATTTCTTTTGTTTAGAATTTTTATTATGTGTTTATAATCTCGTAATACAATATTAAAAAGGTGTTGGTCGAAAAAAGACCTTATCAGCCGTGTATTCCTGAAGTTTATCACATGGAATACAAGAGGTCCACAGATAACTGTTTTGAAGTGTTTGGAAATGTGAAGAAACAGATAAAAGCACTATTGTACAGTAGATGAGCGTGGGGGGAAATATCTGTAGTCAACAAACTACAATCAAAGCAAATATGCCTAAACAAACCCATAAGCCCCATATTCTTCATTTCCTGCAATAATTTTATATATTTCATTACATTTATAAACTTTTTAATCTGAGGTTAACCGAGTTTTTTCATCAGATGTTAATCTCTGGAATTTCTCGCAGCATTGGACTAAATAATCAACGATGAAATTATTTTTAATTACCTATAACTAAAATGAATTTAAAGGGAAAAAGTATTAATACTGCTTATACATTATTGATCGGGCCAATATCTGTACTGTGGAGATCCCTTCAAACCGAAACATATCAAATGTCTGCCCGTCCTTATGACCTACCAGGACAAAACAATAAGAATGTCTAAGGAGCCTCATGCCCTAATTATAAAAAATTTAAAATGCTCAGTAGTTTGATTTATCCAGAACGTAATTTAAAACATCTTAGTTTATAGATATCTCATTTCCTAGCACAAACTTTTAGAAATTACTATTCATTTCGTGTGAATAAAACGAAAAAAAATGGAGTGGATCAAGACTTTTTTGTGGCACCATCCCTTGTTCAAATATGCAACTAGTTTTCATTATAAATATAATATAATATTTGCATTCGATCTTTATTTGAATATAGGTAATGTAAATATTCCAATTGTATATGTCTGTATTACATTTTTTCTGGGGGTGGGGCAAAATATTTTAATTTGTCCAAGGAGGCCTTGATATCCATAAATTTGTAAAGCACTGCTATAGGATAATTTAACAAATATTTGTTTGGAGTGATAATATGAATACAGTTAGTTCTAATTTTAATTCTAAGCTTTAACTTTCTGACAAAGTTTTCTCTCTTCATTTCAGTTTGAATAGGCATTTGAAAGAAAATAATAACCCGTGTAAGAGATTTTAAAGTATGTGCTTACCTTTTGGGCACTTTTTTTGAAAAATGTAAAATTTTTATGAAATACATGTTTTTAATTAAAACAGGTAACAAAACTATGGATTAAAAATAATAATTTAATTTAGGCTTTTTTAATTTAGGCAATATTTAGTCTAATTTTAGTAAAAATTATCGCTTATGCCAAACCTTGTGTAACAAAATCTAACCAATATTTTTCACTTTATTTCAACAATCTATTAATAAATCACTTATCTGTGTTGCTATGGTTACTTGACTATGGTTGATAAAGGAAAGTTGTAAAGGTGAAGCTTCAGCCCAAAATTTAGGCTCCTAACTTTCTTTCTACTGATCAGATATACATAATATATAGCCTATGTCCATCTGGAATAACGTACCTTTCGAATAGTGAAAGAATTTTTCAAATAGGTGCAGTGGCTCCAGAGATTACCCTACACATACAAAATCCGCACTCTCTTTATATATTAGTATAGATTATCGCTTATGCCAAACCTTCTATAACAAAATCTAATCAATATATTTCACTTTTTTCAACAATATATTAGTAAATCACTTGGTTATGAAGCAAAAGATTAGCAATACCTCTTAAATTTACCCAAATATACCAAATTTTGTATACACAACATGGTTTTCTTTAAAAAAATTTATAAATTTTTCAATAAAAATAGCTGTTAGCTTAATAAATGCATATTTACAACCTGTATTTTGCTTCATAACATACCAATAAATAAGCAGAACCTTGTGGCATAATTTTATTTAAAAATATTTTAAGAAATGAGATTTTTCGTAACCGTAAAAAATGGAAAATGTAGTTTTCCATAAAACGCAAATTAAGATTTTAATGTAGCTCCCAAACTTCAGATGTCTTTTCAAACTGAAATAACGAGTGAAATATTTATCACAATGCGTGCATTTAAAATTGCGACTAACTTTATTACTATTATCTTCCATTTTGGATGTATCTTTGGTTAAATTTTCCTAACAAATCTCCTAACGATGATCAGAAAATAACAAAGGATTGTAATGGAAGCTAGTTGTATATGTTAATAAGAGATGGCACCCCTATCTGTCATAGAAAAGAAATGATGTGCAAACGTGCTGTCTTGATCCACTCCTGGAGAAAGAAAGAAAAAAAGCGTGATCGTGCAGTGTTAATATATCCCATTCAAATTCCTTTCTTCTCTCATTTCAGGTTCTCGGTACAGATTATTTGGTGGGAATTTAAAATCTTTGTGGTGTCCAAAAATTGAGAAAGTCAACGTATTGCTGGCATTTACAGTTTTCTAATCATTGTGTAAAGGAATGCTGGCATGCTAGAAGACCAAATATCGTGTATTACCAGCATAAAGAGACTTTCCAATACATGCCATTCCTGCGAGCAGAACTCTGCTCAAGCCGAAAATGAATGAACTCCGTGTGAGACGTGTAGAATTAGTCAAAATGTAAAAAGTTCCAGTGCACAGATACCCCTTCGCATCGAAGAAATCTTCAAATTTAATTTATGTGATCGAACATTTTCACAGTTTGCCGCCTTAAATATGCATCATTCGCACCACATTATTGATAATCCTCGTTGTACCCATACAGAACCTTTCACCTGCACTGTATGTGAGAAAAGATTTTCTGTACAGAGTAATTTTAAAAAACATATCCGCACCCACACGGGAGAGACACCTTTCACTTGCACTGTATGTGAGAAAACATTTACTCAACAGTTTAATTTAAAAAGACATCTCCGCATCCACACAGGAGAGAAGCCGTTCAAAGCATTCGCCTGTACTGTATGTGGGAAGAGATTTTCTCGACAGAGTTATGTAACAGAACATCTCCGCATCCACACGGGAGAGAAACCTTTTGCATGCACTGTATGTGAGAAAAGGTTTTCGCAACAGAGTCATTTAAAGACACATCTCCGCACCCACACAGGAGAGAAGCCTTTCGCCTGCACTGTATGTAAGGAAAGATTTTCTCGACAGACTAATTTAACAGAACATCTCCGCTCCCACACAGGAGAGAAACCTTTCGCCTGCACTGTATGTGAGAAAAGATTTTCTATACAGACTTCTTTCAAAACACATCTCCGCATCCACACGGGAGAGAAACCTTTCACCTGCACTGTATGTGGGAAAACATTTTCTGATCGGAGTGCTTTAATCATACATCTCCGCATCCACAAGGGTGAGAAACCTTTCGCTTGCACTGTGTGTGGGAAAACATTTTCTCGACAGGCTAACTTAAATGTGCATTACCGCACCCACACAGGAGAGAAGCCTTTCGCCTGCACTGTATGTGAAAAAACATTTTCTGAACAATCTGAATTAAGAAGACATCTCCGCGCCCACACAGGGGAGAAACCTTTCCCCTGCACTATATGTGGGAAAAGATTTTCTGTACACAGTACTTTAAAAAGACATCTCCTCACTCACACAGGAGAGAAACCTTTCGCCTGCACTGAATGCGAGGAAAGATATTCTCGACAGAGTTTTTTAACAGAACATCTCCGCATCCACACGGGTGAGAAACCTTTCACCTGCACTGTGTGTGGAAAAACATTTTCTCGACAACGTACCTTAAATAGACATCTCCGCAACCACACTGGAGAGAAACCTTTTGCATGCACTGTATGTCAGAAAATATTTTTATCGCAGGAGGATTTGAAAACTCATTTTCTTATCCATGATGAAAAGGTTTTCTGAACAGCATAATTTAAAAAAACATGTTTGCACCTACACATACGAGAAATCTTTCACCTCTATATGAGAGAAAATATTTTCCTTGCAGTGTGTTTTGAATACTCGTCTCCGTACCCATACTAAAGGGAAACTTTTCGATTGCACTAATATGAGAAAAGATTTTCTGCAGAGGATGCTTTAAAAAGAAATACCCTTTCATCTGCAGGGTATAAGAGATAGGCTTATGGCGTAAAACAGATGAAAAACGCATCTCCCTACCCATTCAGAGATGTAACCAACTCTATCGTATGATACGGGATTTTTTAGCGCCGACATTTTTTTGTCCCACCGTGGTGAAAATGTTCAAACACAGGTTTCATGGTCTTTATTTAGAGGAGATGTAGCACATAGATATGTTTGGAATTAATTTAGTGTTTTATAACATTATTAAAATTTTTGGAAAGTGATTGAATTAAAAAAATTGTCATTATACCTGTTTATATTACAGGAAAAGTTGTCATGAAATGTCACTTATGCGATACTTCTGGTTTTTGTTTTTACTTAATATTTGATTGTAATTTTCATGACTTAACTCCTTTTTTCTACATCTACTGCGTTCTGTAAATGAGGAAATAAATATGAATTTTGATATATAAATAAATATTTTACGAATCGATATCGAGACTGGATTAATTTTCTCTTTTGTGTCTCTCTTAATTATTTTACATTTATTTATTTTTTATTATTTTATTCGGAGTTTCTTTAGTAATGTTCAGATAAAGTAATATTTAATGCATGGAACATCTAATGCAAGTTTTTATGAATTCAGCAGTTTCTTTCAGCAAGTTTTTATGAATTTGTTTAGCAATTTACTGGGCCGTTAACCTATGTGATAAATTTTGAGTCTTACATCAAATTAAATTTAATCTCTTACACAAAAACACGAGTGTATCTAAAATTCATAAGAATGTGGAGGCATCAGTAAGAAAATGTATTTTGTAGAAACGACGTGCTGTAAAGGAAAATTCTATCTCTGAGAAATTTATAAACTTTAAGAATATCATTTCGAGCTTGCACACATTTGAGGATAACGCTTCTGCGTTTGTAAAAGATTTAAGGGGACAGTGGACCTTCAAACCTAACTTTTTTTGTTTTGAATGGATTTGCTTGAAATTTGAATATGCGATTACTACCATAGATATGTAAAAGTGGTTAAAATTTAAAGAGGAAATATTAATAATTTATGAATTATTAATTATATCAAAAATTGGCCTCATTAAAAATGTTCCACGCGCATTTCTGTTGCATATAATATGGTAATTTTTATTGACAGGATACCTTATAGAACTAACAATGAAACTTATTGCTTATTTTAAGCATTCGCTAAAAATATAAAGAGAAAAAAATAATAATAGTGAAAACATCCTTTTTATTACGCAAAATACCTATAAATCCTCTTTTCAAGTACAAAATTTTGAAATTCTCAGCTACGAAGCATGATTTTTTTCAATAAGATTTATTTGATATTCAGTTAAGTATATAAAACTTAAATTTCAAAGCAATACGATAATTAGAAATGCGCCTGGAGCAGTTTAAATATTCGTATGACATGAAAATTTTTATTTTGAGAAAAACCCATTTAAAGTTATTGCTATTAGTAACCACATAATATCTAAATTAAATACAAATGCCTATAACTAGGAAAGTAATCACAGAAATTAAAAATTCTTTTTGCAACACATTCCTACTCGTCCGTAGTTTCACAATTCAATAAAATTAAAACGAATTTTTGGACAAATTTCACAATTTTGAAAGTCCACTGTCCCCTTAAATGAAAGTTTTTGAAATAAACTAGGCAAAAAAAATGTGGATATTCCGTATAAAAATAAATTGGTGAAATGATACATTTAGGTGAACTAGAAAAGGATTCATTAATAGAACTTGAATCTCGCAATTTGTGAGGTATTTTTTTTTCAACCAAAGATTTTTAGAAAATCTTCATTAAGGTAGGATTTCACTGTTTGAGATTCCCTCCCACCGCATGGTTTCATGGTCGGGACACTGACAGGTTGGAGGGGAGTCGATCCTTATTACGCTATGCAGACTGCACACAATGCAGCGCTCGTCTCTTGTGAAGTATGGAAAAAATACACATGACGGAAAAAAGTAAATCAGCATCACCGGAAAATAGGAATGAAAAGAAAATGTGCGGAGAACGCTGACTCATTTGACTTTCAAAAAAAAAACCTTTTTCTTTATTTTAGTAGGCTCAAAATGAAAGCGAAAGTTCGATCTCCTTTTCTTAGAGACGGTCATAAATACTAGTTGTAGAAAAATTTTGCATCTTAAAACAAGATAAACTTTCTGCAGTTACAATGCGCCCAAGTTTTCCCCCCGACATATTTCTGCAGATCAGTGGCTCTTATGCAGACGAAATTCCTCCAGCCGTGTCTTGCAAGTGGGGTTATCGATTATTCCCATGGAAACGAATGAGATAACAACGACCATATTTACTTTCACTGCCCCGGTTAATTTACCACTTCCACGTTAATTTGAAGTGCTGGTTAAAAGATTTCTCGCATTCTTAATTCAAGCGAGAATACCGCCGATAGAGCTGATGAAAATATGAACAACTAAGAAGAACATCACTCTGTGGGCCGAAATCGTAAGCAAGTACCAGGTCTAGGGCTATAATAGGGCGTCGAGCTGTACTTTGAAGAGATCCTACGCACGGTCTAAACACCGTAAAGAACGTTTGCAGTTGTTTTGGTGTGCATATTCATACCGGATTAGTAGGTAAATACGAATGTAAATATAGTCACTGTCATTTTGTTTGCTTCCTTGGGAATAATCAATAACCACACTCGCACGGCATGACCGAGGGTATTTGGTCTCGATACCAGATCACGTTTTCCAGCTGTTCCTCAAATAAAAACGTCAAGGAATTAAGTTAACGTCAGTGCACAATGCACATTGCTTTGAGCACATGAAAAATGTGTGATTTTAGAAAATACAAGAAATGTTCTGAACTCTCAAAATTACGAGTAAATGACAGTGAAATTTTGTTATATGGACCGAACATGTGAAAAAGAAGTAATTTCAACAATAGAGAATTTATAAAAATTCAAAAAGAATAATTTAAATAATTAATTACTCATTGAAAACAGTTTAATCAAAAGATAAATGCAAACAATTCGTTGTCGAATCTTTAATTTAATATTATTTGTTCAGACAGCTTTGAATCTGGTCGGAATTCGATGGCGGCAGCATTAGAGCCTATCGAGAGAGTGGTTTATCGTTCCACGCTATTGCTACTCGCCTTGGTCGGAATCAAACGACTGTCATACGGATGGAGAATCGATGGGTTCAGGGGGTTCATATTAAACACTATGCAGGATCTCAATTTCCTCCCGCTAGAAACGCACGAGAGGATGTTGTCAGGGCGGCCTTGCAGGATCGTAGGGCCATATCATGGAACTTGAGTCAGGAAATATGCTTGTTTGCAGCACGACAAGTATCCACACTGACAATGCGATGATGTCTTGAGCAGCACGAACGGTGACTATTGAGGCTTCTCTGGACAATGCATCATAGAGACGCGTGGGGACAGTGGAGCGCCCAACGACAAAACTGGATAAGAGTGGCACCAGGTCATCTTTTCAGATGAGTCTTGTTTCAGCGTGCAGCATCATGATAGACGTCTGAAGGCACCGAGGAGAACGCACGTGGCCTGCTTGCATCCGATATCGGCATACCGTCCGTGCATCAGGTGTGATGGTATGGGCAGCCATTGGATGCACGACACGAACACCTCTTATTCGCGTCGTCGGTAATATGAACAGCCAGCGTAACATTTCTGAGATCTTAAGGCCGGTGGCTGTACCCTAGCTTCGATGCCTCGGAGACTTCATTTTTCAAGAAGATAATGCAAGATCGCATGTTGCCGTCCATTCCTGACCTACCGGGACACAGGGAATGTTCGACTGTTGCCCTGGCCTGCACGTTCTCTAGATGTCACATCCATTAAATACATCTAGTCATGGGTTGCTGAGAGATTGGGCCGCCACCACTCTCCAGCCACTACGATTGATGAAGTGTGGCATAAACTTGAAGTAGCATGGAATGACTTGCCCGTTTATGTCATCCAAGCCGAGTTCGACTCGATACTAAACCGGGTTAGAGCCCTTTTAGCTGCCATAATCGGCAGCTGTGTATACTAATTTCGGACCCTGTATACCCCAAGTTGCCTACAAATGTAATCATGTTTTCTTCCTACTATGTTGTATATGTACAATAAGTAAAGATTTGTTATTTGCTTTTCTTAATGGCGTTACAATTTTAATGGCCAACGGTGTATTTAAATTCTTTCGGCATTCAGATGTTCTACATCAGGGGTGTCAAACTCAAAGGCTACCTTGGGCCAAACAAACAAGGTTTAGCTATAGGTGGGCCGCAAAAAAATCAATATTGATAGAAACGTAGGTTTACTTACCTAATTACAGTATATTCAACATAATTATATGCATTTTGTTTAATAATAGCTAAAAAAGAGTATAATTAAAAAACATTTAGCGAATTCTTCCTATCTTATTATAATTCTGCGACGGTTTTTTTATTATATATTATTGTGTGCCAATATATTGGCCGGGCCACAAAAATGTTCGTCGCGGGCCGCAAGTTTGACACCCCTGTTCTACATGAATTAAAACAATGAGAGCCCAAATAACGACACGAAAATATTCCCGAAACGATTACTCTCCATCCACCAACTTACTATATATATATATATATATATATATATATATATATATATATATATACAGAGAAAAGATTGGTCGGTCAACCCATTTCTCCGAGTTAAAATCCACCGCACAGTGGAACTCCCTTTTGATGAGTTGTATAACCCATGTGGGAAATGGGTTTTAGAACCCATCCTCCCAAGTGGGTTAGTTTACCCGCCACTGCGGGTTTATCAACTCACTAAGTGTATACTATTAAAGTGAGTCGAAAAATACATTAAAACGAGCAACTGAACTTGCTTTTGGTGAGTTTTATAACCCATGTGGGAAATGGGCTCTAGAACCCATCTTCTCAAGTGGGTTCGTTTACCCTCCACCGCGTGTTCCTCAACTCAGTAAGTGGGTACTATTAAAATGAGTTGGGAAACACATTAAAACGAGCAACTGAAGTCGCTTTTTACTGAGTTTTATAACCTTTTTCATTCTAGTTTAAATTATCTGTTTATTTTGCGTCAATAAATCCACTACCAGGGAGTTCTTTTGAGCGCAATAGGGCTTCAGTACGTCGATCAAATTATTGATTTTTAGAAGTTATATGATTTATATCAATTTAATAGATGCTAATTTTCTCCCATAGTTATATAAACCGATATTTTTTTAAAAATATCATCTAAACTCTACTCCCTCACGTCAACTCATGAGGAAATTTACAAAATATAAACATGGTGATTAAAATGAGAATTTTAGGATATCTCGTAATTAGAAATGTTTGTTAAAGAAAGTAAAAATTATATCATAAAATTTTGTCAGTTACTCTTATAAGGGATTTTATCAGGTGAAAATATATTCTCAAAGTTGTAAGGTATGCATTTTTGGTATGCAATTTTTTTCACGGGAGTACAAAGAAAGAAATGAATTCCAAATGAAAAAAAAAACCCGGAATTTTAACTCCGAATTGTGACACAGCTTTTCGTATATATATATATATATATATATATATATATATATATATATATATATATATACACTCAAGAGCCAAAACATTATGACCACCTGTCAATAACGAGTTGGCCCACCTTTGGCGCGCAACACAGCTTCAACCCGCCTTGGCATGGATGCCGCAAGTCCTTGGTAGATGGCCGGAGACAGATTGTACCAGATGTTTAAGCAACGGTCACGCAAATCCGAGATATTGCGAATTGGTGGTCTTTGAACTCTGAGCTGCCGTCCCATGACATCCCAAATGTGTTCTATCGGATTGAGATCCGGTGAGTTAGGCGGCCAGGACATTAACTGGAATTCAGCATCATGTTCCTGGAACCACTCCAACACAATTTTAGCCTTGTGACACGGGGCGTTGTCCTGTTGGAACATTCCATTTCCAGCTGGAAAAACAGAGGCCATGTAAGGGTGTAACTGGTCCGCAATGATGTTCAGATACCCTGTAGCATTCATGGTCTGCTCTACCACAACCACGGGTCCCAGAGACGCCCAAGAGAACGTCCCCCAAAGCATAATACCGCCACCACCGGCCTGTGTATGACCTACTGTACATTGAGGGAGCAACAGTTCGCCTGGAAGACGGCGTATCCTGACACGGCCATCGGCGTGATGAATGACAAACCGTGATTCATCTGACTAGGCAACTCTCTCCCACTGATCAATGGACCAGTCGCGATGTTCCCGGGCCCAGCGCAGGCGCAGTTGGCGATGACGCTTGGTCAGCAAAGGCACACGAGTGGGACGTTTGCTGCGTAGCCCCATATCCAACAGTGTCCGCTGAACAGTGTACTGCGATACTATTCTACTTGGCACTGCATTGTATTGGGCTGTCAGCTGAGCCACTGTCTGGCTCCGGTTTTGCTTCACTATGCGAGACAGTCTCCGACGACCTTTTTCTTTGATAGCGTGTGGACGTCCAACACCATGTCGTCTACTGCTGATTTCACCGTCATTCATCCACTTTGCATAAGTACTAACAACTGTAGGTCGCGAACAACCCACGAGTCGTGCAGTTTCGGAAATACTTGTTCCGAGCCTTCGAGCCATTACCATCTGCCCTCTATCAAAGTCGCTTAGATCCGCAGCCTTTCCCATCACACACAGAAGTAAGTGAAAGAATGATTCTCCAGACTCTCCAGCAGCAGTTAAATACCACTTCCACCTGATCACGTGCCTTCCACGTCATCCAGGCGAATTCATTGCAAAATGTAGGGGTGGTCATAATGTTTTAGCTCTGGAGTGTATATATATATATATATATATATATATATATATATATATATATATATATATATATATATATATATATACGATGTGAGTTATTTCTGAACCGCAATATTTTGTGTGCTTTTTAATGAAGGATCTTCCGTATTCGTCGCTTTCTTGTATATTTTTTATGTAAAGCACAATGAAAATATCTGCTGTCAAAGGTAAATGATGCAAAAGTTATGAGTCCCACAGACCTTGTACTTGCACGATTGTTCTAAATTAATATTTAGCAAATTAGTATCCGTTAAGATGCCCTGAGATCTGCACTACAAATTATAGCTTCGAAACCACTGTTCTCCCGTGGGAGGAAAAACGCACCTCTCCCATTTAAGTCTGATAAAGAATTAAATTATTTTAAACTAAATGAGAATAATTGCAAGATAAAAAGAACTTTTAATATACCATGTTTTTAAATTTTCTGTTGAATCATATAAACTTGACAATTCTATGTATTAATAAATACTTTTTAAAAAATTTTTTTGATGAATTATCCCATCAACTTGAAAGAAAATGAAGTTAATTGGAAGTTAACTTGCGTTTAACTTTTCGTTCCCGTCTTGGTCGATAGATGGCTGCACCAGTCTACAAAACAAAATTAACTGAAAATAACTGAAAATTAATTTAATTCTGATTAAAGATGTCTAAAAGTATTTTAAAAATGCATTGTCATCGTGTTCTGAGCTATTCTGAAAGTTTCAAATGTCCAGCTAGTTGGGAAATTAGTTAAATATCGATTGCAAGATTATTAAGAGAGAAGCACACAAACAAACAAGAAAGCATGTTAATAAAATAATGGTGAAAATGTAAAGAGCTCTTACGACAGGTTTCTCGCTATATCTGAACTACCATTATTTTTCATCAGGTCTAAACTACCATCTCTTGTTTTATTATGTCATATTTCTCTTAATTGAATTTCTGAACACAAAAAATAAAATAAAAACGAATTAAAACTTCGTAATTTCACTGCTTCTAATAATTGTTCACTTAAACGAATATGTGTGCCTGGGTATATTTCATTTAAATAGAACTGTGCATAAAAAGACATTGTCTCTTTTAGATGGAATGTGCAATGAATCACTAAAAATTAGCTCTATACAACATAAAGAATCCAAATAAAAAAAATTAGCGGGAATTAATAAAAAGCAATTAATAAAAATTTGTGGGAAAATATTGACTTTTTCATCTTTAGATTACGATAACTTGCCAAAAAATTATCGTAGAATTTTGATCTTTTTACAATTTGAGACTACAGACATTTCTCTTTCAAACTAGACCTCATTTGTTTAAAAATATTTCAAAACAGACTAAAATTTTCATCAAAAAATGAAACACAGTTTTTCAAGAAATATCGTCACATATGTGGATGTAATATGGATGCTCCTCGAGTTTTTATCTTACAAAGAAAATATTTACATCATCTGGAAACTGAAAGCTTTCTTATTCATATAAACCTCATTTCAAGTCTCTATCTTAAATTTTCGATTTTCAATTGAATTTTATAGTTTATACTTCAGTTGCGTGTATTCCGTTAAAATGTTATCAAGCAGGGCGGTCGACCTGCAACGCCAAGCTAAAAAAACAAAATAGACGCCAAATGAATAAACGCGCCAAGTAAAAAAAATCGCGAGACCGCTTACTGCTTATATACTCTGCATCTATTTGGCCTAACTTAAAATCTTTCATATGTTTATGTTTCAGTTAAAAAAAATAAATATTTCTATCTTGAATTAGCATAAAACTGTAAAATTAGCATCTCAGGGCGATAGTACGCCAAAATGGCAAAATGGCAACTATTTTGGTGTACTATCGCCCAACGGTATTGTACGAACCGTTTACTCATTATCACTTACAGAAGGAATCGGTGTACTTGTTGGTTTCTTAAGGAAGTGAAATCTTAAGTAAGTGTATAGAATTTTTAATTATATTGTATATGTATGTCCGTATTTGTTTGTTTGTTTTATACGTCCATAGAAAATACTAAGGATTGAATTCAAATAATAAGGATTAATTATTATTCATATTTTATTTTTTGCTACAACCACGTGGGCTTGCAAAATAGAGAAATATACATATAACGTATACAAATATACATATAGCAAATGATTAGTGATGTATAAATAGTGTTTAGTACGATATTACCCATTGTTTTTATAAAGATTGACTAGAATAGAAAAATGCCATCCAAATTACAATTAAAACGAAAAAGCAACCAGGCCTATTACAGAGATTCGAAAAAACGAAAAGTGCTCCAATTAAGTAAACACAGTGACACATTAGGTCCTGGTAGAGATAAATCCCCACGCTATGAAATAAATGCTTCAAATGAAACAGTTGAAGCCAGTTAGTTGTATTGTGCAAACAACTGTAGAATCCAAAAATTGTTTGAAGAAAATCGCTGAAAAAACTACACACAGAAAAACGTACTACAAAAATTATTATATGCTCAATAAAGAAAAATTTAGACATGCCAGGCAAACAAATCTTTCTATTCTAAAAAAAAGTAACTCCCGCTGCCGCTATCAAAAGCTTGTCACGCTATATCCTCCGAAACCGCTGGGGGTATGGGGTCGAGAGCGATACCAATGGATGCAGAAAAATGGGGGTCCAAAGTAAGACATGTCTCATCTTCGTCGGACTTTAAGTTTTTTTAAATTTTATGTTTTGTGGGAAAATATTGACTTTTTCATCTTCAGATTACGATAACTCGCCAAAAAATGATCGTAGAATTTTGATCTTTTTATAATCTAAGACTACAGACATTTCTCTTTGAAACTAGACCTCATTTGTTTAAAAATATTTTAAAGCAGACTAATATTTTCATCAAAAAATGAAACACAGTTTTTCAAGAAATATCGTCCCCTATGTGGATGTAATATCGATGCTCCTTGAGTTTTTATCTTAAAAAGAAAATATTTACAGCATCTGAAAGCTGAAAGCTTTCTTATTCCTATAAACCTCATTTCAAGTCTATATCTTAAATTTTTGATTTTTAATTGAATTTTAAAGCTGATAATTCAACAGTGATGAAACGCCCTTCGCATTAAGGGTGACAACAGTAAATGGATGGAAGCTGTTACATTGGCCGAGAATCACCCTTATGTATCTCGCTATTAGCCATAACAGACTAGCGAGTGTAGCGAGCCTAGAGGTGGAGGCCCTAGTCTTATAAATTTACTGAATATGCTACAAAGATCTTAGACGTGTGCCTAGAATGGGCAAATAATAATAAATTAAAATTTGACACGGATAAATGTTTCTACACGATAATAGCATTTAAAAGACAAATCAAACGTAAACCAACAATCAAATTGGGTATGCATGGTTATGGTATTAAATATTGTAAAGCAGTAAAGTATTTGGGTATACTCTTGGATAAAGACCTAAATTTTATACATCTTGTGGAAGTACGGAAAAAGGCCCTTAGAGTGATGTACAGTCTGGCAAGGTATAGTAAGAAGACATGGGGTTTCAGGCCCAGTATATTGAAAGAAATATATAAAGTAATAATAGAAAAAATTATCCTTTATGGGTCTCCATTCTGGTTCAAGAATACAGCAAGACAAAACAATTTATTAAATAAAATTCAAAGACCTTTCTTACTGAGCATTACAAAATGCTATAAAATAGTTTCAACGAATGCATTGGCTGTACTGGCAGGATGTATGCCTTTACATCTCAGAGCTGAAATTGACTACAAAATGTTTGAAATATATTACAAGGAACAAGGAATAGAAGTTATGGATATAAAATTTAGTAAAAACAATTGTGAATTGGCAAACAGACCTATAAAACGTGACACTGACTTATGGTCAATAAACTGGACATTTGATTTAAGCCCAATTACTGATATTAATTATTACACGGATGGCTCCCGCATGAATGGAAAAAATGGTGCAGGTATTAATAAATATATAAAGGATTTAAAAGTATTGGAAACAAAACAAAGGCTATCTGATAATGAGTTCCTTTAGTGCTGAACTGTATGCAATACAATTGGCTATTGAAGATGCTATTGGACATTAGGGTGGAACGAAAAAAACTTTTTTTTGAATTTCAATATGCTCTAGTTTTCGAAAGTTGCCTTTTAACAAAATAAAGACGGAAATTAAATATTAGCGTAACTGGTGCATGTTTTCAGTTAGCGCAAGAAGGGCAAACTTTTGGTTTTTATTAAATTTTTGACAAATTTCGCAATTATTTTGAAATTGAATACACTTGTAGTACAAAAAAGTAGCAAAATATGTAATTTAAGCATTCCTTTTAGTCAGGAGATCTGCTAAACAGATTATATAATACGTTTTACTTCATAAAAAGGGTACACATAAAGGCACTTAAGGACGAGGCACTTAAAAGACACTCGGACATCACGGTGGAACCGAAAAAAATTTTTTCGGAATTTCAATATGCTCTAGTATTTGAAAGTTGTCTTTTAAAATTAAAATTAAGAATATAAAATATTTTTGCTCTATTAAAATATTTTCAAGTGCCGCAAAGGGCTTCAAAATGATATTTTTATGAAAAAGTGATTATATTTGTATTTTTTGTTAATTTCTTTTATAGTATATTAAAATAATGTATATTTTCTGTAAATAAAATATTCAAAATATGATATTTTGACAGAAAAATTTGCATATTCTAAGTATTTCAAATTTTTAGATGCCGTAACAGTACAACTGATTTTGTGGAATTTCGCGATTTTCATCATATTAATTTTACATTAGCATATTCTTATAATACACATTGGAATGAAGGAAAAACAATTTTTAATTGACGGACCTTAGTTAAAATAAACAAATCACACTAATTTCGAAAAATATTAATGTAATGTATATTAAGGCAAAACATTATTTTGAAAAAAATATTCATGTTTTTCAAAAGTCCATATTAATCACACATGGTTTCCATTACTTATTTCACTGACACATTGAATTGTTTTTTGTTTCAAATTTTGGCATTATTTTTTGAGAATGTATTTTTGTTTTTATCAATGCATCTCTTAGAGAAGTACCACGAACGAACAAGGATGACCAGGTAACTAATTTAACAATCCTTTCTACTACTTGTGTGTGACATGGAATGTTGTTGAAGTCAATAATTTGTTTCTCGTGATCAGATTCTTTTGCTTCCTTTATAAACAGTTTTAGTTTGTCATCAGAAACATCCCTCGTCATAGGAGGTTCTGTTACTTTAACATCATTCCATTCAATCATATCAATATAATCCTTGGCATCAAAGTTTATACGTGGAACTAAATTCTTTCTGATGCCTCCTTCATTTTCCGCCCTTGCTTTTAGAATCCGGCGTAATCCAAGCTCTCTTACATGACTGCGATCGTCTAATATCATACAAAGGAGGAGATTTTCCGAAGCGGCAAAGTATGCATTTCTTTGAATGACAGGGTCAATTACATTTTTAAGAGTCTAATTGAGGTAACGTGAATAGCTTACAAGTTTCCACAAGTGCTTCGATCCACGGATACAAGATGGTTTCAGCTTTATGTTAAACCAAATTGGTGCATAAACTTTCAAAATGTACTCAGTCAGTATTCGGACATTTTTTGCAGGACATTCTGTTCCCACATACAAGCGAAGTATTCGGTTTGCTAATGTAAGCCATCGTGAATGACAAAATTTTCCTGGTTTTCTCATGGAGAAATCAGAAGAGCACTTTCCAACAGAGATTGCATTATACATTTCTAACAAATATTTTGGGTCCACACTTAAATCATCCTTAATTTCTAGTAATGTAATGTTATTTTCAATAGGTGAAAATTCAATCACTGGAAGTTCAGAGCAGTTTTCTAGTTGTTTAAGAATTTCTCCTCCAAATTCATTTGGGCCTTTAGTTTTTCCATCTAGGAAGCAAAATAGGTGACGTAGGGGCAGTTTATTTAAATTATTGAATTCAACAACATTCCATGTCACACACGAGTAGTAGAAAGGATTGTTAAATTAGTTACCTGGCCATCCTTGTTCGTTCGTGGTACTTCTCCAAGAGATGCATTGATAAAAACAAAAATACATTCTCAAAAAATGCCAAAATTTGAAACAAAAAAAACAATTCAATGTGTCAGTGAAATAAGTAATGGAAACCATGTGTGATTAATATTGTACCAAAATCGTGGTACGGAAAGTTCTTTTTTTTTTTTTTTTTTTTTTTTACAAGTGCATTCAACGAAATGAAATAAATATGCCAGTTACCACAAATGAGAAACAGAGATTTTTATAGACATCAAAACTAACATAAATCTTCTTTTTACAATCTTCGCTGGACTTCAACAATCGCCAGCCTCTAGGTAGCTTTCTTGACAAATTGTGATTTAAAAGAGCTTTAATTAATAACACATAAAAATATAAGCAAGTGAAATTATACAACCTTTCACAACTATATCGAGGCCTCCGAAATCTAAGCCAAGGTCTCACGTTACATCCGTCACGACAAACTACCTAAACTAATCAATCACCTATCTCGTCAAGGATATCGCTTCAACTCCATTGCAGTTCTAAAAACCTATTTTATCTCGCAAAACAAAACCCGCGTTGCCACACTACACAACCAAACGATTTTCCAACAATCAACCTAAAATCCAGATTTATCACTTACTCCTTGGTTTTAATTCCACAACTCCCGAAACATCGCACTTTGGCGATAAAACGCCAAATTGGCTCCCAAACATGTAACATTGCCCCCTCCTCAAAAGACTGGACGTCCCGGACAGTCCTACACTAACAACAACGGTCCTAAAAATATTACTACAAAATACAATTTCATAAAAACACAACACATATACCATTACAAATTAAATAAATAAACACATAAAAACGACAGTTGCAACAGTATTTATTTATTATTTTTATTTTAGTATATAAAATAAAAATAATAAATAAATAAATAAATTGGGTAGCCTGGATCTACTTAGGAGCAACAGCCTACGAGCAATGGCTCGGGTATCCTCAAACTCTTCAGGACCCACTCACGTCCCATGGTAAGGAGCGAGCCGGTCGTAATGCACGACCTTCGCTTTGCTGTTCGCAGATTTGCGAATCCGTACGACGATTGAACCTCTTCAGCGGAACTGGAGCTTGGGAAGTACACCTTCCCGGCGAACGGGACTCCACAGTCGAACTTTGGTTCCTTCCTGGAACTGGTGGTCTGTCGCTATCACGTCGTAATGTCTTCTCATTCTGTAGTTGACCACGCTGACCTTGCTTCGCCAAAGGACGCTGTCGCTGACCACGCTGACCTTGCTTCGTCAATTGACGCTGTCGAGTCAAGTTCGTGCGGCCCACATCTGTTGCACGGGCGAGCACGGCCTGGAATTCATTGAGGAATTTCTCTGCTTCCTTTCTTCGTTGATCAATAAATTCCGCACTCTTCAATACATCTGCGGTCAAATTGGAGCGCTCGACGACTGGCAGGTCACGCTTCCTACTTTTTTCAATGACCGGGGTATAAGTTGGCAACATTTCATTTTTCTGGATTTTCTTGTCTTTATTGCTGACATCGGCAATCTTGACGGGGACCGTACCTTTCGTCTGGTCCACAAGAGTTGCGACAGCAAAGAGACCTCTTCTACTATTGTCCGGCATGGAGGGTATGGTGCTATATTGAGTGGCTTTAATTTGGTGAGAATTGAAATTTATTATGAAATTATTTCTGTTTAAAAAGTCAAACCCGAGAATCATCGGGTCAACAATATCGGCAACATACGCCGTATGCCGATAACTATTATTCCCGATGCTTATATGGAGTGCAACTTTTCCATTCATCTTAATTCTATCCCCGGTCACGGTCCGCAAAGTGATGTTTGGTGGTGTGAAAAGTAGCTTTCCGCCAAGTTCTTGAGCTAAATCCGTTCTGACGATGGTTACGTTGGCACCGGTGTCAACCAGCATCCTACACGGTTGACCGTTTACAAAACCTTCAACAAACGGCCTGCTTTCTTCGTGATGCATCGACGACACATTCAGAGAATTGCAAGAGGGCTTCTCCTCGTCCGGCTGCCTTCGCCAATTCAGATGGCCGGGAACTGATTTCCCTGGGTCTTGGCGTCTTGATTCATCAGCTTGGCGCGCTAGACAATTCCTTCTGAGATGTCCCTCACGCCCGCAGGTCCAGCACTTCAAAGGATTTCTTCTTGGCGGCATGTTTGAATTCACCCCTGCCAAGGCACCGATTCGTTTTTCTATTTCTTCAAGTCGAGCGGCTATTGGGTCGTTTTCGGCGGCGGTCACCCCTCTCACAAGTTGGCGGTCACGGCGAGTCGCCCTCTGAGCGGACTCGTACTTCATTGCGTACACCAAAGCTGACTTCAAGTCTTTGATGTCCGCCATTCTTAGTGCTCGTTGACTCTCCGGATCGCGGATGGCGTCCACAAAGTATTCTAATGCTAGGTTATCCCTAACTTCCGTCGGACATTCTGGGAAAGCTAATTGAGCTAATCCCTCAATAGCTGACGCAAGTTCCTGTAATGTCTCTGTTGATTTCTGTTGGCGGGACTTCAGCTGTAAGCGGCTATACTCTTTACGGCATTTCTCGCCAAAGCGCATTTCGAGAGCACTCGTCAAGGCCTCAAAATCTAGTTGTTTCTCTACTGCGATGGTCTGCAGTACATCGGCAGCCTCGCCACGGAGTGAAGTAGCCAATTGGCATGCTTGCATTGCAATGTCCCATCCATTGGCAGTCGATGCCATATTAAACTGTGTTTTAAACACCTGCCAAGACGTTTTGCCGTCATAAGTAGACACTTTTACGGCAGGGCGGGACGATTTCGACACCGGGTACGCCTCCTCAATACTAGCGTCAGAGTAGTAAGGTATAGTAACTGGCGTTGATTCTTCTGCGAATTTCTTCTCTAGACCGTTTATTTGTTTCTTAATGGCTTCCCTAATTTTCTGGTCAACAGTCTCGACCGTAGCTTTGAGTTTTGACTCGATAGTGTTGGCGCGTTCTTCCATTTCATTAAATTTCTCGCCTACGGTAATTTTTAGCTGTTCTTGACTTTCGCTAATTTCGCCAAGTCCCGTTTCCAACTTCTTCTGGCTTTCGCCAATTTTCGATTCTAACTGATTGGCGAGTAAATTCTGGCTTTCGCCAATTTCCTGTTTTAACTGGTTCTGGCTTTCGCCAAGTTTTGCTTCTAAATGATTCTGGCTTTCGCCAATTTTCGATTCTAACTGACTGGCGATCTGGGACTGGCTTTCGCCAAGTTTAGCCATTGAATCTAACAGTATTTTAAACTGATCTTCCATTTTTCGGGTAACTGGCATTCACTTAAAAATATCCCACTTCTGACACCAAAAATGTACCAAAATCGTGGTACGGAAAGTTCTTTTTTTTTTTTTTTTACAAGTTTTTTTTTCAGTTCAACGAAATGAAATAAATATGCCAGTTACCACAAATGAGAAACAGAGATTTTTATAGACATCAAAACTAACATAAATCTTCTTTTTACAATCTTCACTGGACTTCAACAATCGCCAGCCTCTAGGTAGCTTTCTTGACAAATTGTGATTTAAAAGAGCTTTAATTAATAACACATAAAAATATAAGCAAGTGAAATTATACAACCTTTCACAACTATATCGAGGCCTCCGAAATCTAAGCCAAGGTCTCACGTTACATCCGTCACGACAAACTACCTAAACTAATCAATCACCTATCTCGTCAAGGATATCGCTTCAACTCCATTGCAGTTCTAAAAACCTATTTTATCTCGCAAAACAAAACCCGCGTTGCCACACTACACAACCAAACGATTTTCCAACAATCAACCTAAAATCCAGATTTATCACTTACTCCTTGGTTTTAATTCCACAACTCCCGAAACATCGCACTTTGGCGATAAAACGCCAAATTGGCTCCCAAACATGTAACATTATGGACTTTTGAAAAACATGAATATTTTTTTTCAAAATAATGTTTTGCCTTAATAGACATTACATTAATATTTTTCTAAATAAGTGTGATTTGTTTACTTTTAACTAAGGTCCGTCAAGTAAAAATTGTTTTTCCTTCATTCCAATGTGTATTATAAAAATATACTAATGTAAAATTAATATGATGAAAATCGCGAAATTCCACAAAATCAGTTGTTCTGTTATGGCATCTAAAAATTAGAAATACTTAGAATATGCAAGTTTTCTGTCAAAATATCACATTTTGAATATTTTATTTACAGAAAATATACATTATTTTAATATACTATAAAAGAAATTAACAAAAAATACAAATATTATCACTTTTTCATAAAAATATCCATTTTGAAGCCCTTTGCGGCACTTGAAAATATTTTAGTAGAGCAAAAAAATTTTATATTCTTAATTTTAATTTTAAAAGACAACTTTCAAAAACTAGAGCATATTGAAATTCCAAAAAAAAAAATTTTCGTTCCACCGTGATGTCCGAGTGTCTTTTAAGTGCCTTTATGTGTACTATTTTTATGAAGTAAAACGTATTATATAATCTGTTTAGCAGATCTCCTGACTAAAAGGAATGCTTAAATTACATATTTTGCTACTTTTTTGTACTACAAGTGTATTCAATTTCAAAATAATTGCGAAATTTGTCAAAAATTTAATAAAAACCAAAAGTTTGCCCTTCTTGCGCTAACTGAAAACATGCACCAATTACGCTAATATTTAATTTCCGTCTTTATTTTGTTAAAAGGCACTTTTGAAAACTAGAGCATATTGAAATTCAAAAAAAAGTTTTTTTCGTTCCACCCTATTGGACATGGTCATAAAGCAATTGATATATTATATTCAGACTCACGTAGTTCATTGCAGGCGTTAAATACACTTAGTTTTAAAAGTGAGATGGTAGATAACATCAAAAAGTAGTTAAAACTACGTGACTTAATGTCTCACTACATTGGATAAAAGCGCATATTGGAATTGATAAAAATGAAACAGTTGATCAGACTGCAAAAGTAGCAACTAAATTAGAAGTAATAAATAAAGAAATTAAATGAACTAGAAACCAAGTAAAAGCAAAATTTTTTCAAATGGCGGAACATCGTCTGGCAAGATATGTGGAACAATACAACAGTTGTAACTAGAGTAAGAGAAATTTTTCCTTAAGTTAAAACTGACAGGCTAAGTGCAGATTTTTACATAAACCAAGCAATCACAGGACATGGGTAGTTTGGTAGTTATCAAAGCAGGTTTCACGCAAAAAGTAGCACTTGCTCTTGTGGTGCTGAGCAATCGGTGGAGCAATGTATAATAGTATGCAGTCAATTTAATAATATACGCAGTGGCTTACCTACCAATATTGATATTTGGAATAAGAATAAGTTTTATAATGATTATTATTGTAGAAGAGCCATAAGAAAAATAGTTATGACCCTTATGGCTGTTCATTTTCCGATTACTTAATACTTCTATTTCGTTGTATTTTACACAATTAGCATAAGTCCCCCCCCCTTTAAGTCCTTTTTTTTAAACGCATAACCGAAAGGTTGGGTCGTTTTATATTTGTATATTAGTATCAATACTTTATTATCCTGTTTATCAATAAATTTTAAACTTGCTGTGTGGTACAGATAATAATGTGAACATGCAATTCCAAAATCCTGAGACTTTCAAAATTTATTTATAAACTGAAACATATTAAAAACTACTTAGGATAAAAATGAAAAAGAAAATTGAAGATAATACATCTTATAAATGCAGAATACTATTATCACTCCCAAAAACATATCTTCGACGCAGGTTTTTAGTTTGTAAAGTGTTAGAATATTTCAGCTGTAAAATAGCCATCTACTATATGAGCTGAAAATCAAATACATATCCCATGTGATTAATATATACACTAATCCAAAATATTAAAGTACTATTTTTGGCTGAAAATGAATTCTGTCCAGTGTTAAACACTCTTCATTAAGAATAAAAAATAATCATAATAACCTAACTTTTCTCTTCCCAATTATTTTTTTAAAACTCCTATGGAGATGCTCAAATTCTAATTTTGAGAAGGTATCCGCATTTTCCTGAGCGACATTATTTAAACACAAATCAAAGTCTCCGTTTTACATCAGTGCTAAGATTAATGACCATGACACGACATTTTTGACAATCATGCCGAAGAATGCAATTTTTAAAATTCTCATTAATGCATAGAGTGTGCATCTCTGGAATTGTTGTGCATTATTAAGGCTCCCAGGAAATGAGATGCTCAAAATTTCATTTGTGGAACTTTATGACCTAAACACCACTTAGATTTGAAGTTGGAATGACAATCTCTAGACTTCGTTATTTCTCCATGTAATATGTAATGAAAATTTTGAAAGCCTGGAAATGTTATTTCCTCGTTTTAGACATTTTTAACCTATAAAAGAAATAACAAAATTATATTATAAATAAAGTCTAACTTTGATTATTTATAAATTATAACTTTTCACTATCATTTATCAAGGAATAGACAGGTTTGATTCTAAACAAATTACAGTAATACGTAAAGATTTATTCATTAATCTATGCATTCAGGTTTCTCATAATGGATTATCTATCTTTATTTTTGCCTTTTCTATCAAATATAAAATGGAGATTTCTTCTTCGTTAAGTAAAATTAATAATCTGTAAAAAATTTAAATTCATTCCGTGCAGGTTTCTTCTATCTGAACAAAGGTGGAAAAGATACTTAAAATCTTCAAATGCTACCCTTGAACTTTAAAGGATTTTCTAATCCCCGACGCTTCCTTTAATTATATCTTCAAGCAAGCTCAGTTTGCATTGCTTAAATTTTTTTATGCTTTTTTATGACAGAATTTTCTTCAAAATATACTTAATAAAAACGATTTTTTAATTATTACGTAAACACCAATGACAAAATATACAAAAATCTCAACATACTGGAATATTAAGTATTTAATTGTAAAGTTATCACTTCTATTTCGAGTAAATAAATAACTATGTTAACGCACTAGAATAATTGATATATTAGAGTCACTTCTCTCAAGTTATGTCTTTTGTATAGGCTGTATGGATGGGAAGTTCTCATCTGGTACTGATTATACAAGATTAAGAGGGGGAAGCTAAACAAGCTATAGTCACAGAATAAGATGGTGCTGATATTTACTATAGTTATCCAAGGAACTGTTCAAAATCAGACGCAAACACTCGATAAGATATATAAGGGATACACTAACTTTTATTACATCCTATACATTCTGCTTTTAATCATGTTTTTATAAAGCGCTTTTATGCCTTTGCACGATGCTGTCAATGGTACATCGGGATAAGATATTTTCTCTTACGGTGAAGAAAAGGAAATTAATCATAATATAGGAACTCAAATTTCTATGATATAGGTTTTTCTTAACAGGCTTCATTTATTTTTTCCAGTTCTAGAATTACTACAGAGCCTAGCGGTACACACAGATGGTGATGAGGGGTGGGGGTGGGGGATTCTGAGATCCTAGAATCTTCTCTAGACCACTCAGAATAAGAAGAATCCTTTTAATTGCCAAAGTGGAATATAATTTCAATATAAGTGTAAATAAAAAAGCATAATTTTTCTTATTCTATATAAAGTCAACTGGGAAAATCTAGTATATATATATATATATATATATATATATATATATATATATATATATACAAGGTGCGCCCATAAAGTAACCGGACAATTTTTTATATATAAGAAAAATATTACTCCCCTTCAAATAAATTTGTCTCCTTCAAAATAATCGCCAAAGGACTCTATACAAATTTTCCAACGTTTCTTCCTGTTACCGAAACACTGTTTATAGGCGTTGGAACTAACCGTCCGCAAAATTCGCATAACATTTGCTTTAATATCCGAGACGTCTTCAAATCTCTGTCCTTTCATAGTCATCTTAAGCTTCGGAAAAAGGAAAAAATCTGCTGACGATAAGTCGGGAGAATATGCTGGGTGATTTATCACTGTAATTGAATTCTTAGCAAGATATTGTTGTACAGAAATTACTGCATGGAGCCTAGCATTATCGTGTAAATGAAACCATTGCCCAGAATCAAAACAGTTCCTTCCTAACTCACCTTATCCTGTTTCTTCATCGAAAAAGCACCTATTTATAAAAACACTGATTATTGGTTTCATTGTCAGGAACAAATTCGTGGTGAATAAGTCCTTTGCAATAAAAAAAATGCAAAATCCATGAAAGGACAGAGATGTGAAAACGTCTCGGATATTAAATCAAATGTTACGCGTATTTTGCCAACGGTTAGTTCCAACGCCTATAAACAGTGTTTCGATGACTTGAAGTGGTTGTACGATAATTCTTTTAGATATACATTGCATAAAAAAATGATAACTACATTATTAAAATGAAATGCTTTCAATAATCTCGACGGGAGAATTCTAATCCATAAACATAATTAACCCATGAAAATTACAGCTTCCCCCCGTTCGTTGCCTAGCGAGATATTGATAGCCAATTCAGAGATAAATTTGAGATGTACAAAAGCATTCGCACTTGGCGACAAACAGCCAACTTTGTGCCAAATGTTTGCGCACAAAGCGTAAAACAGCCGATTTCCAAAGAAACCTTTCAATTTTCTTTAAATATTGCGTTTGAAACAAGGTTAATTGTATTTTTAAAATTAAGTTGACGTTCTTCGGTGTACATTTCAAGAGGTTTCACGAGTTTAAAAATATTGGCTTTGAAGTAAAAAATCGTCGAAATTTTCCTCTAAGGGCGTTAACACGGGAACAGTTAGTTCTGGTCTCCAAAGCTAAAAATGGCGTTGCACTCCGATGGCGTATTGCAACAGGTTAGGCCCGTTGCACACACGGCGTAGGCGGAGATTTTCCATCGGACGTCGTTCTAAAAGTAGAGCTTACACACACGGCGAAAACCTCCGTCGCCGGGGAAAAGGCCCACCCCTCCTTTTGGAATCCTGCACGTGTCCAAGAAACCAGAGGGGTCGCACCAACGCCCTTCGAATCCCCTTTACGATTCCAAGAAAACCAGCGCGCCTCCCCCCCAGCAAACCCCCAACCACACCCTCGCAAAAGACCCTACGACGGTAGAGTCCGCTGTGTGTGTAAGCGTGCATAGGGTCACATGGATAACTACTTCAATCTGGCGTCAACGAATCCGTCGGCACACAGTGGCACTCGACAGCTGCACAGGCTACCGTCGAAGAAAAATTTCATTTTCCGCTGTGTGTGCAAGCTCCAATTGACTTCTGTGGTCTACTGTTGGAACGCTGTGTGTGCAACGGGCCTTGGGCCCGTTGCACACACAGCGTTTTTATCTCTAGCGGAAATTTTCTATCGGACGTCGTTCCAACAGTAGACCACAGAAGTCAATTGGAGCTTGCACACACAGCGGAAAATGAAATTTTTCTTCGACGGTAGCCTGTGCAGCTGTCGAGTGCCACTGTGTGCCGACGGATTCGTTGACGCCAGATTGAAGTAGTTATCCATGTGACCCTATGCACGCTTACACACACAGCGGACTCTACCGTCGTAGGGTCTTTTGCGAGGGTGTGGTTGGGGTTTGCTGGGGGGGGAGGCGCGCTGGTTTTCTTGGAATCGTAAAGGGGATTCGAAAAGGAGGGCTCCTCCGATCCCGGCTGGGGGGAGGGGGGCGTTGATTCGACCCCTCTGGTTTCTTGGACACGTGCAGGATTCCAAAAGGAGGGGTGGGCCTTTCCCCGGCTACGGAGGTTTTCGCCGTGTGTGTAAGCTCTACTTTTAGAACGACGTCCGATGGAAAATCTCCGCCTACGCCGTGTGTGCAACGGGCCTTATGGATTTTAGCGACGTATATGCATGGTAGCAGATAACAGTGATTAATCACAGGTAAATGAGTTTCGTTATTCGTCGGTTTAATGGCAACGGTAACTCTTAAACGCGTCGTTTATTTTGCTTATTGCATTCAACTGTCCATAATCATACTATTTAAATGTAAATAGTGGTGCCCTTGACGATAAACTTTCGCAGCGTTTTGGATGGATCACGAACTAATAAAACACTACAGATGATGCCAGAAAAATAAAGAGCCATTCAAGTAAGTTTAATTTACAGGTATTTTTTTTTTCTGTATGGTATGACAGAACTGTTTTGTTAAGTTGTTGAAAATGATATAGGGTGAAGTGTTGTAAGTGAGAACGCGGGCTTAAAACCCTAAAAAGTATAACTTTAGAAAAATATTCAAGTGTTCTTTGTAGGAAAATTCTTGCTGTACTATTATGTTAGTGGAAAATGGAAAATTTTTATACCTATGAAACCCTTCCATTTTAACTAAGGTACACAAGTTCGAGTGCACAAGAAAAAATCATAACTAATTATCCACATCACATAGAGTAATTTTGAAAATACCCACTTATTCATTAAGAAATGAGGAATACAGATAAAATATACAAATGCCATTTTTTTGCATTATTACTTCAGTACTGCAGAGTTTTCTCTTGCCCCATAAAGATTTTGTGCCTTTGCATGTGAGAACACAAAGGTTAGGGCAAGTGAGAACATTGAAATTTACTAGAAAAGAAACAAAAAGGAAAGAAAATCAACTAGTTATGTGGCCTGTTTTCAATGATTGTTTGAATGCACTAGATGATAACTTATTAGTCTTCCTGGAAGAGCCGAAGCCTGGAAGGTGTGGTGAGCTAATTTTTTCCTTGTCTTTTTGGTCTTACAATATTCAGTAGGACCTAGACAAAGGAAAAAAACTTCAAGTAGTGTAGAACATATAAATAAACACTGAATTTAAAAGTAAACTAGTGAAAAGGATTTTGTTTTGTTTTGAACTTTTAATAGAAGTTTTCATTTGTTATAATATTTAGTGAACTACTAAAAAAAAAACCATTCAAGTAGGATAGAAGACATAAATAAATAGTAAATTGAACTAATAGGCTAGAGAGGAAAGAGAATTTGTTTTCAACTTTCAACATATATTTCTTACTGTAAAACAAATATATAAACTAAACTCACGGCGCTACAGTCCGATGTGGACCAGGGTCAGCGGTACCCATCTCCGCTTTGTTGACCTTGGGGCTTGAGGTGCCATACAGCATATGTCTCAGTCAGGTGGTCAACCTGACGTGGGACCCCCAGAGTTTAGTTCCCTTGCATGCTTCGTCCTCATTTTATTGACCCACTCAAGGGATGAAAGGCTGAGTCGACCTTGCCCAGTCGCAGGATCGAACCCTGGACCTGTGGGATGTGCAGCTTGACACTTTTAACCACTAGACCACTGGGCTTAAAACAAATATATACAAATATATATATATATTTTTTTGATATTCGGACGTTGCTGACATTGCTAACTTGAACATCAAATACCTTCACATTAAAAGAATGTTAAGAAAAGGAAAATAAGCTTTTTGTTCAGCATGAAATATCTATTCTTTCCCTTGCCCCACTTATTTTTCTGTAAGTAACTATGATTTATTGTTACCCACTTACCCCAAGTGTAGAGGCATGTAGGAATGCAAAGCAGAAAGACGTTAAATATTTTTTGGAAAAAATTATGTAAAAAAAATAATAAAACTATAAATGTAGAACATAACAAAAGTATGTATGCGAATTTCCATACAAATACAACTTGTTAAAAACTTATTTAGATTCAAAGTAGAACCATATGATTTTGTGTTCTTACTTACCCTACTCCACACTATATCATTTCTACATTTTACGCTATTTTTTTTTTTTAAGTGAAGCTTAATTGTAATACGATTCATATAACTATTAAACTGTTGAAAATTGTATGTTCAGGCATGGTTTGTTCTTTTCAGCAAATAAGTAAATTAATACTTTTTGGTCGATTTTGGCTTGCTATTAAAAGATACACTCCACGATTTTAAGAGACTGCTAAAAATTGCCAATCTTATAATTTTATTTACAATTTTTATCCTAATTTTATAAGTATATTATACAAGTCAAACATAATATTTTTGGCAGCGTTGCTGGTTATGACTTACATAAATGATTTTGAACTGTTAATAGTCGTGATAAAAGATAAAATATACGGGAAAGAATTCCATATCCTGTGATGTTCATCTAAAGGGTGTCAAACTCCACAAAGTGGAGTTCTCTAATGAGAAATTTAGAAAAATACCATTTCACACTGTTTTAAAACTTTTTACCTGACAATCAACACTAAGTAGCCAATAAAGAACCGTAGAATATTTTAAGAAAGGAATATTGAATATAACATTTATCAGGAATAAATAATTTAAATAGTCTAAAAAAGTGTCCAAAATGTATCAACCAGTTGTAGAATATGTTGTAGGGAAACAATATATTCAAAATACAAGAATTTTATTTTTTTAAAAAATCTTAAAAACTAGAAAATTAACATGTAAATATTTCAAGTAAAAGATACATAAAAGTACAAAAATAGTGAAAAAATACATGAAGTACATAACATTGAAAGTTTGTAGCAAAATAATTTCAGCAATATAGAAGAATGAAAAAAAAACAATGATAATAGTATTACTAATGACTTTTTAAATGATTAAAAGTAATACTTGATATTTAAAATTGAAATTCTTTTTAAAGAAAAATTAAATTATTTAACATATCAAATCTCTACACAATTATTAGTATATTATATATAGAAATGGTTAATTTTCTCTGCACCGTGTATTCTTTGTAAGAAACATTTCAAGATTTACAAAATCTGTTTTGAGGGATATTTCTGACTGCTTTGATATGATATTTTAAAATTTTTTAGTGTAAAAAATTGAATTTGGGTCAGTTTAGACCTAGATTTATATTATCTGTTCTCTTACCTGCATTTCTTTATACCGAATAGATATTTTGTATTGGCAAAATTTATAACTACATTCTTGCTGTTCATGTCTGGAATAATTTTTTAATATAAACAGTTTCGGTTCTTAAGATCAGTGTTAGTCAAATTGATATTTGTTGTGTTAGTATTTATGTTTCTAACCCTCCACCCCTGTTCTAGGGGTAAAATATATTCATTGAATAGAAAGTAACTGCAGTTAAAGTAAGTACAGTTTTGAAAATTCTAGTGATCTATTTTTCTCAGTATGTGTTGTTTAACTTGATATTTAAAACCACATTTCAACCTCCAGAAATGTGTTGTATAATTATGCTGTGATGGAATATGCATGAGATGAATTATATTTCTTGATGGGCAAAATTTTAAAAAAAAATCCATTTCTGGATTTTATTAAACCATTTATGTAAAAGTTATTAAAGTAATATTAAACCATTCTGTGCTCAAAACATGAAAATTTTTGGTGATAAGTTATCATTTTGCACAAGGAAAATATGCATGACCATTCTGTACAAGGTCTTTTATGAAAACCGTTTGAAAAAATTTTCTGAATAGAGGTCAATAATTTACCAGTTTTTTTTTTCTTTCTTTTACAGTCATATATGTAACTTTGCATTTCATGTTCATCTTTCTTACTCACTACCTGTTTTCTTGACAGTTAGTTTACATATAACTTTGTTTTAAACATAATGTACAGAAACCTAAGAAATAAAAAATTTGAAGATTTTATGTGAATTCTGCATTTTAATATTTTAAAATTTGATAATTTCTACATTAACTTAATATGTTAAAGTAACAGAGTATAATAGTTAATTACTTTGCATTGGAAAATTTGACATCCAAATCTTGTCCTTCGGGCCTTTGATCAAGACCAGCCTTAGTCCTTCTTAGGCCAAATTGTAAAAATTTCATTTGGGTGCTTCAGAATTCTGATATAGGTACATTAAATGGCAAACATTTAATGTGAAGCATAAAAGAAAAAAATTTGGAAGGTGGTCATATTTCCTTTTTTGTGTACATTTATAAGAAAAGAAAAACTAAAAAGTAACTAGACTGCATATGTTTTATTTACAGAACAAAATTATTTACAATCAAATTTTGCTAGATTTTTTTTATCAACAAGATCATTTATGAATTGATGAAATTTTAATTTCCTTGTTTCTACATGCTCTGTAGACGCTATTGCATTAAATTTGAGTCTCTTCTGCGATATTGTTGACTTTAGGTATGTTTTAATTAATTTTAATCTTGAAAAGCTTCTTTTTCCCAATGGTACAGTTACATGAATTGTTAAAAATATCCTTAAAGATGCAAAAGCATTTGAGAAGCCCATAACTGTTATTTATAGCAATTGTAAAATTTTTATAGGTTTTCGGAGACAATAGTTTTAATACTTCCATTTCTTTAACAAGCATATAGCTATCTTCATCTACATCTTTTATAGACTTCAACTGATCATGATTCTGAATCATTTTTACATGTGTGAGGACAATTTCTAGTACCGATGCATAATCCTGATGTTCATTCTGTGGAATCATCTCAAATTAACTTGTCTAACTTTATTCAGTACTTGTTAAAAACAATGCACTTCAAACTTTTCTATCTAGTTACTTATTGGTTCATACTCATAGTTAAATATCCTTTTTCATTTTGGTAAATGTGTTTCCAGAAATTCTGGAGTGACTTCTAAATCAGTCGCAAGCTCTGTGGCTCTGACTAAAACTTGTTTGAAATGAGAGGGCCTATATATTGTCAGGCATTCTAGAATGTTTCTAAATGATCGCTTTACTTCCTTTCAGACAATTTAAATTTTTCTTCTTGTGGGGCTCTGTACTAGCACAGGGCTCAATTACTTCTAATAAATCCAATTGTATTAAAGCAAGCCTTGCCTTCATAATTAATTCTTTACATATTTTCTATCCTTTTATGCATAGTATTCCTAAGGTTGTCATGATTATTTATATCATTTTAATTCTGTGGTGAACTGTGATGAGTTTGATTTCATAGACTTTGTAAAATTTTATGATGAGAACCCTGACTAATAGCCAAAATTTGTTGGTTTGATATAGACCAGTAAATCTACTCAGGGCAGAAAAATTGTGAGTATTTTGCATCTTTCACATTGCATTCTATCTCATTGAATCATCATTTGGAAGTCAAGTTTCAGTAGGTATTTAGCTCTATTAAACCCTTCAACTATTTAAAAGAGTTTTTCAGAAACTTTCAAAATTTGCAAGTCTTTTTTTCAGAAGAGGCCGGACGATGGCCGAATGGCTAGGGCGCTGGCTTTCGGAACCAGAGTCTGTGGGTTTGAATCCCATTCTTGGCATGGACGTTTGTAGCCGTTCGGAATCGGCTTTAAGCAGTAGGTCCCGGTCTAATTAGCCCTCGTGTAGCAAAAAATGACCATAGTGCTCCAAACCAAACCCTTTTTTCAGAAGAGAATCTCTGAGGTAGACTCTTTACTTGTTACAAGAATAAGCAACAAATTTATAGCCTGAAAAAATTATTTCCTAACCTCCACATTTCTCATTTGGTTACTTCTATGTCTGATCCATGTATAAGTGATGATTTTGTTGAGAAACCTGAAAGTTGCTCTGAATTTTATGAAAATCTTTTAATGAAAACATGAAGTTTGTAGATAAATTTAATGAAATTTGAATAAATTTTTTTTTTTAAATTGTCTCTCCCTTGTACTCTGTAATCCAATCACAAATATTGCATGTTGTAACTCTCTACCTTAAGAAATGGGTAGTTATATTATAAATGTTCCAAATGCTCCTATCCAAACCCTATACCGCAGATATCTAAGTATCCTGATTTTTTGCTTTCTGGTTTAAGCTCAACAATCCATTATTTTTAACTGCCTTATACCAGTGTGTAAATATTTGATATTCCAATGAGATTTTTTTAAAAGAATTTTGTGGCACAATTTATTTTGGGGTTAACAATAACTCGTTTTTTTAGGCAATATTTTTTTCTTTTTGTCGCATTTGCTGGAAATAAAGAAAATAAATGTTTTGCTAGTATCCTCACCTGAGCTTATGCATGCGAAATATTGAAAAATAATTTTTTTAATTCCTGTCTAGGGTATTACTTCTAATGATTTTAATTTATTATTATACAGTGGACGCTTGTGAATTCAAACTCAAAGGTTCTCAGAAAAAAGTTTGAATTATTTGATGTTAAGAGAAAATATATCACCTTAGAAGTGTATCACTGAAGAAGAAAAATCTCCTGGTATGTATAACCTCAGAAAATATATTATACTATGCTATCTAAAATTAAACATATTAAAAAGCAATACAGACTTACCTTAATCATAAAATGAAGCAGAAGATATGCAGTAGAAAGGAAACTTTAATTAAAAATATGAATTACAGTTTTAAGAATAACTGTAAAATGGATGTTTGGTTTTGTTTATGATGCCTACATTGTTGAACCAGCTTCTCGATTTGAAGTAAACATTTTTGTATGGATCAACTGACAGTGTTTTAATTACTTAAAGACTTCGTGGATTCTTGGACTTTCGAGTCACTAATAATTTAAGCTTTTCGTTCACATCCATATTAGCACAAACTAAAGCTGTAATCCTCTCTTTACTACTTTTATCTCCTACGCAAGCATCCCCTTTAGAATGCAATGTCTTGTTTGGCAAGAGTTTATAAAAAAAAATGCAGTTTCGTCAGCATTAAAAAATATCTTTCGACATGTAATTAGAGAAAAGCCCTGGCAGTTTCGTACCGAAATTAGTGCATACGTCTTTGTTTACATTAGAGCTTAGGCCACATACAGTTTGATAAGAAATATTGTGCCTTACTTAAATTGAGAAAGCCCTCCATCACTGTATTTAAAATCTTCAGTATCCATTCGACTTGCCAATTCATCAGCCTTCGTCTGCACTAAAGGCCCATTTATCAGAAAATTTCAGGATCTAACATCCTGGAACCATAGCAGTAGAGCGTTTTCTAGATCTTCATGGGACGTATTTCTCACGCGTTTCCTTCCTCTAGCAAATTTTAATTTTCCCCATGAATTTAAAATTGACTCCTTGTTTATCAAATAAGTTGACAAGGTATTGTTTTTAATTCCATAGTCAACTAACTTTATTTTACACTCGCCATTCTCTACTTTCTTTAAAATTTCTACCTTTGTCTGTGAAGTTAGGGTTTTGTACTTTCTACATGTAGATATCCTGAATTTTTACACGTTCACACCACACACTGAGGAAGAAAAACTTGCCAAGTGATGGCCGAATGGCTAGGGTGCTGGCATTCAGTTCAGATCCTGTGGGTTTGAGTCCTATTGTTGGCATGGATGCTTGTAGCCAGTCGGAATCGGCTTTAAACTGTGCGTCCCGGTCTAATTAGCCATCGTGTAGCAAAAAGTTGACTGTAGCACTCCAAGCCAAACCAAACCAAACCAGGAAGAAAAACTAGAGTTCATTAACTTGTCTGTACTGCAAGCATAACTGACGCAGCTCCCTAGAATCTGTAGTAAAGACTGGTTTTTCTGAAATTCTAAGAAAATGGATACAAATAAAGGAAAATTGCTTTGTCCATTAAGCACTGATGTCCCTAATGTTTAGCAGAAATGCAATAAATAGTCTAGGAATGCAAGCATGTGCCTCTTTACACAGAAAAGAAATACAGATGATTTTGACACACAAAATAATAAATTCAGCGTGTATTTTCTCCGTTAAATGAGGAAAAAGAAATTTTTTTTGTCAAATATTTAGTTCGAATTAACCGAAGTGATAAAAATTTAGTTTGAATTAATGAGATATTTTTAACATTAATTTCAATACAAGTTTTTTGGGGCCTTGTTTTTTGATTAGTTTGAATTAACCGAAAGTTCGATTTAACCGAGTCTGAATTGATGAGCATCCATTGTATATAATGTTTGAAGTTTCCTTAATTTGTAAGGAGATGGGAAAGGAAAAATAGTTTATGGGAAGTAATTTGTAAAAATACCACAACATGTTTGTGTATGAACTAAACAGTTTTCATTTCATGTATAATATTTTATGTCACTGCAGATTTTGATTTTAATTTGATTGTACTTTTAAAAGATTTAATTTGTGTGAGAATTACTGTTCTGCATACTATTCATATATGTTTCTTAAATCTTTGTTTTGTTAAATATGGTATTAAATTTTTCTGTTACTCTAAGTGCATACATTTATGACTGCACTATAAAATATTTCACAGGTCTGCAATGAAAATATTTCCTTAAAAACTAAGCATTGTTTCTGATGTATTTTTGGATGCTGATTTCAGAAAAAATAACCCAAAAATTCCATCACGTACAGTTTTTTCACAATATGAAATTTCCTGTTTTCAGTCTTTGTCTTTTTATGAATATACAATTAAACTGTGATTTATTTTTGTTCGGCCGCTAAAATTCATTAATTTATAGCTTATTTTTTTGTTATTTTATATTAAACAATTAATAAAATCAAAAAATGTTCTATACACATAAATAAGAAAAGGAAAGAAATTAATAAAATAGTATAAACAATGAGGTGAAGTTCATTCATTCTGTCACTTCCTCTTAAGACAGACGTACCTCATGGTCCTGGAATACCCATACCTAAACCCCCAGAAAAACTTAGATATATTTTCTGACTCCGAAGAAGAAGACGATGGCTCTGATGATGATTTCAATGCAGCAGGAAGTAACGATCCTCAACTCTTCTCACAAAGTGTATTATGATTTAGTGAGAGACTTGTGCTTTCCTAAAAATTCCACAGAACTACTAGGTTCTCGGTTAAATGAAAAAAAATTTTGGCAGCCGGTGTCTCTTTCATGGTTTAGAAGACGAGAAAAGGATTTCCTTCCTTATTTTTCTGAAGAAGTTGATTTAGTTTATTGCAGCAATATTCTTGGCTTGATGGCACAGTTTCAAATTGAATATGACGCACAGGAATGGAGGCTCTTCATTGACTCATGCAAAAGAAGCCTCAAAGCTGTGCTACTCCATAATGGAAACAAATATGCTTCAATACCAGCTGGACATTCCGTGCACTGCAAAGAATGATACAAAAATTTAGCCATCATTTTGAACAAACTTAAATACAAGGATCACATGTGGACCATATGTGGTTATTTAAAAGTAATTGCCATGCTTCTTGGACTCCAATGGGGATATACAAAATATCTATGTTTCCTGTGTGAGTGGGACAGTAGGGAAAGGAGTCAACATTGGATTAAGAGAGAGTGGCCAGTAAGAGAGAAAATGGAAATTGACAGTAAAAAAGTTATTCAGGAAGCTTTGGTTGACCAAGAAAAGATTCTTCTGCCTCCACTTCATATAAAACTTGGTTTGATAAAACAATTTGTGAAAACTCTAGACAAAGAAGGTCAGTGTTTCAAGCACTTGCTTTATGCATTTCCTGAATTATCTGCAGCCAGAATGAAGGAAGGTGTCTTTGTGGGATCAGATATTCGAAAACTTACGAAGGGCGAAAAATTTGAAGCATGTATGACAAAGGTTGAAAAGGAAGCTTGGAGCTCCTTTAAAGAAGTTGTTAATAAATTTCTGGGAAATTATAAGGATCCCAACTTCAGACAAATTGTACAAAGTATACTTGAAAATTTCAAAAAATTAGGATATTCTGTCAGCTTAAAAGTTCATTTCCTGATGTGCCATCTGGACTATTTTCCTGAAAATCTTGGTGATGTTAGTGAAGAACATGGTGAAAGATTTCATCAAGACATTAAGCAGATGGAATGCAGATACCAAGGTAGATGAGACAAAAACATGATAACAGATTACTGCTCGTTGCTAGATAGAGAACAGCCACAAGTTACTCACAGAAGACCTGCTTCCTCATGGAGTATTCAACACAAAAAAAGGTACTACAAAGCCTTAAAAACTTTATGCGGCCATTGCTGAATGTCCAGAATCATATGCTTTTGTACTAATGACAGTAAATGACTCAATAATGTGGATTCTGTATATATATGTGAGTATTAAAGTAATTTTTCACACAAAAATTCTTAATTATTACTTTCTTTTACTTCCTAGAAATGTATTTACATGCTATATAAAGCATTATTTTTCTAAATTTTCAAATGCAATTTTCAAAAAACTCTTACGTGATGATCAAAAACGAATGACATATTTGAAATTAGCATACCAAAAAAAAAAAAAAATTGCTACTTTGCAAAAAAATATTTGTTCACTGAATATTTGCAGACCTGTGTTGTTAATGAAGTGGTAGGTGTGATTTTCTCTAACCAAAAATTGTTATAAGAGGTATAGCTTAATCTTCTTTATTTTCTGCAGCACTGAACTGTATTGTAGAGTTTTGACCAAAAGAATTCCAGTGTATGTGCATATCTTAAAATCATTCGACTTGATGCACAGAATGAAAAATGTTATAAGATTACCTTAACCAGTAAGAACAAAATGTTTTCTCAATTTTCTGTGAATCACAATTGTTTTATTTATTTTAATTGCCAGTATAAAGGTAACTTAAGATGATCAGAATGCAATTAGAATTATTCTCAATTTATCTAATTTCATGTTTATAATTCTAACTCTTAATTTTGCTAGATTTATAGGAAAACTATTTTAATGTTATCGGCAACAAGTTTAAAGAATGGTTAAAAGGTAATATATGTCCCCAATTCACATTTGTAGTCCCAGTGTACATTTTTTATGGCATGCATATTTATTTCTAGTGCATCAGAATTTGAAAAATATCTGCAGTTTTAATCACACAATCTTAAAGAATGTCATAAATCTGTAGCATTTCTCTTTTGTCATAGATTTTGTTAAGGGCTCTTTAGCCCAACATCCACTGTGAATATAATAGAAACTAAAGACATTTTCTCCAGGGAAATGCATAAAGGATCATTATTAAGAATGAATTTTAATTTAGAAACTCATGTAACCTTATATATATATTCCACAAAATAGAGAAAGGTTAAAAAATTAATGACAAATGAGAAAGACATGCCAAAATCATGATATATAAAAAAAATTGTTTGCAGAGTTTTTGAAAGCAAGCTACAAAATTACAAAAATAATTTTTTTTAGAAATATTGAACTTTAATTTAAACCTTCACATAAATTTAAACACTCCCCTCCACTCTACCCCCCAAAATAACATTTTTTTAATAAAAAAAATTGATAGTAAAAATGAAAAATATGAGAAAATTAGAATACACCAATATTTTTTAATATAGAGATGCCAAAAATACCCTTTTTTTTTCAAAAATATCTTTAATTATATTACACTTTATAATGAGCAGCAATCACCCACCATTTGAAAACTTTTTTTCCTGAAAATTAAGGTTTTATAACAGGAAAATGTCTTCTAAATGTACGAATAAAGCGTTAAAACAATTATTATCAATTCATTAATCATTTATTACGGAGAGGTAAGACGACAATTCAGTACGAAAAAATCCCATTCATAAACACCCTCCCACACGTCACGAAATGAGCGAGTACGGTTACTGCAGAGAAATTTTTATTGCCCTACTTCGCGCATCGGTATGAGTATCGTACTTCAACCAAAATTTTAATTAGGAAGAATGTAATATAATTATTTTTCCACTGATCTCTCTCTATATGTAATTTTCCTTTTTCTTTTAAGGCTGGGAAATTCTGTTTCTTTACTATAATACCGGGCTTTATCAAATCAGTATGTGACTGGTTGAGTCTGAAGTCACATCCCACATTTGGTATATTTCGTTTACAATCCAGAGACAATTTCCAAATATAAATTGCCAAAGAGATAACAGGGATAAACTTGAACCAGTTCAGAACAGTTTTTCCTAAATATGAAATTTTAAATTGATTTCATAAAAAATTGTTAAGAAGCATCACATGATAGCCGTGTAGAATTCTTTTGCTTAGAATTTTTATTACGTGTTTATAATCTCGTAATACAATATTAAAAAGGTGTTGGTCGGAAAAAGACCTTACCAGCCTTGTATTCCTGAAGTTTATCACATAGAATACAAGAGTGTTTTGAAGTGTTTAGAAATGTGAAGAATCACATAAAAACACTATTGTACAGTAGATGAGCGCGGGGGGGAAATTTCTGTAGCCAACAAACTACAATCAGAACAAATATGCCTAAACAAACCCATAAGCCACATATTCTTTGTTATTTCCTGCAATAATTTTATATATTTCAATACATTTATGTACTTTTTAATCTGAGGTTAACAGAGCTTTTTCATCAGATGTTCCTCTCTGGAATTTCTCGGAGCATTAAACTAAATAATTAACGATGAAATTATTTTTAATTACGGATAACTAAAACGAATGTAAAGGGAATAAGTATTAACACTGCTTATACGTTATTGATCAGGCCGATATCCGTATTGTGAAGATCCATACAAACCGAAACATATCAAATCTCTGCGCGTCCTTATGATCTACCAGGACAAAACAATAAGAATGTATAAGGATCCTCATGGCCTAATTTCAAAAAATTTAAAATGCTCAGTAGTTTGATTTATCCAGAACGTAATTTATAACACTTAGTTTATAGATATCTCATTTCCTAGCACAAACTTTTATATATTGCTATTTATTTCATGTGAAAAATGAGAAAGAAAATGGAGTGGATCAAGACAGAACGTTTGTACCAATCGATAATTTTTATTTTTATTTTTTTATTTATTTATTTTGTGGCGCCATCCCTTGTTCAAATATGCAACTAGTCATAACATAATATAATACATATTATAATACATATTATAAACATAATATAATATTTGCATTCGATCTTTATTTGAATATAGGTAATGTAAATATTCCAATAGTATATGTCTGTATTGCATATTTTCTGGGGGGGGGGGGGGTGGCGAAATATTTTATTTTGTCCAAGGAGACCTTGATATCCATAAATTTGTAAAAGACTGCTTTAAGATAATTTAACAATTTTTTTATTTGGAGTGATAATTTGAATACAGTTAGTTGTAATTTTAATTCTAAGCTTTAGCTTTGTGACAGTTTTCACTCGTCATTTCAGTTTGAAAAGGCATTTGAAAGAAAATCTTAACCTGTGTGTAATAAAAGAGATTTTAAAGGTATGTGCTTACCTTTTGGGCACCTTTTTTGAAAAATGTGAAATTTTTATGAAATACATGTTTTTGATTAAAACAGGAAAAAATACTAGGGACTAAAAAAATAATGATTGGAATTTTGATTAAGTTTTAAAATTTAGGCATTATTTAGTATAATTTTAGTAAAAACTAGCGGTCCGTACCGACTTTATCCGGGTTGAACAATTATCTATCTTAAGTAGATATTAGGTAGATTTAATTTATTTTAAAACCTCATGGTATACCACATTTTTTGTTTCGTTTATCTGAGGTTTTAAAATAAACTCATTCTCCGCATTTCCTGACCTAGAGAGACCAACATATAATTGTCCATGAGTAAAGCAATCTTTCCGTAAGTCAAGTCCAATATATTTGTATGTTTGACCTTCGGATTTGTTGATGGTGATGGCAAGGAAATTTTTATTGGAAACTGTAATGTCAGGCACTGAATTGTGTCCGGTGGCCACCCGCATGCCGATTTTGATACAATTCGACCCCATAGCCTATCCGCTACAGAGACCGCACACAAAAAACACGAAAAAAGACACACAAAATTTAATAACTTTTTAAAATTAAAAATTAAAAAATCCGGCTACGTCAGGCACTGAATCGTGTCCGGGGCCACCCGCGTGCAGATTTTGGTACGATTCGGCCCCATAGTCTCGCTGTCAGCGAGGACAGCCGCGGAAGCTGTCGAAATAAGCAACTTTTAGGGGTAAAATCATTAATAATTAAAAAAAACTCCGGGGCCCGATTTTCAAAAAATAATATGCCTATGTTTTAATCTGAACTATCAACAATATCTATGCAAAATTTCAGCTCAATTGAAGCAATACTTTTTCACTATAAAGGAACAAACATAGGCCTATTCGAAATAATCAATAAATTTCACAGTTTCAATGAAACACACTGTTTTTTTAATAAAGTTCAATAATTCAAGTTCGATCTACGCAAATTGTGCATAAAATTGTACATAAATTCAAAAACATAAAGTTTATAAGTTAAATAAAGTTCTGTATTATTATACCAATAAATTTCCAGTTGATAGCCAATAAATTGCAAATCTTTTTTACCTTAAATGCCCAATAAAAAGCGTAGTTCCAAATGTAATTTTCTTGAATAAACCCTTAAACATTGCCAATTTCAAAAATCCTTTTTGTATTTATCAATACCTCCTCCACTTGAATCTTTAAAATATTAAATGTTTTACTGATAATAAATGAAAATGTAGTTTGATGTGTTGCTATGGTTACTTGACTATCGTTGACAAAGAAAATTCAAATGTTAAATGTTTTACTGAAAATAAATGAAAATATCGTTTGATGTGTTGCTATGGTTACTTGACTATGGTTGATAAAGGAAAGTTGTAAAGGTGAAGCATCAGCTCAACATTTAGGCTCCTAACTTTCTTTCTACTGATCAGATATACATAATATATAGCCTATGTCTATCTGGAATAACGTACCTTTCGAATAGTGAAAGAATTTTTAAAATAGGTGCAGTGGTTCCAGAGATTACCCTCCACATACAAAATCCGCACTCTCTTTATATATTAGTATAGATTATCGCTTATGCCAAACCTTCTATAACAAAATCTAACCAATATATTTCACTTTTTTCAACAATATATTAGTAAATCACTTGGTTATGAAGCAAAAGATTAGCAATACCTCTTAAATTTACTAAAATATACCAAATTTTGTATATACAACATGGTTTTCTTTAAAAAATTTATAAATTTTTCAATAAAAATAGCTCTTAGATTAATAAATACATACAACCTATATTTTGCTTCATAACATACCAATAAATAAGCAGAATCTTGTGGCATATTTTTATTTCAAAATCTTTTAAGAAACGAGATTTTTTGTAAACGTAAAAAATGAAAAATGTAGTTTTCCAGAAAACGCAAATTAAGATTTTAATGTAGACCCCAACTTTCAGATCACTTTTCAAATTGAAATGACAAGTGAAATCTTTGTCACAATGCGTGCATTTAAAATTACGACTAACTTTATTATTATCTTCCATTTTGGATATTTCTTTGGTTAAATTCTCCTAACGATGATCAGAAAAGCAGAAAATAACAAAGGATTGTAATGGAAGCTAGTTGTATATGTTAATAAGAGATGGCGCCTGTATTTGTCATAGAAAAGAAATGATGTGCAAACGTGCTGCCTAGATCCACTCCTTTATTTTTTTTTAAAAAAACCCTTATGGTGCAGTGTTAATATACGCCATTCAAATTCCTTTATTCTCTCTTTTCAGGTTCTCGGTACAGATTATTAGGTGGGAATTTTAAATCTTTGTGGTGTCCAAAAATTGAGAAAGTCAACGTATTGCTGGCAGTTACAGTTTTCTAATCATTCTGTAAAGGAACGTTGGCATGCCAGAAGAGCAAATATCGTGTATTTCAAGCATAAGTAGACTTTCCAATACATGCCATTCCTGCGAGCAGAACGCTACTAAAGCCCAAGATGAATGCCCTCCATGTGACACTTGTACAATTAATCTAAATGTAAAAGGTTCCAGTGCACAGATTCCCCCTCACACCGCAGAAAGAAATTTCGAATGTAATTTACGTGAAGGAGCACATTCCCGCATCCACACGGGAGAGAAACCTTTTGCATGCACTGTATGTGAGAAAAGATTTTCACAACAGAGTCATTTAATAAGACATCTCCGCATCCACACGGGAGAGAAACCTTTCGCCTGCACTGTATGTGAGAAAACATTTCCTGTACAGAGTACTTTAAAAGCACATCTCCGCACCCATACAGGAGAGAAACCTTTGACATGCACTGTATGTGGGGAAAGGTTTCCTCGACAGAGTAATTTAACAGAACATCTCCGCACCCACACAGGAGAGAAACCTTTCGCCTGCACTGTATGTGAGAAGAAATTTTCTGTACAGAGATCTTTAAAAAGACATCTCCGCATCCACACGGGAGAGAAACCTTTTGCCTGTACTGTATGTGGGAAACCATTTTCTGATCAGAGTGCTTTAACCACACATTTCCGCACCCACACGGGAGAGAAGCCTTTCACCTGTACTGTATGTGAGAAAACATTTTCCGAACAGGGTCATTTAAGAAGACATCTCCGCGCCCACACAGGAGAGAAACCTTTCGCCTGCACTGTATGTGGGAAAAGATTTTCTCGGCAGAGTTATGTAACAGAACATCTCCGCATCCACACAGGAGAGAAACCTTTCGCCTGCACTATATGCAAGGAAAGATTTTCTCGACAGAGTTATGTAACAGAACATCTCCGCATCCACTCAGGAGAGAAACCTTTCGCCTGCACTATATGTGAGAAAGCATTTTCTGTACAGAGTTATTTAAAAAGACATCTCCGCATCCACACGAGAGAGAAACCTTTCGCCTGAACTGTATGTGGGAAAATATTTTCTGATCCGAGTGCTTTAATCACACATCTCCGCATCCACACAGGAGGGAAACCTTTCGCCTGTACTGTATGTAAGAAACGATTTTCATCGAAGGGTCATTTAAAATTCCATGTCCGGACCCACACTGGAGAGAAACATTTCACATGCACTGCATGTGAGAAAAAATTTTCATCGCAGGAGAATTTGAAAACTCATCTTCTTATCCACGATGGAAAGTCTTGGTCTGCACGATATGTGAGGAATAGTTTTCTGAACTCGATGATTTAAAAAACATGTTTGTACCTTCACGTAGGAGAAATCTTTTATCTGCTATGTGAAAGAAAATATTTTCCTTGCAGTGTGTTTTGAATACTCGTGTCCGTACCCATAAAGAGAAACCGTTCGATTGCACTATATGTGAGAAAGGATTTTCTGCAGAGGGTACTTTAAAAAGAAATACCCTTTCATCTGCAGGGTATGAAAGATAGGCTTATGGCTTGAGAACAGAGAAAAATGAATCTCCCTACCCATTCAGGGATGTAACCAACTCTATCGTATGATACGGGATTTTTTCGCGCCAAGGCATTGTTGTCCCACCGTGGTGAAAATGGAATTCAAACTCAAGTTTGATTGTCTTTATTTAGAGCAGATATCGCACATAGATATGTTTGGAATTTAGTGTTTTTGACATTATTAAAATTTATAAAAAGTGATTAAAGTGAAAAAAATTGTCATACTTGTTTATATTGCAGAAAAGGTTGTCATGAAATGTCACTTATGCGATACTTGGTTTTTTTTTTGCCTAATATTTGATTATAATTTTCAAGACTTAACTCCTTTTTTCTACATCTGCTGTGTTATGTAAAGGAGGAAATAAATATGAATTATGATATATAAATTAATATTTTATGAATCCATATCGAGACAGGATTAATTTTCTCTCTTGTCTCTCTTTTAATTATTTTAAATTAATTTAGTTTTCATTATTTTATTCGAAGTTTTTTTTTAGTAATGTAGATAAAGTAATATTTATTGCATGGAACATCTAATTATAAAAATTTTTAATATTTATAAAGTACACCAAGTCTTGTCTGTGAAATAATGGGCTCTTTACCGAGTCTTGCAATATATTTGGACAGGACCTGGGATCATCTGTTCTCACTGTGAGTGGTAATGGAAATCAGAGAGGAAACCTTCGAAAGTGACGTTTCACATTATAAGACGAAATCCGATTGGTATTTAAAGCAAGTTTTTATGAATTTGTTTAGCGATTTACTGGGCCGCTAACCTATGTGATAAATTTTGTGTCTCACTCAAATTAAATTTAACCTTGTACAAAAATCTCGAGTGTATCTAAAATTCATAAGAATGTGGAGGCAACTTTTCTATATTGCTATTCATTTCACGTGAAAAATAAGAAAAAAAGCGTGATGGTTGTCATGAAATGTCACTTATGCGATACTTCTGGTTTTTGTTTTTGCTTAATATTTGATTCTAATTTTCATGACTTAATTCCTTTTTTCTACATCTACTGCGTTCTGTAAATGAGGAAATAAATATGAATTTTGATATATAAATAAATATTTTACGAATCGATATCGAGACTGGACTAATTTTCTCTTTTGTGTCTCTCTTAATTATTTTACATTTATTTATTTTTTATTATTTTATTCGGAGTTTTTTTAGTAATGTGCAGATAAAGTAATATTTAATGCATGGAACATCTAATGCAAGTTTTTATGAATTCAGCAGTTTCTTTCAGCAAGTTTTTATGAATTTGTTTAGCAATTTACTGGGCCGCTAACCTATGTGATAAATTTTGTGTCTTACATCAAATTAAATTTAATCTCTTACACAAAAACACGAGTGTATCTAAAATTCATAAGAATGTGGAGGCATCAGTAAGAAAATTTATTTTGTAGAAATTTTATTTTGTGTTTGCTTAATATTTCATTGTAATTTTCATGACTTAACTCCTTTTTTCTACATCTACTGTGTTCTGTAAATGAGGAAATAAATATGAATTATGATATATAAATGAATATTTTACGGATCCATACCGATACTGGATTTATTTTCGCTTTTCTCTCTCTTTTAATTATTTTAAATTCAGTTTTTATTATTTTACTCGAAGTTTTTTTTTGTAATGTGCAGATAAAGCAATATTTAATGCATGGAGTATCTAATTATACTTTAATATTCATTTATAGAGGAGAAGGTCCAGATTTAGGGCCTGTTCACATAGGAGTCCGTTGCGTTGCGTTAAGGAAAAGATGACGTTGAGACGAAAATAAACCAATCATAGGCCTCCAAACGATTAGCAATGAAATTTTTAACGCCTATGATTGGTTTATTTTCGTCTCAACGTCATCTTTTCCTTAACGCTACGCAACGGACTCCTATGTGAACAGGCCCATAGTCTAGGATCTATATACGGGCTAGGTGTTGAATTATATACAGGATGGTTCTGCCATCTGGCAGCGAGGTCATCAAACAATCACATTTTGGTAAGGAAAAAGTTATTAAACAGATGATATATATTTGCCGTTTGCGTATAGAGCAGTCGCCATTCTTTTTGAAAATCACATATTTTCAGACTTCGAAACTTTATCAGGTTAGTGTATTCGAATTTCTGTACATTTTAATCCTTAACTAGTACATGTTTTGATGTTACCACGTTGCTGATAAGATAGTAAGCTACGTTTTGAGATAATTAATCGAGGGATATCTTTAACTGATAATGGCTGCCTTTCAGTAAAAGTGGAATATACTATTGGTCTAAAAATGGGCTAGCAGAGTCTGTCTGAATACGGGCTAGCCGTTATTTAGACCATTTTCTCACCTATCATACATCTTTTTATAATTTTTTGGTTTTTTATTCTCAATCTAAAGTATTTTTTAAAATTATATATTTTTGAAAATTATCTTTGAGTGTTGATATTTTATTTTCTGCAATTATTTCAATTCCGGACTTGCGACCACTCGAGGTCTCAAGTCCTCAAAGGCATGTCTTGTGATGGGCATACTCTACCGGAACGGGTTCACTCTGTCCTTGTGCAAATCAGCACTAAACAAAACAAATGAGCTGATTCTAGGGTCTGTAAGTGATGTATAAGCTGTAAAAACCAAAAAAACTAAACCTAAATCTGGGCAAACTAGAAGTGCAAAGAGGGCTACTAAGAATCAGCCTTCCGACTCCGAGGGTAACCATAATAAACCCAAGTTTGATAATGACAGAGACCTGGATTCTCCGCCAGGAGATTACGCTGATGACAGCGATGCAGCCTACATCTTTTGTAAAGAACTTTTTTCAGCTGACACAAGAGGAGAAACGCGGGTGCAATGTTTTCGGTGTCAAATGTGGGCAAACACAGAATGTCGGGGGGGGGGAGAAAAGGTATATGTGTGCGACTTCTGCAAATAAAATTAAAAGGTAGCATTTTCCCGATTTTTGATTATTTTTTTATATTTTTTAACACAAATGCTATAAGTAGCCCATATTTAGACCACCATTTCAAAAACTACACATTTCCCCAGGGCCCTATTATGAACGGTGGGGGCCCCTGGACAGATGCTATTTGGGCCCCCCCCCACTCATGAACATTTATAAAAATAAGAACTATCCATGGGCTATACATACTATCAAAAATACTAGGTGCATACACCAAGGGGGTTTGGGGGCCCCCTTGCATCAGGGGGCCCTGGGCAAAGTCCCGATTTGCCCATGCAATAAAAAGGCCCTGCATTTCCCAACTTTTGCAATTAAATTTATTGTAAAATACAGAAAATGTAACTTTTTTTTACCATCTTATCTTGATCCTTACATGTTTTAGGTTGTATTAACATCTTGAAAATAATGAACATATAGCTGCCTGACATCAAAATGAAACATGTAGCCTATATTTGGACCTTCTCCACTATTAGATATTGTCTCAAATTTTTATGTATGAAATATATAACTTTCAACTCAGCTCTTCAAAAATGTTAAAAATTTATAAAATACACCAAGTCTTGTCTACGGAATAATGGGCTCTTTACTGAGTCGTGCAATATACACTCATGTCCATAAATTAAGGATAATGCCAGCTTCGCCAAATAAAGGTTCAGAAACAAAACAAACGTGACTTATTCATAAAACCCATTTATTAAACAAAAGATAAAGAACAAAAAAGATGGTGTATGTATGATACCATTCATTTTTTAAATTTACAATGGCAAGTATTACAGGACAACAGATATCAAAAATACAAGAACAAGATAGAAAAATGACATCAGTTAATCCATCAACTTATGTCTGGCAATCCAATAGCGCTCCCATAAAGAAACGGGAGGTAGACAAGGGCAAGAAGGAAGGTGAAGCATATCCATTTCTTCCTGGTTATTACACAGGAGACAAAGAGTGTCGGGAGCCAAGTTAATTCTGTGGAGGTGCTTTCGAAGGCAATCATGGCCAGAAAAAAACCGTAGCATTGCCACAGATTTATCTCTAGGCCACTCAGGGATATCATGGATATGGACATACCAGGGCTTGTGATCGCTTCTAGCAGCAACAACCTATGAGAAGGAACACCTGAGGGTCTTTTTGACTATCGTCTTGATGGAATGGTAGGCCAAGTCCTGGTTGTTTAGCTGTAAACCAGAAGCCCTCTTTTTCGCTAGGAAGTCGGCAGCCTCGTTCCCCTCGATTCCGCAGTGGGCCGGGATCCGCTGTAAGACAGCTGTTTTTATTATGGTTCGACAACCATTCCAGAAGGTTAACACAGTCATCAATATCTTTGGATCGAGAGAAATATGGGGAGTCAATAGCCTGAAGAGCTGCTCTGGAATCTGAGAGAATCACCACTCTTGAGAAACGCTCTAATCGGCTCTGAAGCTTTAAAAGAGCCAAACGGATAGCTGAGATTTCACCATCAAAAGTTGACACATAAGTACCAACAGGAGAGTAGAATGAGAACAGCTCACAATGAACACCGGCTTCAACGTTTACACAATCACTTGTTCTAGAGCCATCCGTATAGACCCTGAGCCAATGTGAAACGGGGTAAGGGTATTTATAGTTGCGTATGCCACTGATCTTAGGATTTTATCACTGTCCTCCGCTTTTAACACACTTTGGCTCAAGCCAAGACGGCTAGAAAAGGTCTTGGCTTCGATGGGGTTACGAGGTAATAAAAATTGTTGAGCTCTAAAATCGATGTTTAGGTGAGAAATAAGTGCGGTAACCCCCTGTATGATACCATTCATAAAAGCTACGATTTTTGCTCCCTGGTGCAATTGTAAAAGATATCTCCTTTACAAAAGCTTAATATTACATGGTTGGTATGATGGTTAATACATTGTATGTCTCCCATGCGATGAAATACAGTCCGTACAACACCTAGGCATGCTCAGTATCAAATTATCGAGCTGATCTTGGGGAAGATTACTCCACTCAGCAAGCAATGCTCTCCCAATTTCCGGTACACATGTAGGAGGTGGTTTACGGGCTGCAACTCGTCGGCCAACCATGTCCCACACATGCTCTATCGGATTCAAGTCAGGTGAGAATGCTGGCCATTCCATACGGATGATATCCTCAGATTGAAGGCATTCGTTACGATGTTTGCTCGGTGAGGACGGGCATTGTCATCCATAAACACAAATTCTGCGCCCATGGCACCCCTTAACAAACGTACATGTTGTACCAGAATGATGTCCTGATAAATGTGGCCGTTCATGGTTCCGATTTGAACATGCAGATCTGTTCTGGAGCCCAGTATAATTCCACCCCAAACGAGCAATCCTGCACCACCGTAACGGTGTCGTTCAATGATGTTCTCTTTGTGGTAACGGGTACCTGGCGTTCTCCATATGAAAGTCCGACATGAATCAGACTGCAAGCTAAACCTGGACTCGTGGGAAAACATCACACAAGCCCACTGTGACAATGTCCACATTGCATGTTCTCTACTCCAGGCTAATCGCTGCCGACAGTGAGTTGCCGTGTGCGGAACACATCTGACGGGCCTGCGAGCATATAGACCAATATTTCCCAAACGTCCTTACATGGTTTACCTTGAAACTGTGGTACCCGTGGCTGCAGATAGCTGACGAGACAGGTCGGATGCTGTGCCCCGTCTGCTTCTTTTGGCAGTTACTGCCAAATACCGGTCTTCATACGGCTTTGTAACTCGGGGGAGACCTGTACTGTAACGCCTACTGACATTTCCATCATCTTGGAATCGTTGCCAAAGCCTAGAGATGACACTTTGGGCAATTCCAAGTTCCTCGGATACTTCCATCTGAGTACGCTCACATTCCAGGTGGCCGATAATTCTACCACGTAAAAAATCATCCACATGCGTCCTCTGTGTCATAACTATTCGGTTATGGCCCTGAGTGGCTTACAGAGCGCTTGTTAACAATTTTACTTATTTGCCACGATTCATTATATACCCCTCTCTTACACTCTCGTCATTGTGACGTACTATCGCCGTCATCTGGTGGCTTCCTGTGATTTGCATACTATTTTTGAAGATGTGTGTGATAATTCTACAGGGGAAATTTTTAAGTTTCGATTTCCGTGTGATTCTGAATTATCCTTAATTTATGGACATGAGTGTATTTGTACAGGACCTGGGATCATCTTTTCTCACTGTGAGTGATAATGGTAATCAGAGAGGAAACCTTTGAAAGTAACGTTTCACATTATAAGACGAAGTCCGATTGGTATTTAAAGCAAGTTTTTATGAATTAGTTTGTTCAGCAATTTGCTGGGCCGCTAACCTATGTGATAAATTTTGTGTCTGACATCAAATTAAACTTAATCTCTTACACAAAAACACGAGTGTATCTAAAATTCATAAGAATGTGGAGGCTTCAGTAAGAAAATTTATTCTATAGAAACGACGTGGTGTAAAGGAAAATGCTATCTTCTTTGGATAAATTTCTAAACTTTAAGAATATCATTTCGAACTTACACGCGTTTGAGGGTAACGCTTCTGCGTTTGTAAAATATTTAAATGAATGTTTTTGAAATAATCTAGGAAAACAAAATGTTTATATTCGGTATGAAAAAGAAATTGGTGAAATGATACATTTAGGTGAACTAGAAAAGGATTCATTAATAGAACTTGAATCTCGCACTTTGTGACGTATTTTTTTTTCCAAGCAAAGATTTTTAGATAATCTTTATTAGGGTAAGATTCTCTCCCACAACATGGTTTCATGGTCGGGACAGTGTTAGGCTGGAGGAGGTCGATCGCTATTACGCCATGCAGACAATGCAGCGCTCGTATCTAGTGATGCGACATCGATAACAAAACATCGATGTTTTGAAACATCGATATTCAATATTAAAACATCGATGCTAATAAAACATCGCCCAAAAACCATCGATGTTTTTAAACATCGATGTTTTAGAACATCCATTTTTTAAAACTGGTTTAGTAATGGGCAGACATAAATGACAAAAACTTGGTTGCTTTGGGCTACATTGATGACTCAAAATTCTCGTTGTAAATACCGCCATGTTTTGCCTTCAAATGTCCAGATAAATTCGTGGTATTGCCAGAAGTTTTAAGGGACTTAAGGCAAATATTGCATTTTGCCAATTTGTCAGAGGTTTTGTAAAAATATTTCCAAACGGTACTTTTGGGAGGCATCTTACTAGTAATATTAACGTCAACTTATATAAAACCAGAACGAAACAAAAACTTACAGGGATGCACTCGTGTATATACTATTTGTAAAATAAAACCCCATGGAAGGTTCTGGAGTGTCAGGAACATTCCAAGCGCTCTGATTGGTTCATTGGTTGTTGATTGCCATTTGTCTGTTTGCTAAGGAATCATTCCCCATTTTGTATTCGTCCTTTTCAGAATTCAGACTTACATTTACTGAGTGTGAAAATTATGCTACGTGGTAATTTTTTTTTTATTACGGTACTTTTTCATTAAAAAAAAACATCGAGACAACTTAAAACATCGAGCACAAAACATCGATGTTAAAAAAACATCGGCTTCAATAAATCGATGTTTAAAACATCGACATCGATGTCGCATCCCGACTCGTATCTTGTGAAGTATGAAAAAAATATGCATAACGGAAAAAAGTAAACCAGCATCACCGGAAAACGGAAAAGAAAATGTGCGGAGAACACTGACTCATTTGACTTTGAGAAAAAAACCTTTTTCTTTATTTTAGCAGGCTCGTGATGAAAACGGAAGTTCCATCTCCTTTTCTTAGAGACGGTCATAAATACTCGTTGTAGAAAAATTTCGCATCTTAAAACAAGATGAACTGACTGCGGTTTCAATGTGCCCAAGTTTTCCTCCCCCGACATATTTCTGCAGTTCAATGGCTCTTATGCAGATGAAATTCCTTCAGTCGTGTCCTGCACAGGGCCCGATTATGAATGCTGGGCCCCCCCCCCCTTACGAACATTTATAAAAATAAGAACTATCCATGGGCTATACATACTATTAGAAGTACTAGGTGCATGCACCAAGGGGGTTTTGGGGCCCCTTAGCATCAGGGGGCCCTGGGCAAAGTCCCGATTTGCCCATGCGATAAAAAGGCCCTGGTCCTGCAAGTGGAGTTATCGATTATTCCCATGGAAACAAATGAGATAACAACGACCATGTTTACTTTCAGTGCCCCGGTTAACTTCAACGTTAATTTGAAGTGCTGGTTAAAAGAGATCTCGCATTCTTAATTCAATCGAGAACACCGCCAATGGAACTGAGGAAAATATGAACAACTAAGAAAAAACATCGCTTTGTGGGCAGTAATCGTAAGCAAGTACTAGGTCTAGGCCAATAATAGAGCGACGAGCTGTACTTTGAAGAGATCCTAGACACGGTCTACACATCGTAAAAAACGTTTGCAGTTTTTCTGGTGTGCATATTCATACTGGATTAGTAGGTAAATACGAATGTAAATATGGTCACTGTCATTTTGTTTGCTTCCATAGGAATAATCAATAACCACACTGGCATGGCATGACTGAGGGTATTTGGTCTCGATACCAGATCACGTTTTCCAGCTGTTCCTCAGATAATTACGTCAAGAAATTTAGTAAACGGCAGTGCACAATACATTTTCCTTTGAGCACATGAAAAATGTGTGATTATAGATAGTTGAGTTAATCTCGGATTCCATAAGTAGATATTCTGGAAAATATATTGTTTAACGGATGTATTTTATTGAGCTATAAAGAGCTATCGAATATCTGCTAAAAATTATTGGCTTGAATAGCATATGTGAAGAGCATGGAAGTTTTCTTCAAATTCTTGAAAGACTGAAATAATTACGATTTCTCCTTGACCACATCGGGGGTTGCGCTAACATGAGTATTTTATGATACACTCTTGTAAACATATTTGCATTTTTCTACAAACACTTAACAAACTTTAAAATTTGTATTTTCTCGCATCCAGCAACATTGCAGCGAGTTTAAACTGCAACATAGGTTTCCCTAGAATAAAGTCATAGTTTACACTTTGTTTCATGGAGGTATCCATCTCCAGGGGGTGAGCTCTTAATATAACTGGATGCACTATATTAGCGAAAATACACTGCTTTCCATTAAAATTGCAACACCATGAAGGAGGGGTGGTATAAACGTCAAATTCGCATTAAAGTAAGATGCTGGGATATGCAAATGATTAGCATTTATGCGCAACCGAACGATGCAGGAAGGAGAAACGGCATCTCAAACTCTGTATAAAAAGAAAGTTACGACGCGGGTTTCTCATTCGGAAGTCGCATTTGAATGTTGGTTGTTTGTGAGAAGATCGTGTTATGCCTTGTATAAGAAAGGGAAAACGGCTACCAACACGTGTTGAATTCGATAGCGGTAGGATCGTGGCCTATCGAGAGTGCGGTTTATCGTTCCGCGATATTGTTACTCGCCTTGGTGGGAATCAAACGGCAGTCATACGAATAAGGAATCGAAGAGTTTAGGAGGGTCATGCTAAACACCATGCAGGATCTCAATTTTCTCCCGGTACAAACGCACTACAGGATGTTGTCAGGTCGACCTTGCGGGATCGTAGTTCCATATCAAGGACCTTGAGTCAGGAAGTATCCACACTGACAATTCGACGATGTCTTGAGCAGCACTGACGGCAACTATTAATGTGGCTTCCCTTGACACTGCAGCATTGAGACGTGCGACGACAGTGGTGCACCGAACGACAAAACTGGATAAGAGTGGCACCACGTCGTCTTTTCAGATGAGTCTTGGTTCTGCGTGCAGCATCATGATGGACGTATCAGTGTCTGAAGGCACCAAGGAGAACGCACGTGGCCTGCTTACATCCGGTATCGTCATACCAGCCGTGCATTGGGTATGATGGTATAGGCAGCCATTGGGTACACAACACGAACACCTCTTATTCGTGTCGTCAGTAATCTGAACAGTTGGCGTAACATTTCTCAGATCTTAAGGCCGGTGGCTGTGCCCTATCTTCGAGGCCTCGGAGACGTCATCTTTCAACAAGATAACGCAAGACCGCATGTTGTCCGTCGTGCCCTGAGCTACCTCGAAGAAAAGGGTGTTCAACCGTTGCCCTGGCCAGCAAGTTCTCCAAATCTGTCACCCTCTGAAAACGTCTGCCCGTATCTTCCATCCAAGGCCAGTTCCACTTCATGCCTAACCGGATTAGAGCCGTTTTTTCTGCCAGAGGCGGCAGCTTTGTGTACTAATTTCGGACCCTGTATATCTCCAAATTGCCTATAAATGTAATCATGTTTTCTTTTTACTATGTTGTATACGTACAATAAGTAAAGTTTTGTTATTTGCTTTCCTTCCTGGCGTTGCAATTTTAATGGCCAGCAATGTATTTAAATCCTTTCGGCATTCAGATGTTCTACATAAATTAAAACAATGAGAGCCCGATTAACGATGCGAAAATATTTCCGAAACCATTAAACTGCATCCACCATCTTACTATATATATATATATATATATATATATACACCGGGTGGTTCAAATTAAAGTATCCCTACTTAGGACGCCCTGGCGAGAAAAGCAGTGGATGTAACGTCTTCATATTTGGAAGGTATACATATCAGGCCATGAAGAATTGATTGGTGTGAAAAAACAATTAGCTCCAACAAATACCGCTAGGTACAAATGAGGCTCTGCGATCGGTTGAAGGTAAGGGAAATGAAACATGATTGTACGAAGAAAGGAAAGAATACGAGTTGTCGGTAATTAACTTCATTAGAACATTTCGTTACACAAGAACTGTCGATCCTACAGAAATGTTAGTGAAGCCGCAAACGAAAGGCATGCGCGTAGTAACAACAGCACAAAGATTTCCCAGGTGGTTTTCAACGTGTCCACCGTGTTTCAGGGCCAACACATGACACCGTGTTATAGCATGATCCACAGTGGCGTGTAAAAGGTAGGGACCGAGTTGCGTACGTGCAAGAGGATATTGTTCTTCAAATTCGCCAGATTTCCTATATTTCCTCGATAAACTTTATCTTTGAGGTAACCCCGAGCCAAAAATCGCGCGGGGTTAAGTCGGATGAACGTGGAGGCCAACTGGTAGGAAATGCACGGCTGATAATGCGATCCTCCGTAAAATGACGTCGCAGCAATTGTTGAACCTCATGTCCAATGTGAGGAGGAGCACCATCTTGTTGGAATACCGTTGTAGCGAGACATCCACGCTGCTGGAGTTCTGGAATGACCACTGCTTGCAGTATAGCCCGATAACGTGCTGCAGTCACGGAACAGGTTTTTGGTCCCTGTGGGGTGATTTTGTCGCAGAAAAAAGGCCCGATCAAAAAGGTCGCAGTGAAGCCGATCCATACAGTCACATGCGGTGGACCGAGTGAGGATTCTCAGCAGACCAGATACGGCAGTTATGTGCGTTCACTGTTCCGCACGTGTAAAAGTGAGCCTCATCGGTCCATAGGCTGTTCCACGGCCAATTCTGCTCCACCTCCATATGTACCAAAAAGTTAAAGCGAACGTTTAACGCGGATCATAATCGCCATGTTTTAACTCTTGTAAGCGATGGAGCTTATAGGATAGGCTTTGAGTTTTTCCGCATGCACCTCCATACCGTAGAGTGTGACAATCCGAGTTGCCTTGATACGGTGCGAGCACTGCATGTTCCTGCTGTGTTGGAATTTTCCTGCTCAACGACAGCGGTTGCAACATCATCCATCACCTGCAGTATCTTTTTTCTTCGCCCTCGGCCTGCTTGAACTCAAAGCTACCTGTTGCCTCGAAAAGTTTCAGCATTCGCCGCGGGGCACATGGTGTTACTGGATCCGTACGCAAAGCTTTCTGCCCTCGGTACAAGCGAAGCGCTCTCGCGGCGTTATCGCCGTTTTGGTAAAATAACTTTAGCAGCAAATCACGTTTCGGCAACGAAAGAACCATCGTGGCGTTTGAAGAATGTTCTGAACCTGTGAGCCCTCTTTTTTATCTGTTACGACGGATCTTTTACCCAGCTCGTATGCAAATTTGGTTCTCCGGTACTGCGCGCACAGTCGAATATTCAAATTCTCACTTAACTACAGCACAGCGAAAAGGGTTGGAAGTTTAATTGTGCTGCTGCTACACAGGAATCATAACGCGTACACTGCGCGCGCTTGCAAACATAAAGCTTAGTCAGCGTAGTTTGCATGTGTAACGAACTGTACTAATAAAGTTTAATTACCTACACATCGTATTCTTTCCTTTCTTCGTACAGTCATGTTTCATTTTCCTTACCTTCAACCGATCGCAGCGCCTCATTTGCACCTAGCGGTATTTGTTGGAACTAATTGTTTTTTCCCACCAATCAATTCCCCATGGCTTGATATATGTACCCTCCAAATATGAAGACGTTACGTCCACTGCTTTTCTCGCCAGGGCGTCCCAGACAGGGATACTTTGATTTGAACCACCCGGTATATATACCCTGTCGGCAATTAAAACTGCAACTCCAGAAAGGAAAGGAAATAGTAAAATTTTACTTGTTGTACGTATACAGCATAGTAGGAAGAAAACATGATTAAATATGTAGGCAATATGGGCGTATACAGGGTCTGAAATTAGTACACACAGCTGGCGCCTCTGGCAGATAAAACGGCTCTAATCCGGTTAGGCATGAAATCAAACTGGCCTTGGATGAAAGATACGGGCAAGTCATTCAATGCTACTTTAAGTCTATGCCAAATTTCAATCGTAGTGGCTGGAGAGCGGTGGTGGCCCAATCTCTCAGCAACTCATGACCAGATGTTTTCAATGGGTGAGAGATCTGGAGAACTTGCTGGCCAGGGCAACGGTTGAACACCCTTTACTTCGAGGTAGGTCAGGACATGACGGACAACATGCGGTATTGTGTTATCTCGTTGAAAGATGACGTTTCCGAGGCTTCGAAGATAGGGCACAGCCACCGGCCTTAAGATCTGATAAATGTAACGCTGGCTGTTCAGATTACCGACGACGCGAACAAGAGGTGTTCGTGTCGTGCACCCAATGGCTGTCCATATCATCACACCAGGTGCAGGGCCCGTATGACGATATCGAAGGCAAGCAGGCCACATGCGTTCTATTCGGTGCCTCCAGACACGGATACGTCCATCATGATGCTGCACGCAGAACCGGGACTCATCTGAAAAGATGATCTGGTGCCACTATTATCCAGTTTTGACTTGGGCGCACCACTGTCGCCGCGCGTCTTTATGCTGCAGTGTCAAGGTAAGCCGCAATAATAGTCGCCGTCCATGCTGCTCAAGATGTCGTCGCACTGTCAATGCGGATACTTGTCATGCTTCAAACAAGCTTATTTCTTGACTCCAGGTCCGTGATATGGCTGTACGATCCTGCAAGGCCGACCTGACAAAATCTTCTTGGGCGTTAGCGGCGGGAGGAAATTGAGATCGTGCATTGCGTTCAGTATGACCCTCCTGAACCCATAGATTCTTCATTCGTATGACAGTCATTTTATTCTGACCAAGACGAGTAGCAATGTTGTGGAACAATAAACCGAACTCTCGGTAGGCCACGATCCTGCCGCCATCTTGTGCTGGTGTCCGACATGCTGGTAGCCGTTTCTCCTTCTTATACGTGGCATAGCACAATCTTCTCACAAACAACCAACATTGAAATGCGATTTCCGAGTGAGGATCCTGCTACGTAACTTTACTTTTATAAAGATATGCCGTTTCCCCCCACTGAGTCGTTCGATTACGCTTAAATGCTAATCATTTGCATATCCCAGCATCTTCTTCGTTTCATGCACATTTGCCGTTTGTATCATCCTTCCTCCATGGTGCAATTTGAACGACCAGCAGTATATATATCATGGGGAATACTAGTATTCCCCATGATAAAATGATGAATATCTGCTCAGAAATTTATGATGCCTATCTGGATAGTACTTTAATCTTAAATTGTGACTGGGTTGATTTATGTAAATTTAATATTTTTGAAGATTACCTCTTTACGGTACCTGAGTCGGTTACCTCGAATTCTGGTTCTGTTCCGGCACTACTACAGAATCTTGCCTCTGGTGCGTGGAGCCGTGAGTGATTGATTTCTCTTTGGTTTTTGCCTGCATTCTTCTTAAAACTAGAAGGTAACCCGTCATTTTGACGTCATAATACTAATAATGACGTCATAATGGAAAAAGTATATGAAAGTTAAAAAATATCCCGAATTATCTAACAATATTGCATTTAATCCACACCTTGTAAAAGCAAACCCTTTCATTATTTTTTATTTATTTAGTTTTTCATGCGATTGTAGTAGTAGACTGCCATCCAACCCGTCATTTTGACGTCATAATACTAATAATGGCGTCATAATGGAAAAAGTATATGAAAGTTAAAAAATATCCCGAATTATCTAACAATATTGTATTTAATCCACACCTTGTAAAAGCAAACCCTTTCATTATTTTTTATTTATTTAGTTTTTCATGCGATTGTAGTAGTAGACTGCCATCCAACCCGTCATTTTGACGTCATAATACTAATAATGACGTCATAATGGAAAAGTATACGAAAGTTAAAATATATCCCGAATTATCTAACAATATTGCATTTAATCCACACCTTGTAAAAGCAAACCCTTTCTGTATTTTTTATTTATTTAGTTTTTCATGCGATTGTAGTAGTAGACTGCCATCCAACCCGTCATTTTGACGTCATAATACTAATAATGACGTCATAATGGAAAAGTATACGAAAGTTAAAATATATCCCGAATTATCTAACAATATTGCATTTAATCCACACCTTGTAAAAGCAAACCCTTTCATTATTTTTTATTTATTTAGTTTTTCATGCGATTGTAGTAGTAGACTGCCATCCAACCCGTCATTTTGACGTCATAATACTAATAATGGCGTCATAATGGAAAAAGTATATGAAAGTTAAAAAATATCCCGAATTATCTAACAATATTGCATTTAATCCACACCTTGTAAAAGCAAACCCTTTCATTATTTTTTATTTATTTAGTTTTTCATGCGATTGTAGTAGTAGACTGCCATCCAACCCGTCATTTTGACGTCATAATACTAATAATGGCGTCATAATGGAAAAAGTATATGAAAGTTAAAAAATATCCCGAATTATCTAACAATATTGCATTTAATCCACACCTTGTAAAAGCAAACCCTTTCATTATTTTTCATTTATTTAGTTTTTCATGCGATTGTAGTAGTAGACTGCCATCCAACCCGTCATTTTGACGTCATAATACTAATAATGACGTCATAATGGAAAAGTATACGAAAGTTAAAATATATCCCGAATTATCTAACAATATTGCATTTAATCCACACCTTGTAAAAGCAAACCCTTTCATTATTTTTTATTTATTTAGTTTTTCATGCGATTGTAGTAGTAGACTGCCATCCAACCCGTCATTTTGACGTCATAATACTAATAATGGCGTCATAATGGAAAAAGTATATGAAAGTTAAAAAATATCCCGAATTATCTAACAATATTGAATTTAATCCACACCTTGTAAAAGCAAACCCTTTCATTATTTTTTATTTATTTAGTTTTTCATGCGATTGTAGTAGTAGACTGCCATCCAACCCGTCATTTTGACGTCATAATACTAATAATGACGTCATAATGGAAAAGTATACGAAAGTTAAAAAATATCCCGAATTATCTAACAATATTGCATTTAATCCACACCTTGTAAAAGCAAACCCTTTCATTATTTTTTATTTATTTAGTTTTTCATGCGATTGTAGTAGTAGACTGCCATCCAACCCGTCATTTTGACGTCATAATACTAATAATGACGTCATAATGGAAAAGTATACGAAAGTTAAAATATATCCCGAATTATCTAACAATATTGCATTTAATCCACACCTTGTAAAAGCAAACCCTTTCATTATTTTTTATTTATTTAGTTTTTCATGCGATTGTAGTAGTAGACTGCCATCCAACCCGTCATTTTGACGTCATAATACTAATAATGACGTCATAATGGAAAAGTATACGAAAGTTAAAATATATCCCGAATTATCTAACAATATTGCATTTAATCCACACCTTGTAAAAGCAAACCCTTTCATTATTTTTTATTTATTTAGTTTTTCATGCGATTGTAGTAGTAGACTGCCATCCAACCCGTCATTTTGACGTCATAATACTAATAATGGCGTCATAATGGAAAAAGTATATGAAAGTTAAAAAATATCCCGAATTATCTAACAATATTGCATTTAATCCACACCTTGTAAAAGCAAACCCTTTCATTATTTTTTATTTATTTAGTTTTTCATGCGATTGTAGTAGTAGACTGCCATCCAACCCGTCATTTTGACGTCATAATACTAATAATGACGTCATAATGGAAAAGTATACGAAAGTTAAAATATATCCCGAATTATCTAACAATATTGCATTTAATCCACACCTTGTAAAAGCAAACCCTTTCATTATTTTTTATTTATTTAGTTTTTCATGCGATTGTAGTAGTAGACTGCCATCCAACCCGTCATTTTGACGTCATAATACTAATAATGACGTCATAATGGAAAAGTATACGAAAGTTAAAATATATCCCGAATTATCTAACAATATTGCATTTAATCCACACCTTGTAAAAGCAAACCCTTTCATTATTTTTTATTTATTTAGTTTTTCATGCGATTGTAGTAGTAGACTGCCATCCAACCCGTCATTTTGACGTCATAATACTAATAATGGCGTCATAATGGAAAAAGTATATGAAAGTTAAAAAATATCCCGAATTATCTAACAATATTGCATTTAATCCACACCTTGTAAAAGCAAACCCTTTCATTATTTTTTATTTATTTAGTTTTTCATGCGATTGTAGTAGTAGACTGCCATCCAACCCGTCATTTTGACGTCATAATACTAATAATGACGTCATAATGGAAAAGTATACGAAAGTTAAAATATATCCCGAATTATCTAACAATATTGCATTTAATCCACACCTTGTAAAAGCAAACCCTTTCATTATTTTTTATTTATTTAGTTTTTCATGCGATTGTAGTAGTAGACTGCCATCCAACCCGTCATTTTGACGTCATAATACTAATAATGGCGTCATAATGGAAAAAGTATATGAAAGTTAAAAAATATCCCGAATTATCTAACAATATTGCATTTAATCCACACCTTGTAAAAGCAAACCCTTTCATTATTTTTTATTTATTTAGTTTTTCATGCGATTGTAGTAGTAGACTGCCATCCAACCCGTCATTTTGACGTCATAATACTAATAATGACGTCATAATGGAAAAGTATACGAAAGTTAAAATATATCCCGAATTATCTAACAATATTGCATTTAATCCACACCTTGTAAAAGCAAACCCTTTCATTATTTTTTATTTATTTAGTTTTTCATGCGATTGTAGTAGTAGACTGCCATCCAACCCGTCATTTTGACGTCATAATACTAATAATGGCGTCATAATGGAAAAAGTATATGAAAGTTAAAAAATATCCCGAATTATCTAACAATATTGCATTTAATCCACACCTTGTAAAAGCAAACCCTTTCATTATTTTTTATTTATTTAGTTTTTCATGCGATTGTAGTAGTAGACTGCCATCCAACCCGTCATTTTGACGTCATAATACTAATAATGACGTCATAATGGAAAAGTATACGAAAGTTAAAATATATCCCGAATTATCTAACAATATTGCATTTAATCCACACCTTGTAAAAGCAAACCCTTTCATTATTTTTTATTTATTTAGTTTTTCATGCGATTGTAGTAGTAGACTGCCATCGAACCCGTCATTTTGACGTCATAATACTAATAATGGCGTCATAATGGAAAAAGTATATGAAAGTTAAAAAATATCCCGAATTATCTAACAATATTGCATTTAATCCACACCTTGTAAAAGTAAACCCTTTCATTATTTTTTATTTATTTAGTTTTTCATGCGATTGTAGTAGTAGACTGCCATCCAACCCGTCATTTTGACGTCATAATACTAATAATGACGTTATAATGGAAAAGTATACGAAAGTTAAAATATATCCCGAATTATCTAACAATATTGCATTTAATCCACACCTTGTAAAAGCAAACCCTTTCATTATTTTTTATTTATTTAGTTTTTCATGCGATTGGAGTAGTAGACTGCCATCGAGTTTTTTACAGTTCACTGCGCGATATGAATACTTGCGCTACTTTATTCATTAACATTGAAGTTTGTTTACTTTCAGAAATCATCGCAAAAGTAAACAAAAGTATTTAAAAAAACTGTTAAATATACAGCTAAAAGCATCCAATTTTTTTTTAGTTCTGAATGTTTTATAGAAAAATAGGCTGAACAAACGTGATTTGATGGAGAAGATATTAGTTTTTAGGTAAGAAAAAATTCTGATCCACATCTGAAATTGAAATTAAGCCTAACAGGCGGTTTGTTAACTGAGGGCTTCAATTGAAAGATGAGTACAGCCCGGAAGTGTTATACAGAGACAACGGCTATTACATATATAATTATCTTACTCTGTTGGATTATTTATTTTAGTTATATTTGTCCTTTTTCAATATGAGGATCTGAAGCAACTGCGCAATCTTTTATTGAAAAGTTTTATGTTTTCATTGCTAGGTTAGGTTTTATGTTAACTTGTTTGGCAGTCTATGCTCGCTTTTTAGTTTTTTGTTAGTTTGATTTGTTTATATTATCTTACTTTATATATATACATTGGCATTAATTGCATACATTGACTGTTGTATTTAATTTGAATGTACTCCGTAGCAAAGTACGGGTTTTCAGCTAGTCTATATATATAAAACAGTTCCGTAACTGACTGACATACAACGCACAGACCAAACCGCTGGACCTAAAGGGCTGAAATTTTGCATGGCGATTCTTCTTATGGTGTAGGGGTGCACTAAGGAAGATTTTTCAAAAATTCTTCTTAGATTTTTTTAAAATTAAATTTTTAAGCTGTTTTTGTAACTTTTTTAAAGTTTGCATTTAAAATAATAACTTGAGGGTCATAAAATTTATATCACAAGAATTATCATAAAAATTCCTTTGAAATGAAATCTTTTTGGAATCTTTACCTCGATTTTCTGATTTTTAGTGCATTTTTAAAGATTAATTTTTAGAATTTAATTTATTAAATGCCGATCGCGTGATTTCTTTTTCTGGTACTTTAAATTAATTTATCGTCACGTGCATAACAACTAAATAGACAAAAAAATATTTTTCTTTCTTTCTAATGCAGCAGACGATTGGATAATATACCAAAAAAATAAATAAATATCCCTTACAGTTTTTTTATAAATATATATATATATATATATATATATATATATATATATATATATATATATTACATCAATTGTATACATTGATCGTCGTATTTATTATAAATATATATATTTAATTATTTTGGCATTAATTGCATACATTGACCGTTGTATTTAATTTGAATGTACTCCGGAGCGAAGTGCGGGTTTTCAGCTAGTTCTTTATAAGGAAGTTGTATTTCTTGTTGTACGTTCCGACAGATCCCATCGACTCGAATGTAGGAAACTTAACACTGTATTTACAGTATTTACATCCGTTATAATTGAACAGAGGGTCCGCGGGCCCATGTTTCTCACCGCAAGACTGTCGTTCGAGTTCTGTCTGTTTCAGGAGTGAAAATGTGTATGACGTCATGAGTGATTGTGTAGACTAGCTCCTCGGTCGGCATAGATACTAAGAAGAGTAGAGCACGAAGATTGCATCATCGGGACGGAGTCACTAAATTCTTCTACAGTGTTGGAAATTGATTTATGAAAACATGGTTTTTTTAACAAAAACTTCTTCAATATTCATTAAAAAAGAATGAAATTTTGTACATTATACATACTATGTATAACAAATGATTTACAAAAATAAAATTTCATACATAATAATAAACAAAAACATAAGGTTAAAAAATTAGATTTTCGTAACATATAAACATGGAAATTGATTTATGAAATATCACATTTCATTGGCTATTCTGAAGTAATGTGACAAAAATTTGCATAAAACAAAGTAACGTGACCTGCGAAGTAGACATAAAAAGCTTTATATATTGGAAGCAACACGTTTCAGCCATACTTTTCACGATGGGTAAACGAAAGGTGTTGTCTGTGGACGAAAGAGCCAAAATCGATGCATATCTAGAATGTGGAAAATCTGTTCTGAAAATTAGTAAATTAATTAAAAGACCAGTTGGTGTGATATATAACTATAGAAAAGATTCAGCAAATTTTGGAAAAAATTTAGGTAATCCACGTTTAACTGAGATGGAGAAAAGGGGGATTCTTCAGCTTCTATCAAAAACTGGCCACAATTCAAAGCAGATTTGTGCAGATCTATCACATCCTGTTATTTCTAGAAGAGTTAGGCAAATTTTACATTCTTCATGGAGAGTGAGATGGTCGAAGATGAAATCTAGAAAGATACTTCTGCGTCACAAGCAGATGCGTTTTCAGTTTTGTGAGAAGTACATGACAATGGGTGACAATTGAAAGAAAGTCAGTTTTTCCGAGGGAATGAAATTTAATTTGGGTGGCCTCGATGGTTTCAGGTATTATTGGAGAGATCTCCGAAAAGAACCAAAATCTACATTCAACAAAAATTATGGTGGCGGGAGTTTGATGGTTTGGGCAGCTATTGCTTATGATGGCAGAAGTGAAATAGTATTTATAAATGGTCGTCAGAATTCATATGATTACAGCTTAGTTTTAAAAAATTCCTTTCTTCCATTTGCATGGCAATATTATAGTTTAGATTACATATTCATGCAAGACAATGCAAGTATTCACACTTCAAAAGCAATGAAAGATTGATTTGACGAACAGAATATTGTTCTTTTAGATCATCCACCTAATAGTCCTGATCTGAACCCCATCGAAAACGTTTGGGGACAGCTTGTTCGAATGGTTTATGCAGACAGGATGCAGTACACATAAACTTGTAGAATTGAAAGCTTCAATCTGTCAAAACTGGAAACTAATTGATCAGAAGTACATTCAAAATATTGTTTTATCAATGCCATGTGGAATAAAAGAAATTTTGAAGTGGAAAGGCGGCTTTACTAACTATTAATTTCATTGAAATGTGATATTTCATAAATCAATTTCCATGTTTGTATGTTACGAAAATCTAATGTTTGACCTTATGTTTTTGTTTATTATTATGTATGAAATTTTTTTTTGTAAATCATTTGTTATACGTAGCATGTATAATGTATGAAAATTCATTCATTTTTAATGAATATTAAAGAAGTTTTTGTTAAAAAACCATGATTTCATAAATCAATTTCCAACACTGTAGCACCTGACTACCTCAAAAGTTCAGACAGCCGCTTTTATGCATCCACAACATAATCTTTCAAAGAAGATAAAAAATTACAATGCGTAAAATTTTTTTCAGCCCCTCTGGAGATCAATAACTACACATTTGAGAAGGTAAAGCAATTTAAATACCTGGGCACAATGATCTCAAGCTGCAGTGACCTAAAAATTGAAATTAAAAGCAGACTAGCCATGACTAATACACTGCTGGCCTCTGTAAATGCAACACCCTGAAGGAAACATACAAATAACATGAAATTTACAACATGCATTAGCGGAGGTGAGATATGCAAATGATTAGAATTTCAGCTCAGACGCACATCACGCGCGCCTGAGGCGCCACTTCAAAGCGCAATTTAAGACTTGGAGATTTCAACGATTTCAAGTTCGGCAATTGTGTTTTTCTTGTGGTTTTTTCAAAAAAAAAACGATCAATTATGCTTCGTCGAAAACAGCGGTGATCTTTTGATCAAGTATCCGAGTTCGACAGAGGAAGGATAGTGGCCTACCGAGATTGTGGATTATCTTTCAGGGAAATCGGTAGTCGTGTTGGACGAAACCAAACAACTGTAATGCGGATATGTGATCGTTGGATGCAGGAGGGTACGACGGACCGGCGTGTTCGATCGCATCCCCCTCAGCGCACCACTTCACGTGATGACAGGCAAATTGTGCGCATGGCAGTGACGGATCGCTCAGTCACATCACGAACCATAGCACAGCACATGCAGTCTGTAACGCATCATCCAGTGTCTGCGCGTACCATTCGACGCCGTTTACAGCAGAGTGGTCTGTCCGCAAGACGTCCATTGCTTTGTCTACCCTTGACGCAGAACCACAGACGTCTCCGCCGCCAATGGTGCGATGACAGAAGGATGTGGACGGCAGAATGGAATGAAATTGTCTTTACTGACGAGTCACGCTTCTGTCTGCAACACCACGATGGTCGCATTCGAGTCTGGAGACACCGTGAAGAGAGGATGCTGAACAGCTGCGTTATGTACCGCCACACTGGTCTTGCACCAGGTATTATGGTATGGGGCGGTATTGGATATCACTCTCTCACATCTCTAGTACGCATTGCCGGTACTTTAAACAGACAGCGCTACATCTCCGAGGTGTTGGAACCAGTTGTCCTTCCTTACCTTCAGAGCTTTCCCACAGTCATATTTCAACAGGATAATGCGCGACCACACGTGGCACGCATTGTCCAACGGTTCTTCGTGAATCGCCAGATTGAAAAGCTTCCCTGGCCGCCTCGCTCTCCGGATCTTTCGCCGATAGAAAACATGTGGCCCATGGTTGCTCTACGATTGACCCAGATTCCATCCCCAGCTGCCACAGCAGATCAACTTTGGCAACGTGTGGAAGCTGCTTGGTCTGCTGTACCCCAAGAACTCATCCAAAGTCTCTTTGAATCAATGCCGAGGCGTGTGGCAGCGGTGATCTCCAACAATGGCGGCTACTCTGGCTACTGATTTTGGCAGGAACAACACTTCACAGAAGTCTATAAATTTAATCATTTGATACTTGGTCAACATGTTATCTACAAAATAAATTTTGTTGTGATATCTCCTGTCTTTCTTGGTGTTGCAATTTGGGTGGCCAGCAGTGTAGATGTTTCAATGGCCTTAGAATCCAACTAAAATCCAAATTCATGAGCATTAAAACAAAAATAAGTCTATATAAGACCTTGATAAGACCTGTTGTCTTATACGGGAGGGAATGCTGGGCCCTGAACAGGGCAGAAGCAGATCGTTTACTGATTTGTGAAAGAAAAATTTTGAGGGAGATTTTTGGACCAATTATTCAAAACAACGTTTGGAGAATCGCCTATAATCACGAAATATATAAAAAGTATGGCGAACCCGACATCTTAAAGGTGGCAAAAGCATCTCGCATTAGGTGGCTAGGCTACATATTCAGATATGATGACGCGTTTCCCACAAAAAAAAGTCACCTTTTCAAACTTGGAGGGAAGGCGACGAAGAGGAGGACCCCCAACCAGATGGTTGGATGAGGTAGAAAAGGACCTAGGAACAATTGGATTGAACCAATGGCCGGCCACTGCACGGGATCGAGCTAGGTGGGGCAAAATTGGCGAGACAGCCTTGGCCTGTAACAGGCTGTAGTGCTAGCGAAGAAGAAAATTTTTTTATATATGATCATGAATGTATGAATATATGGTGTCAGTTTTTCACTTCATTAAACTCAGTTGAAAAGTAAATATTGTAATAATTATGCAATATGTTTTGTAATAAATGCTTCCTGTAAATTTGAAATTGTACATTTAGTTTACTACATAATGTTAGATGATTTACTTAACTTGACCACACCCAACGCAGACACGAGACACAAACAGAGCACCCTCAGAATTAAATTTCGACGCGCTAACCACAAGGGCCCTTAACCGTATGACGCATAGTAACTGAAACTTCTCAGATAATAAATCGACAGTAAAGCGACAAATGTACGCTCAACTCCCGTTCCTGCTATGATTTTAGTTAATAACTTACGTTTCGAGTTAATTTTATTCAAATAATGGGAAAAATAGCCCCAGACGGAGGAGAGTGTTATTGCGAGTAGACTCTTCGAAAAAGAGAAGTCCAACAATGAATGTGGCTGTGAATCCATATTAGGCTGTAACTTTCGGTGAGTGGGGTGGAATCTGTTGGAAGGTACGGGGGTTTTCCGTGTCCCAAATGCGAAAGTTATGGTTGTTCAGTGTTCCACTGAGGTGGAAACAGGCCTCGTCGCCGCTCTACAGAATCTGCCAAGGCCACGATGCACCCAATGCCGAAAAAGTGTAACATTTTCCCGGCAGGTTCTATAAGAAATGTGCGTACATCAGGAGCTCATTTCTTATGACTTTTCTTCACAAAGTCTGAGTCGATTTTAAAGAACAAAGGAAATGATCAATAACCCAAAGCTTAACGCAGGAAATCGGCATATCGTCCCTTGAAGCCCCCAATCTATCACGCGATCTTATACAGGGTGTCCCAAAAAGACCGCATAAACTCTGCACAGCTAGATTCCTCGTTGGGAGTACATAAACACTGCCCAAAGAAGCGTTCCTGTACGATCCATAGTTTAAGAGAAAAATACGAAAAACAAAGTATGACGTCACTGCCAGTGCAAGAAAAAACACTTTATTGAACATATCAACAGCAAGCACAATTTAAAGCAGATGTTCAAAGTGTCCGCCGTGCATGTCGAGGCAGGCTTGAGCACGCCGTGGAATGGCTGTCATCACACGTTGCAGCATCGCGGGGTCCACCGAAGTACAAGCAGCATGCAGACGAGCAACTAAGTCCATTTGTGTTGTCACTAAGTCTCGATACACCAGTTCCTTGAGATGGCCCCATAGGAAAAAATCCAACGGTGTAAGATCTGGCGAACGTGGCGGCCATAGAACCGGACCCCTTCGTCTGATCCAGCGGCCGGGGTATTCCATATCCAGCCAACCACGTACAGGAGCACAGAAATGCGCCGGAGCCCCATCATGCTGGAACCAAAGTCCCTGTATTGCCGCTAATGGTATGTCATCGAGGAACTCGGTTAAGACCTCATTGAGAAACACCAAGTACGACTGTCCCGAGAGCCGTTCAGGCAACAGATATGGTCCAAGCAGGCGATCCCCGAGTATGCCGGCCCACACGTTAAGAGACCAGCGTTCCTGATGTTTCTGCGGCCGGATTGCATGCGGATTGACCCGGGACCACATATGGCTGTTGTGATGGTTGAATACCCCATCACGAGTGAAACATGATTCATCAGTCCACAGGATATGTGCAATGAAACCATTATCTGTGTTCTGTTGCTGCAACAGCCATTCACAGAAGGCCACGCGTTTCTGAAAGTCATCTGGTTTCAGACCTTGCACGGTTGTGTACCGAAATGGGTGTAGCCTCTCAGACCGTAAAAGCCAGTGCACAGTACTTTTACTCGAAGTCATCTCACGGGCTAATGCGCGTGTGCTTACCTCGGGCGTCTCTTCTACCCGCTGCAGTATTGCATCCGCCTGTGCTACCGTCAGGCCGCTCCGCGGTCTTCCAGTATCGTGAAGATTGGCTGTTGGCAAGACGCTTCCCGTATTTCGCAGTCTGTCGTCCAGCCTACGGATGACGTTGACATCGGGAGGACGGCGGGACGGATATCGACGGGCGTACTCCCTAGCAGTTCGTAAGGCATTTCCATTACATCGGCCGTACATCAAGTACATGTCTCAGTAGTCACGAACGGAGTACATGGCCACCATACGAAGACTACCGGTAGCTGCAAGATGCAGCCTTTTAAATACCAGTTCAACGGCGGCTTAACGTCATTCTATGGCGCGCGCGCGTATGCATGACGCGATATTCGCGGCGAACGTTTTAAACATTATCGTCTGGAAAGATATGCAAATATTGCTGTTGATATGTCCAATAAAGTGTTTTTTTTTTGCACCGGCAGTGACGTCATACTTTGTTTTTCGTATTTTTCTCGTAAACTATGGATCGTACAGGAACGCTTCTTTGGGCAGTTTTTATGTACTCCCAACGAGGAATCTAGCTGTGCAGAGTTTATGCGGCCGTTTTGGGACACCCTGTATAAGAAACCACATGACCTATATCATCAGATTCATGGGTTTATCCAATCATTGCACAGCCTGCACTGTCACATGACGAGCCACCTCAAAAGTTATAAAAGACCCTGCGGTGAGGTAAAGGAGAGCTATTTTCATTTTTCGTTGCCCCGAGAAGATATGCCGTTGCTTAATAAAATATTTAACTTAACTTAATGATTGTCGCAATTATTTTATCGTGTTAGAGCGAAACCGTGTTACAGGTTGCAGTGTTAAACGAGGGTTTCCGCAATTTATCTTATCGTGTTAGAGCAAAACCGTGTTGTAAGATGCTTTGCTGTGGGAGGGCTATCTGTACAATGTTTGGATTTTGAAGAGAACCCCTTGACAGCTGTCAAACAAAAGTAACAATCCGTTGCGTTATTGGTCGGTTCACGCCAAACCATAGGTACTGCAAATTTCGATCTACTACGTTTTCCTTGTAACCAGTTTCTCATATTCCTGGAACATGAATTGCAGCATATATGGGGAGCCCAGGACTTATCCTGGTCCCCAACTCTACATCCAAAGTACAGTTCATAAGCCTTTCTAACTAATGGTGACAAGCTACATTGTTGAGTCTTCAATGTAAGTTTGCCACACACATAACAAAATTAGTCCGGCTTATTTTTACACTGACGAGACATTATAATGCACTGAACGTAATATAAAATCTTGTCCTTACAACACTTGTACAGTCGGCCGCAAAAATATATAAGCACCGGTACCCCTTTGAAATTTTACAAGATCCATGGTTTGCCAATTTTTTTGGGGAAAGGAAAGGAATAACAATGTATTATGCTTTAGAATAATCCTGAGGATTATTCTAAAGCATAATACATCGTTGAAAACAGATTGTTGACTGAGAACACTTTGCAAGTATCACTGGAGTTGCGGTTGAATCTTTTTTTTTTCTGATAATATAGTTAATATTACAGGAGGTACAATTCTTAAAATAAGCTTATATTTTTAACTCTCAAGCATTTTGTGATTAAAGGTGTTTGGATTTTTTAGGATGGGAATTCTTTCTAATGCCATTCCGTATCACTAGAGTTGCAATATGTTTTGGATTTTTTAGGATGGGAATTCTTTCTAATGTCATTCCGTATCACTAGAGTTGCAATATGTTTTAATTTAGGATGGGAATTCTTTCTAATGCCATTCCGTATCACTGAAGTTGCAATATGTTTTAATTTAGGATGGGAATTCTTTCTAATGCCATTCCGTATCACTGAAGTTGCAATATGTTTTAATTTAGAATGGGAATTGTTGTGTTTTTTAGGAAGAACAAACAACAGATTAATATATAAAATAAACCTTTTATTTTGTTTGTTGTTATTAAAAGGACGTTACATAGCTTTCTAAATTTTTAAAGAGTTCGTCAAAGTCTTCCGACATGTTTAAAAAGTTTGGAGTTTGAGGTTCTTCCAAACAAGTCTCCATGATCAATTCCTCCGAATTGATTTTTTCAAAGTCCATTTGGCTCGTCGACAAGTCCATATCGATTTGTTCCAAATCCGTGTTCTTTGTCGACAAGTCCATAGGTTCAGGGACATAGTCTAATGTCTGGACATAATCAAGCGGAATCGGGGGTCCTAATTCCCGATTTCGAATGTCATTGTACATGTCGGCGAATTGGGGTATCAGATACAAGACTGTCTGAGGCGGATGAAAAGAAGGTATTTCAAGTGGATTCGTCTGTGATTCGGCATCCATGACGACTGACGGTTCCGGATCCATGACGACTGACGACGACGGTTCCGGATCCATTTGGGGAGGTTCGAACGAGTGATACACATTACGAACCGGAGGCGGCGGAGGTACCATCATCAATTCGTCAAGTCTGTCCAATGCCGGAGTTTGGGGAACATTGTCGTAAATGTTCCTCTTCCGTTTTAATTTGGTAGTCTCCCTCCAATTCCTGCACTCGAAGGGCAATTCTAGGTCGGCTCTCACGACGTCCACAGAAAAGAGAGTCTTTTGGGCGGTCACCCGGTACTTGGATTCGGGTTCCAGGACGAAAAATTTGTAGACGAACTGGTCGGCGGCTCGGAATCCCCTTTATCTGCGGACGACATCGAAAGATCTGGTTTTTTTTCCAGGCAACACGTAGAAGAAGAGGGGTACCGTCGTGGTCTGGTAAATGTGACAGGTCCCAGGTTCCACCACACGTTGTCCAAAAGTAAAATATTGTTTTACCACGAACGTGTTGTCGTACCTGACGAAGAAAGAATGAAAAAAAAAAAATATGGAATGAGCTCCAATATATAGATATATAGATATATATATATTTTTTCTTTTTTTTAAAAAAAAAATAGGTCGTATTCAAATCCCCATTCGAAATGGTACTTACCGAAAACTCACTCGAACGTCCGTGTTTTTTTTCCTGACACGTCGATCCAATTTCAGACGAGCGGCCACGGCGTCCCATCTGACAGAATCGTAGTCATCCCAGCGGGTAAAAGATTCTCTGCCAGTCCTCTAGAAATTGGAGATTAAATTTTCACTTCTGTCTTCGAGGGGGGCAAAAAATACCCTGTCGTCCTCCAAATAGGCCGTGGAAATAAAAAGTTTACGCGAATCAAAAATATTCCGAAATCCTCTCTTTGTTTCGGGGTGCTGCAGCAATCGGACGGTAGTCGATAGCTTGGAAGGGAAAGCGTCAGCCATATCGTTCACGAGCGAGCAAGTCGAATGAGAGAATTGCAAATCGGTGTCGTCCTTTTATACGATCCGGAACCCGTTATCTGATAAAATATGACTTTCTATTTTTTTTTTTGTTTTTTTTGTTTTTAGTTGTCCAATGTTGTGAAATTGTTTTTCATATCAAACAATTTTTTTTTACAAGTTTGTTCTTATATTGATTTTTAATAATTGTTAAAAAAGGGTTTCATTTAGGATTGGAATGCTTTCTAATACCATTACTGGAGTTGAATCCTCTGATAATATAGTTGATATTACATGTGGCCATTTCTAATACCATCCTTTTCTAACACAATTAGCTAAAAATGTATTATAATGGATATTTATTCCATGATTTTAGGGGTCATTTGTTAATTATTATAAGGTCGTCCTGTCTATGTTTCACATCTAGCTAACATTCATAAAGTTCTAGATTAAGAGTCCATATAATTTCGTTAAGATTGTAAGTGCTTGTGGATTAAGATTACAGTAAATGAATTTGGATCCCCTTTGGATAAAAAAAAAATATAGTTGATATTACAGGACCATATAATTTCGTTAAGACTGTAAGTGCTTGGAGGTATTAGATTATTTATTTTAGTATAATTATAAAAGGCATCACATTCGAAAGCCAGAAAGACAGAAAAAATCAAAATTAATAAAGTATGAGGATGTATAGAAACATGATTATTCATATGCCAAGAAAGTATGAGTCAGAACAGATACATGAATATATGTACCTTACACAACAATCGAATTTTTTACCACTACTGGTAGATACATTAAGGATATATTTAACACATTGGAATTTTTTTTTTGAAAAAGCTGAACAAGGAAAGGGACTGTTTTACAATAAATAGATTATTTATTTTGTTAACAAATACGGATTTACAATTACTAGCAGATACATTGAGGATATTGTTTTGTTTTTCAAAGTACCACTATCGGGTGTTTGTATATCAATAGACTATTGAAAAAAAAAAAAGAATTGAAAGAATATTTTTTTCAAAAAAAATGCCATCATCGGGTGACTGATTGGAGGAAAGAAATATTGTTACTATTGAAAACACATTTCTACAAATGAAACAGTCTTTTTTATTATTATTTTTCCAACATTGGTAATCATTTTGACGCAAAAAAATGGCCAGAGAACGTCTTTTTTCAAGACGTTCTCTGGCCATTTTTTTACCCCCTTTTTTTTCGAAATAAAAAGGAGATTAAAAAACAAATACAGTGTTTGTTTGTTTTTTAGTTCAGGAATTTGGGATTCACATCGGACCAAGGCGGCATGTTTGACAATCTTTCTAAATCTTTGCTGCTGGGATCGTAACAGTCGGGACAATCCCAATATAAGACTTTTCGGCGAGCACAATATACGTGGCAAATGTGCCTACATGAAAACATGAAGGCACAATGCGGCGGCACCGGCGTCTTTCATCCCCAACAATTGAGTACCGGCAGAGCGGCATAGTGAAGAGCTACTGAACTCATTGTGATAAGCGGTCGAATGATTCCGAAGCAACTCATGGTATTTTTGAATTTCTGGAGTGCCTGGTCCTGACGGATTTATCTCCAGTTTCACGATAAATTTCTTCAAGGTGACATGCGCAAGATGGGAGTTACAGTGTAACTCCAGTAACACTTCGAACATGAAGTTCTTTAACAGTATCAGTGACACTCGAGAATCGAGTTATTTCAGTGCTCAAGTAAAAAATTACTAGACAGTTATAATTAACGCGAGGGAGAAATTAGCAAGTTAAAAAAATATAGACTAAACAAGTAGTTAAGGGGAGAGAGAAAAAAAAATAAAACAAAAAGTAAAAAAAAATTAAATTAGTAAATATAAATTTAATTAAGTAACAACATTAATATTACAGCTAAGTGAGTAGGGGAAAATTTTTAAGTTAATAGTAAGAGGACGCGCTTTCCATGAAGCCCATAAAAGCAGACCTATTTAAGCAAACAGAACAGGAGGAGGGGACTAGCCAGAAGCTCCCCGAGCTGGGTTCGAACCCGGATCGGGGCAGAAGTAGTCACAAATAATTTTGAATACATTAAGCATTTTAGTTATGTCGTCGTCAGGCTTTCTAAGAGCCGCGGCAATGTTTCTGAGAAGCTATAAGACATCAGAGATGGAGTAGGTTTGGGAAAATTCCCTTACAAGTTTTATTATTTCCGAAAAGTCGGAGAGGCCAGTGTTGTTAGTGGTGTGGTTATCGTTAGAAGGATTGGGTTGAACATTGTATTTAGAGATGGGTTTTTCTATGTCGATTTTTTTCCTAGGCGCGGTCCTAGCATAGACTAGTTCCGAAGCACTAGGAGTGTTATTTTGGGTATCAGTAAGAGTCATTGAGTTGGTTTCAACATTAACCGCAGGGTTATTATTGTTAGTGGGGAGGGAATTTTTATTCCAAGCTGAAGTGCTAGGAATTGGGGCAGGAATGAATGTGTTGGTGTTTCTTTTGGAATTGCTGGAGTTGGTGTTAGTATTACTGTTTGAATTATTAGTGTTGGATTCTTTCTTAGCTTTAGATATATTTTTAGGGTGTCTGGAGCATTTAGAGTAGTTTGCAGTGTGGTTACCTCCACAATTTGCGCACCTAAAAAGCTGAGGATTTCCCTTAATGGGACAAATCCTAGCTTGATGTTTGTCGCCACATAAAAGGCATTTAGGAGTGAGATTACAAGTCGTGCTCGCATGCCCGAACCGCTGGCAGTTGTAGCATTGAGCCGTACCTGAATTTTTAAATGGGGTAATTCTGATTTTTAAATAATTAATACTAGTTAGATTGTTGAGATTATCAATGTTGGGAGAAGGTTTAATAGAGATCATAAATAGGGGAAGAATAGTTTTCGTTTGTTTGTTAGTGAGGTACGCAATTTTAATTGGTACAATGCCTATGTTAGTGAGTGCGTCGTGTATGTCCTGTCTGTCAGTAGTGGCGGGCAGGCCCCTGATCAAAAATTTTCTTGGTCTCTCCGACCTAGGATCCATGATTCTGAAGGGAGTATTATTACTCGTAAGGATTAATACACGACGCACTCACTAACATAGGCATTGTACCAATTAAAATTGCGTACCTCACTAACAAACAAACGAAAACTATTCTTCCCCTATTTATGATCTCTATTAAACCTTCTCCCAACATTGATAATCTCAACAATCTAACTAGTATTAATTATTTAAAAATCAGAATTACCCCATTTAAAAATTCAGGTACGGCTCAATGCTACAACTGCCAGCGGTTCGGGCATGCGAGCACGACTTGTAATCTCACTCCTAAATGCCTTTTATGTGGCGACAAACATCAAGCTAGGATTTGTCCCATTAAGGGAAATCCTCAGCTTTTTAGGTGCGCACCAGACGGGTCGCCCTTTTTATACGATTTTCAAACCGGATGTTAAGCACCGGAAGTCAGGTCAAAGTTTGTTCCACAAACTTTTTTTTATATATATATATATACATATATATACAATGTTGGAATTTTTTTTTTCTTCTTCCTCTGCTGTAGCAATCAATATAGTAAAAAATCCAAAATTGGTTTCCATAAATAAAGCAAAGTAGCAATCAATATAGTAAAATGTGTCAAGAGGTTTCTGATTGGTCAGATCTTTAAACAATTTGAGAATCCAACTTTGGAAACAACAAAAAAAAGAAACAATTTCTGATAGCTGTTTATTAAGAATACAATTTTGGAAACAAATAATAATAAAAGAGGAAAAAAAACACGCAATTCAAGTCTTATGCAAAAAAAAAGTCTTATTCCCAAGGTTGTCAAGCATTTCTGTGCAAAAAAATGGCCGGAACGTCCTTTTTTTTTCAGGACGTTCCGGCCATTTTTTTACTCTCCCAACGAGGATGTTGGGGGAACCGAAAAAATTTAAAGTTCTTTTGGCACTTTGGGAATTTTGAAAGTCCCCCATTTTATCGGGGGTAATTTCAGAATGTTTCTAATAGCATTTTCCTCCTTCATTCGCTCTTCGGAGCTAAGGGGAATCTGTGCCCTGGAACTTTTTACATTTTGACTAATTCTTCACGTCTCACACGGAGTGCATTCATTTTCGGCTTGAGCAGGTTTCTGCTCGCAGGAATGGCATGTATTGGAAAGTCTACTTATGCTGGAAATACACGATATTTGCTCTTCTGGCTGGCCAGCATTCCTTTACTCAATGATTAGAAAACTGTAAATGTCAGAATTACGTTGACTTTCTCAATTTTTGGACACCACAAAGATTTTAAATTCCCACCTAACAATCAGTACCGAGAACCTGAAAAGAGAGAAAGGAATTTTAATGGGATATATTAACACTGCACCATCACGCTTTCTTTTCTTATTTTTCACGTGAAATGAATAGCAATATACAAAAGTTTGTGGTTTGTGCTAGGGAATGAGATATTTATAAACTAAGCTGTTATAAATTACGTTCTGGATTAATTAAACTACTGAGCATTTTAAACTTATTGTAATTAGGGCATAAGGTTCCTTAGCCATTCTTATTGTTTTGTCCTTGTAGATCATAAGGACGCGCAGAGATTTGATATGTTTCAGTTTGTAGGGATCTCTACAATACGGATATCGGCCTGTTCAATAACACATAAGCAATATTAATAATTTTTCCCTTTATTTTTAATTACGGATATCTAAAATGAATATAATTTGATCATTAATGATTGAGTTTAACGCTCCGTGATATTCCAGAGATTACATGTGATTAAAGAGCTCGGTTACTAGCAGATTAAAAAGTTCATAAATCTTATAAAATATATAAATTCATTTCAGGAAATAACAAAGAATATGTGGGTTGTGGTTTTGCTTAGGCATATTTGTTCTGATTGCAGTTTGGCGGCGACAGATATTTTTCACCCCGCTCTCCCCACATTTTAATCTAAATGTTTGTGTATATAGTACATTAAAATTGACAATAGTAAAAATTCTTCAAATTTCTTTCCATTCATCTACTGTGCAATAAGTGCTTTTATGTGATTCTTCAAATAATCTGAATCAAATATTTCAAAAGTTATCTGTGGACCTCTTGTAGTCTATGAGATATACGTCAGGCGTCTTTAATGCTTTATTTGTACATTTCTAAGATCTTTTTTCCTATTGTGAATCTTCATTTTCCAGAATGAAAAAAGTTTTCAAGAGAGAGTGATGGGTGATTCCTGCTAGTTGTTGTAATATAAATAAAGAAATTTTTGAAAAATATTGGTATTTTTTTTATATTTCTATATTAAAAGATATAGGTATTTTCTAATTTTTCACATTTTTCCTTTTTTTTTTGTTGCTATCAATTTTTATTATTTTTCTACAGGAGTGAATTGGGGTGGGGGAGTGTTTAAATTTAAGGTTTTTATTTAAAATTCACTTTTTATAAAAAATTAGGTTGCTGCATTTTTGTATTTCTACAAAACTTTTGCATACAATTTTAATATATCCTGATTTCAGTACGTCTTTCTCATTTGTCCTCAATTTTAAAAATTTTCTCTATTTTGTGAGATCAATATTCAAGTTTACATAACCTTATAAATTAAAGTTTATTCTTATAAATGCTCCTTTGCGCATTTCCATGGAAAAAAATTACTTTATATTCAATTGTATTTAGAGTGGATGTTAGGCCAAAGAGCCCTTAGAAAAGTCTATCGCTAAAGAAAAATACTTATGATTTATGAGATTCTTTAAAATTAAGAGATTAAACATTTTTCCAATTCTGATGCTGATACATCCACTCTGCTAGATGTGTAAGCACAAAGGGTACTATTACATAATAAATGCACTAGAAATAAATATGCATGCCTATAAAAATATACACTGGGAGTAAAAATGTGAATTGGGGACTTATACAGAGGCTGTTCACACATTTTTTAGACGATGTATATTGTATTCACAAAACTAAATTACATAAAATTCTTGTGTTTTAAATGTTCTATTTGACATCCATTATTCTGAACTATCTTTCGACACCGCTATTTCCAGGATAATGCCTTTTGAAGTGTCAGAAGAGGTATTCTATCCCATTCCTCCTGAACAGCTTTCCAGAGTCCTGTAAGGGTTTTGAGACGACGTTTGGATAATGCAGATTTTAAAAGTCCGAAAGCACAAAAATCGATAGGTGATACATCGGGAGATTTAGTAGGGATATCAGTGAAGGGTATGGCCTTGATACCAGTTTTTTTTGTTCCATTTCTTTTAGGAAATTTACAGTGGATTTTGATGTGTGACTGCTAGCTTTGTCCTGATGGAGTCTCACAGATTGATGGCACTGTGGGTAAAGCGATGGTATTTCATTCAGAAAAATTGGCGATGAAATATGTTCCTGATAGTATTTGGAGTTAATCTTGACATTTTTTCCCACTCTCTTTATTTTTAACTTGCCGTTATAAGAAAAACCAGCAACAATCATGAATCCCTTAGAAAAACTTTCTTTCGATTCTTTGAACCATGTACTTAAATTTTTTTCTCCCCTTTTATGATAATAAATGGCTCTTTTTTTGTTGCAATCATTTAAAAACACCCATGATTCCTCTATTGTGACAATTGTTTTCCATTTTTCTTTGGATAAGTGTTTCTCATATAGAATTTTGCAGCGTGTCCAGCGTTCAGCGATATGATTTGGAAGAAGACGATGCACATTGCGTTTTTTTCGCTTTCTTAAGATTTAAATCAACGTTTATCATTTTGTTTACAGTGGACACCGAGCATTTTAATGATTTTGCAACTGTCCTTTGACTAGGGGGATTTTCTTTTAACATTAAACAACGTACCTTTGCAATAGTCGAAGATGTCCGTTTTTTCCTTGGATACTTGTTTGGAATTTTTGTCCCACTTGAGGCTCCAATTTGACTTTTTTTCCTTTCTTGTTGACGATATTACCTATCGACGCTTTAGATATCACAAAACCATGACTCTCACATCGTTTTTGGATAACGGAGTATGCATATTTCTCTTCGGAAAGAGCATAAATGTAGCCTTCGAACCACTGCTTTGTTAAAAACGCCATTTTGAATAAAAACAAAACTTTCAAGCCGCAGACGATAATTTTGACTTTTAAAAACATAGTACAATTGCAATTATTTATTTTGCAGCAAACGATTTTTTATTACCGCTTACCAAAATCGTCTAAAAATGTGCGAACAGCCTCTGTATTATGTTTTAAACACTCTTCAAACTTGTCGATAATAATTAGAGTTTTGCTATAAATCTAGCTAAATTAAGAGTTAAAATAATAAAAATGAAAATAGATAAATTAAGAATAATTATAATTACATTCTGATTATCTTAAGTTACCTTTATACTGGCTATTAAAATAAATAAAACAATTGTGCGATTCAGAGAATATTGGGAAAACACATTGTTCTTACAGGATTCTCATAACATTTGGATTATTTTCACTTTGGATATCAAGTCAAATTATTTCATGATATCCACATAAACTGGAATTCTTTTGGTTAGAACTCTACACAACAGTTCAGTGCTACAGGAAATCAGATGAAGATTAAGCTATACCTATTATAACACTTCTTGGTTAGAGAAAATCATACCTATCTCTTCATTAACAATGAGATAGATTCTTCAGTCATAAATGTATGCACTGAGAGCAACAGCAAAAGTTCAATACCATATTTAACAAAACTGTGATTAAGGAAACATATATGCATGGTATACAAAGCAGTAAATACTCACGCAAATTAATTTTTTTTAAAAGGATAAGTAAATTAAAAACAAAATGTACAGTCATATATAATACCTTACATGACGAAATATAACCAGTTTTGTTCATATACAAACACTTTATGGTCTTTTATAAATTACTTCCCATAAACTATTTTTCCTTTCCCCCCCTCCTTCTAAATTAAGGAATTTTCACACATATTATATAAAATAATAAATTTAAATCCTTAGAAGTAACTTAGAATATACTTGACAGGAAAAAAGAAATTTTTCTCTATTTTGTGCACATAAGCACAGGTGAGAGTACTGGCAAAACATTATTTATCATAGCATTATTACATTATAGCAACAGACTTGGTGAATCAGATATTGTATTCAGAGTACAAAGAAATGTGGAGGCTAGGTCAAAGTTTTTTCAGGATATAAATTTGTAGCAAGTTAAGAGCAATTAAAACTAAAAACTGAAAATAGAAGATCTTCCACAGGGATTCTCTCATGAAAACAGAGATGCAAATTTTGAAAGTTTCTGAAAAACTGCTTTAAATAGATGAAGGATTTAATACAGCTAAACACCTACTGAAACTTGACTTACCAAATAATCATTCAGTGAGATTAACATGCAATGTGAAACATATAAAATACCCACAATTTTTCTGCCCTGATTTACCTGTCTATATTAAGATAACAAATTCTGGCTACTAGTCAGTATTCTCTTCATAAAATTTTAATAAGTCTCGGAAATCAAACTCACCACAGAATTAAAATATCATTAATCATAAGACAGCCTGAGGAACACTATGCATGAAAGGATAGAAAATATGCAAGGAATTAATTATGAAAGGCAGGGCCAGATTTAATCTGATTGAATTTATTGGAAGTAATTGGGCCCCATGCTAGTACAAAGCCCCACACGAAAAAAAAATTTAAAATATGTCTCAAAGGAAACATTGATCATTTAAAAACCTTCTAGAATTCCTAGCAAATATAGCCAATCTAGTTTCAAACAGGTTTTAGTCAGAGCCACAGAGCTTGCGACTTATCTAGAAGTCACTCCAAAATTTGAAGAAACACCTTTATGAAAATTAGAAAGGCTATTTAATTATGAGTATGCAGATGAACCAATAAGAAATAGGAAAGAAATGTTTGAGGTACATTGTTTTTAACAAATACTGTGCAAAGCTAAGCAGGCTAAACATGTAAATTCCATACAATTCCACAGAACAAACATTGAAAACATGCATCAATACTAGAAATAGCCTTGATAGATGTGAAAATGATTCAGAATTATGACCAAATAAAGTCTATAAAAGATGTAGATATAGATAGCTATATGCTGGTCGAAGAAATGGAAACCCTGTAAAAATTCTACAATTGCTACAAATGACAGCTACTGGCTCATCAAATGCATTTATATCCATAAGGATATTTTACACAATTTATATAACTGTATCATTGGGAAAAAGAAGCTTTTCTAGATAAAAATTAATTAAAACATGCCTGAGGTTAATAATATCGGAGAGACTCAACAGACTTGCAATACTGTCTACAGAGTAAGTAAAATCAAGGAAATTAAAATTTCATCAATATATAAATGATCTTGCTGATAAAATCTAGCAAAATTTGATTGCTAATAATTTTGTTCTGTGAATAAAATGTATGTAGTCTAGCTACTTTTTAATTTTTCTTTCTTATAAATGTACATTAAAAAGGGAAATATGACCACCTTCCTAAATTTTGTCTTTTCATACATCATATTAAATATTTATCATTTGATGTATATTAGAATTTTGAAGGTTTTTTATAATTCATGTGATGCATATTTCCTCACAGTGTAATTATACAACACATTTCTGGAGCACTGAGAAAAATAAAGAGCACCAGAATTTTGAAAACTGAATTTTTGACACTTATACTGCAGTTATTTTATATTCAATAAATACTTTTTACCCCTAGGGGGAGGGGACACACATAAATCCTAAAACAACAAAAATCAATTTCACTAACACTGATCTTATGGACAGAAACTATATATATTAAAAGTTTACCATGACACGAACAGCAAGACATGACCAAGACATGAACAGCAAGATCATACCAAGACATGAACAGCAAGAAAGCAGTTATAAATTTTGACAGTATAAAATAATCTATTGAGTATAAAGAATATGCAGGTAAGAGAGCAGATAATTTAAACCTATTTCTAAACTGACCCAAGTACAATTTTTACATTTTTTTTTTAATATCATATCAAGGCTGTCATAAATATCAGTTAATAAAGAATTTGTAAATCTTGAAATGTTTCTAACAAAAAAGTCTTTAGAATATATGATGCAGAGAAAATTAAGCATTTATATATAAACATATATATAGTAAGTTAAAAGAAATTAACAAAGATGTATTTGCGCCCAAACAATATAATTAGCTAATAAGCCAAAATATTTTTATATTAACAACTAGCATTATTGCCCGGGAATGCCCAGGTAGATGTATAAATATAAAATTTTTCATGCATTCCATCAAAAAAAATACTGGGCTGCACCCCTGCTCTTCATGTTCATCTGGCCAGATAGAATGCGCTTAGCACGCTTCTACTGAAATGATATACAAACAATAAGAAAGAAAGAAACTGAGTTGTGGACCTTCGTCTGATTTTATTGAGAATTAATAACACTGTGTTGCGTGATTCGCACGTTTGGATTGAATAATTTTACTGATTAATTATATTTGTTAGATACTGTTTAATTAGATTTAATTAGATTTGTTTGATCCACTGTTTAATTAGAAATAAGTTTTATAATTTATATTTGCCTTTATTATTTATTTTCCCCTTAAAAACGAATGTGACGTCATATGAACATCCAAATAATATGTGTAATCAAAATCATCTGCAGATTTCACAAAGCAGAGCCAGGCCAAAGGTCATTCCCAAACCTCTTCCTCCCGCGCATTGGAATTTGACCCACCCCCCGTCACTCTCAAACCAACGCAGCTGGTTGTGGAGAAAGGTCTGTATCCACAGGGGGTACGCTTACCTCTTAGAGGCACAAAAAACATTAAAAAAACTAATTGAGTCCCAAATTTCCTTTTTACTGCATTAAGTTTCTCGGGTTCTAAACATTAACTGTGCCGAATTTGGTCCTGGTAGGTGAAACAGTCTATGATTCTATAGCGGACAAACAAACAGATGAGCTCTTTTATATATATATATAGATGAACATTAATACTAATTACTTTCAAGTAAGGTGTTGAATGCTGCACTTTTATTGAAAGAAAATATAAAAGATACTGTTGAAAGTGAAAAACCAGCATATGCTCAGAACCACAAGAGCCAGGAACTAAAAACATGAAAAGATAAGTGAAAAATAGGTTTTTGACAGCATCTTGTCATCAGCGGTGCCGATACTGTCTAAAAACCAATGGATTGTTTCTAATAAGTATGATCTGAGCAATAAACATACTTAGACACTGTACAATCCATATGAAACAGAAGAAGGAATAACCAGTTGCTTTATCATAGAACACCAAACCCGGCACCAGACAAAGTGGAAGTTAAGTTAAGGAGACCGCACGAAGACTGACGTCACAAACATTGCAACCATGGAGCTTAAGGAAACACAGAAGCAAACGTACTAGGGATACTGTGTTTTAGGATTATTTAACCTAAGTTAACTTAGACATTTATTATGACTAAGAGTTATTACTCTTTATTATTTTAATTACACTAGTTTTTATTATTTTTTAGTTTACTTTTTAGTAGTTATTTACTATCTTTGTTCATTTAGTTTTATTTTTCTTATTATTAGCAACAGAACATGCTATTCATTAAATCTAAAACAACCAATTATGTGCTTGGAAAGACTATCAGGGTTAATAATTATGTTTTAGCACTACTAAAAATTCTTTTATATGCTTATGCCTATTGTCCTTAGAACAAAGCCTATTTATTCATACAAGTTGATTAACAATAATATTATTAAATACAGATTTGTGTAAGCATGTTAAGTAACTTTGATATTTTACTATATTAAAGTCATATTCTGATCTCTTATCATAAAGATCAAAAGTAAAATTACTATGAGAATTTATTTTTATGTTTATATCTAAGAAGTTTACATTAAGTTTATCTTGGTTACTTTGTACTAGTTCTAGATTAGGAGGGTAAAAATTTAGGGCTATATTATTATTACTATTATTAATTACAATTATGTCATTAATATATCTAAATATTTGGCAATTGCTATAAACAATATTATTAATATTATCAACTTCAAAAAACAATGTAAATATAAATTGGCTAGCATACTGGAAGCATTTCCACCTTCTGGTACACCTTTAACCTGTAAGTATATACTATTATTGTGTACTATATAATTATGTTTAGTTACAAAATCTAATAGCCTATTGAAACGAGTTAGTTTAAATTCTTTTTTTAAGTATTGAATATTATTTTTTACTAAAGTTATAATTACTCTATTTAAATCAATTATATTGATATTGTTGAATAAATCTTTGAAATCAAATGTGACTATAGATTTACAATTATTTAATGTTTGTAGTTTTCTTACCAGACTTAAGCTATTATCAATAATTCCACAAACACCAGAAGTTATTACTTTATATATTAATTGAAGGTAATTTAATAGTATAACACTTGCCTTAGTAGCATAAGTGTTGTGACCACAGGTGACTGCTCTAAAAGCAATAGGTGTTTTATGAAACTTAGGAACTAAAGTAAGATAAGGAAAGTGAAAGTTATCTGCTGTGATACCTAGTAGTTTGCATTTTGCAATAATTTTCTTGATAATTACACATGTAGTTTCTCTCAAAGGCTGAAACAGATCACAATTGTCTAACAGTTTTTTTAAACATATAGCAAAATATTTTTTACAAATAATTGCAAAATTGTTAGCAGCTTTATCTACACATGTTATAAAATACTCATGTAAGTTTTTTATAGCTTCTATTACTATTATTAGGCAGTTTAGAATGTACTAGCATCAGTAAATTTATTTTCCATAGATTGAGGGCTTCTGTTGGGATAGAATAATTAATTACTATTTTATAAATAAATTTATCTAAATCAGCATTTAAGATATTTACTATCATTTTATTATTTATAGTACTAGGTAAACGATATTTAGTTCCCAAATTCATCAACTCACGCAGTGCTAAATTATCAACTATATCTAAATTCCCAGTTATTACATGACCATGTGCTGTGTCAACATAACTATTGTATTTGGGCAGATGACATAAACAATTTAAATTGATAGATTGAGAATAATTTTGTGATACCTGATTATACTTAAATATACGTCTACCCAAAGGCATTGTATATTTAAAAGCACGTTTAATTTTTATTTCTTTTACTGGAAACATATCATGTAGTTTATCAAATATACAATTGAAATTTATATTATTTAATTTAGGGTTAGTATAATTCATTACACAATAAGTATTATATGCATTGTCATATATATATATATATATAATATAATATAATATTTGTGTACAGATATTAAGTGTTAAAATAATTAATCTTTGCTTTAATAAGAATTTAAATTTTAGATATCAAGTATTACTTTTAAATCATCGTCCCTGAAATACATTGATTTGAAACTTTAAGCAAGCATATTATAATGAATAATAAACCTAAAATTATGAAAATTTAGGAGTATTTCATTTAATGCTGTTGCTGTTATATTTGTTGCAATGAAGAATGAGCATGAATGTTATTTATTAAAATTTTGTCCTGAAAATTTTTAAGACTGAATGAATACAGAAACAAATAACATGTAAAATATTATTTCAAATGTAATCATAAATAAAAAAAATTCTCTAATAAAAGAATGATACAAGAAAGCAACGCCTAAACAGCAGATAACTGCTCATGGTGCAAAGGTGTAAAAACTCACTAAATTTGGTGCGAGTTCATCATTTATGAGGAAAATTTAAGTGTTTAATTTGTTCTATCTAAAAGTTTCACATGAAATCAATAATGTATATCGATTTAATTGCGAATTTTATAAATTAATGCACAAAAATGATGGTTTATTAACTTCAACAAGCTTTAGATATTTTAACAATTTTAATATATTAAGCATAGAATTAAATTATAAAAACATGAACACATGAATGTTGGGAAAAGTGCTGGATTTTTTTATAGCAACAAAGTTGGTTATTACATAAGTGGTATCTTTGTTTATGTTCTGCTACAGTTGGGTTATAACCTTTATAATACATATTTTTATTATTCAGTTTAATGTCTTAATATACTACAAACCTGATCCAGCTAAGATTCACTCTTATGTCACCAAAGGTCAGTAATTATATCTCAAAAATGTCATTTGGATTTTTCAGTTTCAACCAATTGAATTTGAATAATTATCATTTAGATGTTTAAAGTCTATGAAATTTGAAATTAGCTTCAGCTTATGAATTATACATTCAGCTAATGACAAAAAATTTGGATTATTTTAATTTTTTAATTTTTCTCCTTTTTAAGGAATGCAATCCAGAAAATGAGAGCTTACCCTTGGTTATTCATATCTGGATTATAGGTCTTACTCTAGGCTTGAGTAGATCTGGTACCACTCTTCACTGTGCCATTGTTTATTAATTCTAAATTTTTCAAAAATGAATATTCATAATTTAACTTTTTTGTTAATATTGTACCCTTTTTTAAAATATTTTTATTTTATTCTTAGTTTTATAAAATGATTTTGATACTTAAGAAATATTTTTAATTTTAATTTCTGGTCTAAAAATTCACTGGTAATACTACTATCATAATTTTTTTTTATTTTACTCTTCTATATATATATTGAAATTATTTTGCCACAAACTTTTACATTTTATGTACTTTATTTATTTTTCACTATTTTTGTATCTTTATGTGTCTTTATCTAGAAGTACTCAGATGATTATTTTCTAGTTCTTAAGGATTTTTTTTTTTTTTTTTAGCAAAATTCTTGTATATTGAATACATAGTTTCCCTATAACATTTCCAATAAGATATCCTAAGAGGTATTTTTGACAAATTTAAATGTTGACCTACTTTTTGAAACCGATTTATACTTATAAAACTGTATTCAATATTTTTTAAATTAAAATATTCTAAGGTTGTTCAATAGCTATTTATTGTTGATATATTGTTATATATTTTCATACAAAGTGTTGATTGTCGGGCTAAAAGTTTTACAACAGTGTGAAATGGTATTTTCTTAAATTTCTCATTAGAACTCCACTTAGTGGAATTTGAAAACTTTTTGACCAGGATATGGTACTCTTCCCTGTATATTTTGTCTTTTACTGCAATTATTAACTACACAAAAAAACCATTGTATAACTCATTAAACCGTTGTATATCAACCAGAAAAGTGGCTTAACATGTTATGTCTGACTTGTATGATGATATATATATATAAATGTAGTATAAATATTGTAAATAAAATTAACAGATGAGAAACTTTTAGTAATCTCTTGAAATCGTGGAGCGTTTATTTTAATAACACGCCAACACCAACCAGAAAGTATTAATCTACTTTTTACTGAAACCAACATACCATGCCTGGTCATGCAGTTTACAACAGTTTTATAGCTATACGTATTTTATTAGCATTTAGCTTCACTCACAAAAAAAAATAGCGTAAAACGTAGATATCATATAAGTCATTTTCAACATGTAAACAATAAACAGTTCTCTCATACAATGCAGAAAAAAATACATGTAAATTAAATTTACTTGCATAGCTGTTTATTTATCTAGCATCATCTGGAAGTCTAGATTTGCGTGCTACGACAGTCATCTGGGATATATCCTCGTTAGCGTTAGACGCAGCAAATGATATCGTTGCCACTAATCCGACAAATTATAGTAGTCATTTACTTGTGATTAATAACTGTTATCTGCTACCAAAGTCCTATAGCTTAAAGCACCCATAATTTTCTTAAATCCTCGAGCTCAGTATCATTGGTTCCTACAACTATTTTCAAAACTGATGCACATTCATTTTTTCCTTTTTTGTCTATATTTAACGTTCCACAAAGCGAAAACCCAAATAAGCTTCCGCATACAAACAGAGATTTTTGTAATTCGTTCAACTCCCCCAAATTCTGTTAAATGGTATAGATAACACTGTACAACATGAAAAATGTGTGTTTCTTGTATATTTTTGGCTGAAAATAATGAATCTGTAATTATATTTTGCTTACCACGCACCATTTCCCCCAAAATCCACATTTTAGCAATGGAAATCTATACTGTAGCGGCAAGCTCAGTCTGTGCCGGAAAAACAACTTACAGGCAAAGGAAAGGCGCTCTCTTTGACAGTGGGACCGTCGCCAACTTGACAATATTGGCGACATTTTTGGTGACAAAAGCCTGATCTATCTTCCCAAAGTTTTGAGGATCTAGCTGCATTAGGAAGCGAGATATCCGAGAATTCACTAGAAGCTTGGTGACTTTTCTGGCGAGGGCATTTTCTCCCTTCGCCAAACCTATATGAGGGACACGCCGACTGACTGAGAGCAGTTCTGAGAGAACACAGAGTTTTTGGTTCAGATGTTTCCTCCCACTGTCTGATGTTGCTGATTGGAAAATTCTAGTGACGTTAAGTATGAAGTGTACAGTCGGCCGCAAAAATATATAAGCACCGGTACCCCTTTGAAATTTTACAAGATCCATGGTTTGCCAATTTTTTTGGGGAAAGGAAAGGAAAAACAATGTATTATGCTTTAGAATAATCCTGAGGATTATTCTAAAGCATAATACATCGTTGAAAACAGATTGTTGACTGAGAACACTTTGTAAGTATCACTGGAGTTGCGGTTGAATCTTTTTTTTTTCTGATAATATAGTTGATATTACAGGAGGTACAATTCTTAAAATAAGCTTATATTTTTAACTCTCAAGCATTTTGTGATTAAAGGTGTTTGGATTTTTTAGGATGGGAATTCTTTCTAATGCCATTCCGTATCACTAGAGTTGCAATATGTTTTGGATTTTTTAGGATGGGAATTCTTTCTAATGCCATTCCGTATCACTAGAGTTGCAATATGTTTTAATTTAGGATGGGAATTCTTTCTAATGCCATTCCGTATCACTGAAGTTGCAATATGTTTTAATTTAGGATGGGAATTCTTTCTAATGCCATTCCGTATCACTGAAGTTGCAATATGTTTTAATTTAGGATGGGAATTGTTGTGTTTTTTAGGAAGAACAAACAACAGATTAATATATAAAATAAACCTTTTATTTTGTTTGTTGTTATTAAAAGGACGTTACATAGTTTTCTAAATTTTTAAAGAGTTCGTCAAAGTCTTCCGACATGTTTAAAAAGTTTGGAGTTTGAGGTTCTTCCAAAAAAGTCTCCATGATCAATTCCTCCGAATTGATTTTTTCAAAGTCCATTTGGCTCGTCGACAAGTCCATATCGATTTGTTCCAAATCCGTGTTCTTTGTCGACAAGTCCATATCGATTTGTTCCAAATCCGTGTTCTTTGTCGACAAGTCCATAGGTTCAGGGACATAGTCTAATGTCTGGACATAATCAAGCGGAATCGGGGGTCCCAATTCCCGATTTCGAATGTCATTGTACATGTCGGCGAATTGGGGTATCAGATACAAGACTGTCTGAGGCGGATGAAAAGAAGGTATTTCAAGTGGATTCGTCTGTGATTCCGCATCCATGACGACTGACGGTTCCGGATCCATGACGACTGACGACGACGGTTCCGGATCCATTTGGGGAGGTTCGAACGAGTGATACACATTACGAACCGGAGGCGGCGGAGGTACCATCATCAATTCGTCAAGTCTGTCCAATGCCGGAGTTTGGGGAACATTGTCGTAAATGTTCCTCTTCCGTTTTAATTTGGTAGTCTCCCTCCAATTCCTGCACTCGAAGGGCAATTCTAGGTCGGCTCTCACGACGTCCACAGAAAAGAGAGTCTTGGGCGGTCACCCGGTACTTGGATTCGGGTTCCAGGACGAAACATTTGTAGACGAACTGGTCGGCGTCTCGGAATCCCCTTTTTCTGCGGACGACATCGAAAGATCTGGTTTTTTTTTCAGGCAACACGTAGAAGAAGAGGGGTACCGTCGTGGTCTGGTAAATGTGACAGGTCCCAGGTTCCACCACACGTTGTCCAAAAGTAAAATATTGTTTTACCACGAACGTGTTGTCGTACCTGACGAAGAAAGAATGAAAGAAAAAAAATATGGAATGAGCTCCAATATATAGATATATAGATATATATATATATTTTCTTTTTTTTTTAAAAAAAAATAGGTCGTATTCAAATCCCCATTCGAAATGGTACTTACCGAAAACTCACTCGAACGTTTTTTTTTTTCCTGACACGTCGATCCAATTTCAGACGAGCGGCCACGGCGTCCCAGCTGACAGAATCGTAGTCATCCCAGCGGGTAAAAGATTCTCTGCCAGTCCTGTAGAAATTGGCGATTAAATTTTCACTTCTGTCTTCGAGGGGGGCAAAAAATACCCTGTCGTCCTCCAAATATGCCGTGGAAATCAAAAGTTTACGCGAATCAAAAATATTCCGAAATCCTCTCTTTGTTTCGGGGTGCTGCAGCAATCGGACGGTAGTCGATAGCTTGGAAGGGAAAGCGTCAGCCATATCGTTCACGAGCGAGCAAGTCGAATGAGAGAATTGCAAATCGGTGTCGTCCTTTTATACGATCCGGAACCCGTTATCTGATAAGATATGACTTTCTATTTTTGTTTTGTTTTTTTTGTTTTTAGTTGTCCAATGTTGTGAAATTGTTTTTCATATCAAACAATTTTTTTTCCAAGTTTGTTCTTATATTGATTTTTAATAATTGTTAAAAAAGGGTTTCATTTAGGATTGGAATGCTTTCTAATACCATTACTGGAGTTGAATCCTCTGATAATATAGTTGATATTACATGTGGTCATTTCTAATACCATCCTTTTCTAACACAATTAGCTAAAAATGTATTATAATGGACATTTATTCCATGATTTTAGGGGTCATTTGTTAATTATTATAAGGTCGTCCTGTCTATGTTTCACATCTAGCTAACATTCATAAAGTTCTAGATTAAGAGTCCATATAATTTCGTTAAGATTGTAAGTGCTTGTGGATTAAGATTACAGTAAATGAATTTGGATCCCCTTTGGATAAAAAAAAAATATAGTTGATATTACAGGACCATATAATTTCGTTAAGACTGTAAGTGCTTGGAGGTATTAGATTATTTATTTTAGTATAATTATAAAAGGCATCACATTCGAAAGCCAGAAAGACAGAAAAAATCAAAATTAATAAAGTATGAGGATGTATAGAAACATGATTATTCATATGCCAAGAAAGTATGAGTCAGAACAGATACATGAATATATGTACCTTACACAACAATCGAATTTTTTACCACTACTGGTAGATACATTAAGGATATATTTAACACATTGGAATTTTTTTTTTGAAAAAGCTGAACAAGGAAAGGGACTGTTTTACAATAAATAGATTATTTATTTTGTTAACAAATACGGATTTACAATTACTAGCAGATATATTGAGGATATTGTTTTGTTTTTCAAAGTACCACTATCGGGTGTTTGTATATCAATAGACTATTGAAAAAAAAAAGAATTGAAAGAATATTTTTTTCAAAAAAAAATGCCATCATCGGGTGACTGATTGGAGGAAAGAAATATTGTTACTATTGAAAACACATTTCTACAAATGAAACAAAGTCTTTTTTATTATTATTTTTCCAACGTTGGTAATAATTTTGACGCAAAAAAATGGCCAGAGAACGTCTTTTTTCAAGACGTTCTCTGGCCATTTTTTTACCCCCTTTTTTTCGAAATAAAAAGGAGATTAAAAAACAAATACAGTGTTTGTTTTTTTTTTTAGTTCAGGAATTTGGTATTCACATCGGACCAAGGCGGCATGTTTGACAATCTTTCTAAATCTTTGCTGCTGGGATCGTAACAGTCGGGACAATCCCAATATAAGACTTTTCGGCGAGCACAATATACGTGGCAAATGTGCCTACATGAAAATATGAAGGCACAATGCGGCGGCACCGGCGTCTTGCATCCCCAACAATTGAGTACCGGCAGAGCGGCATAGTGAAGAGCTACTGAACTCATTGTGATAAGCGGTCGAATGATTCCGAAGCCCAGACGGGTCGCCCTTTTTATACGATTTTCAAACCGGATGTTAAGCACCGGAAGTCAGGTCAAAGTTTGTTCCACAAACTTTTTTTTTATATATATATATACATATATATACAATGTTGGAAATTTTTTTCTTCTTCCTCTGCTGTAGCAATCAATATAGTAAAAAATCCAAAATTGGTTTCCATAAATAAAGCAAAGTAGCAATCAATATAGTAAAATCCAAAATTGTTTTTTTTAAATAATCTTTATTTCTGGAAACATCCTCATATCATCTAAAAAAGTAGTAGAGCAAGCGTGCGACAAGTCCTTATACCAACGTTGTCAGCCCTTTGACCATAAAAAAAATGGGGGCCAAAAAGATGCTTAACTAAGCATCTTTTTGGCTCCCATTTTTTTTACCCCCTGTGAGAAAAAACAACAAAAGAAATCATCCGAGAGACATTTGTTTCAAGAAACAGAGGTTGAAGTAACATTCATCGGAACAGGTGTGATGTTCTCGGACAAATCCTCTGAGATGGACGAATAGAGTACGATCCTTTCGAGCCTCCTCCAAAAAAAACAGGGCAAAGCTGTTGGGATCCCATTCAGGATACCTGTGTAAATCCGGAAGAGGTTTCGAGTCTGTAAAAGTCCGAATTGCTATGCATCCCCCGGGGCAGAATCTCCCGCGATCCAATCTTTCCTGGATAATTTCGTTCACTCGCCTCAGAAATTTGCGGTTCTGACTTTTCAGAGGCTCCCTTTCCATGTACATCATAAGGGTCTGGTAGTTGTACAAACTACCCAATTTTTCAAACCAAAATGTCTGATATTCTTTGTAATCGGCCCGACATACAGAGCATTGACGTATACCGCCCTTCACGTATGCTGCTGACAGGCAAACGTCGTGCATCCTATGATGCGTCGCACACTCTATCATTACAAAAAATATGCCGGATTCCAGCACGGGCTCGTGGCAAATAGCACACACGTCCTCCATCTCGAGAGTCAGAATGCAAAATGAAATGAATTTTTCTCCGAAGCGGATTTTTATTTACGCGTCAGGAGGTTGCTGATTGGCTATGTGTCAAGAGGTTTCTGATTGGTCAGATCTTTAAACAATTTGAGAATCCAACTTTGGAAACAACAAAAAAAAAGAAACAATTTCTGATAGCTGTTGATTAAGAATACAATTTTGGAAACAAATAATAATAAAAGAGGAAAAAAAAAACACGCAATTCAAGTCTTATGCAAAAAAAAAGTCTTATTGCCAAGGTTGTCAAGCATTTCTGTGCAAAAAAATGGCCGGAACGTCCTTTTTTTTCAGTTCTTTTGGCACTTTGGGAATTTTGAAAGTCCCCCATTTTATCGGGGGTAATTTCAGAATGTTTCTAATAGCATTTTCCTCCTTCATTCGCTCTTCTCGCGATAACTTTCGGGCATCAGGACACTGGAGGACAACTGGATTTGCAAGTTTAGCGGGGCTTTCTTCTGGAATGTCGTCGATGACCGACGCCAATTTCTTACACGCCTCGACCAACAAAGGATTCTCCGGAACTGTTATTGAAAAGTCCAATTTCTTTCGACACCTGTCGGTATTCCAAAAAACGCGGCGAACGGCCGGTTTCTTCGGAGCTCTGGGACAACTCGGAGCCATGACGTGTGAGATATGGAGACTGGAGCGCGAGCAATCCTTTATATACCCAAACTGATATCGCCAAGTAGCCAACAAGTAGCGCCAAATACTAAACGATGATACAATATCTTTAAAACAATATGGGTAGAACAACAAATGGCTGTAGATTAGCTTTGGTCTGGAATATTGTCGAAGGTTAAAAATCCAAGTTTGACTCTGAATCAATATTGCTTGAGACTATGGGAGGTTGACTATGCATAAGATACAAAGTTTTGTGGGGGTAGTATAAATCCAAGTATGACTCTGAATAAATATTGCTTCTTTTTTAGGATGTCCAAACAATACTCCAAGTGTTGATACAATATCTTTACTACACACTAGCTTGATGAACCAATATCGGCAGAATAAATGACTGCAGACCAACCGCTCTATATATACTCAGAGAAAAGAAAGAAAAAAAAAATTTTTTTTTTCCTAACCCCTCATTCATCCCCTTTGGTCAATTCCTCAAACCTCTTTTTTGAAATTCGGTTTTCTTCTGACAATTCCTCAACCCTCTTTTCCAAGTATCGAATTTTTTCGTTGATCAATTGATCTCTTTCCGCGGTCACTTTCGCCAATTCCCGTTCCAAAATCGCGATCCGTTCTCCCGATTTGGTTTCCAGACTAAGAATCAGTGCTTCCTGTTCCCCATGACGTAGCTTCCATAGTTCCGTTTCGCTCTTCAATTTCTCCAACAGAGGCATGACGGTCTGGAGAGACGTCTGTTGGTTCTTGGTTGGCACCCAAAGATTCTTGCCGACCACGTCATAAAAACAATTATTCCATTCCGCCTGTTTCGCGATCCATTCTTCGTCGGACAAGTTCAACAAAGCGAGATCTTTTTTGAAATGTAACTTTAACCCGTCCAGGAGATGCACGTACGCGTCGCTCACGTCCTTGTTGATGCCGATGGGTTTCCAAAATTTTTTGACGGGCAGCACAACCGATTTCAAATCGTTCGCGATCTTCTCGACAGGTACATGAAATTTCTTATTCTTCCGAACGCAGTGATCCGCGAAAGATAGGACCGACCTTTGACCATTGCGGCGCGTCAATTCTTCCAAAATACCGTCTTCCACGGTTGTAGAAACTGCCAAAGAACAACTCGAAGGGAGCTCGGAACCGATACAAAAATGACGATCGCCGGAAGAGCCGGAATCGAATCCGCACGAACATCGGCGATTACTCACGTACCGGATCACGTTTTTCAAATGAGACCACGTCTTGATGACCTTGGTCCTCTTGCACACGTAATTGTAAAAAGGTTTTCGGGCGACCCCCACATTTTTCCAACATTTTCGCATGAAATCGCATCCGTCCCCGGCCACCAAAATCATGTGCCTGTGATGCCTGTGGATCGGATCCGTCAAAATACCCCCGTCGCACCAACACCAAAAAGGTAGCAAGTAAGCCTTATCTCTATAATTGGACATGGCATCGTAAAACTACCTGAAATCCGCCGCCCTGACCATAATGTGGTACCATTTCACGGGCGGCCCGAGCACCATGAACTTTTGCACGAAATACGCAGCGGCATCCACGTTCCCTCGCCACGTCAACGCGTTGCTGGGTTCGGCAGACATCCACCACGTTTCGCCAATATCCTGGTTGTCATAAGGCAAAAACATGTGTTCGTAAGCCCACAAATCCAGTACCCTTTCACAACCAAACATGTCTCTCTCGGGGCACATGGGCGTCATGTCAAACGACGGCTTCACCACGTCATCAATATCCATACTACCAGTACCCGCATCAACATCATCAACATCATCATAACTCGGCCCATATTTTGCAAGATAAATCGAAAAGCAACTCTTCAAATGTTCCACGTGTTGTTTTTTCTGACGAACCTTCCACGTATGCTGCCCCAAGCACCAGGTACACGCATTTTTAATCGTCAAATCGTGAGACTCGGACAAATGTCCCACCAACTGCCTGGGAAGCATCGTCGACTCACATAATTGGCAAAGGACGACAATCTTGCATCGCAATACTTGCATCAGGTGCCTTGCCAACGGATCACACATTCGTGAAGCAACAATCTCGAAGGACTCAAAAAAAATGTCGATTGAAAACAATACCACTTTAGCACAACCAATGTATTCGAAAGAAATCCAATGAATGCTACTGAGTGAAACGGTACTGGGTTTATATAACCTGGATTTAAAAAAAAAAAAAAAAAATTTTTTTTACATTTCCAGTTATATAAACCCAGTAACATTTTTCCTCTTTCAACGTAATTTTTCCGTATTTTTCAATCAAATCTCATCGTTTTTACAAGATTTTTCCCGTATTTTTTTCAATCAAATCTCATCGTTCAAAAGTCACAAAAAGTTTGGTCACGCTGTATCAAGGCCAATTTAGGCAGCAAACAAATTTTCTCATTTCGGCTCGGAGCTCTCGGCCGAAAATTTTTTTCCGAGATTCCAAAATCAAGTCAATTTAAAAAAAATGGCGTCATACAAATTTACCAGAATCATTCGTAAGATCTCCCGTGCTATGGAACCAATAAGGGCTGGAGGAATTCATACGAACTTTTGTATGTAGCATGGATTTGGCTCCAAAATTTCCTTGACCTGCTTCATTGAGAATTCAAATGTTGCGCAAAACAATAGGGGTTGGGGGTAAATTTCTGAGACAAAATGTTGAACAATGGCAGAGTATCTACTCGATCGACTTGATCATCAGTATGGTAGAACAACAATGACTCCAGACCAAACGGGACCACTATATATACTCCAGGAGTCACGTGACTTTTAGATTGGACTCGATTTGGAAATCTCAGAAAATAATTTTCAGCCGAGAACTCTCAGCCTGAATCAGAAATGAAAATTTCAAAAAAAAAAAAAAAAAAAATTTTTTTTTGAAATTTTCATTTCTGATTTTGGCTGAGAGTTCTCGGCTGAAAAATATTTTCTGAGATTTCCAAATCGAGTCCTATCTAAAAATGACGTCATATAAAATAAAACTTTCAATGGCGGATCGGATCGATAGGAAATTTAATGATTCTGGATATTTCCCCGACGATAGCCTTCCATCTGTGGCAATCCTCCTCTCTGCAATCACAACAACGTCCAGCATCGAAAGGTCTCATCAGCTTAAATCGTATGTTGTCAAAATAAATTTGAAACGATCGGGCCATCTGTTCGCATCTCCTCATGGTGTACAGGTCCACGACATGGATCCTGTTCACTTTGAACCTGTCAATGCATTTGGTAACGGAAGTGTTGTTCTGAAATCCGTCCATGGATATGCTGAATTTCCCGTCGCTTATCGTAAATCCTCCATTTTTCGCGATACTCAATACGGCCGTGGAAAAATGGCGCGTCACTTGTTTCGGGATAGGTTTGCGGTCGTGCCAGATGAGAGGGACGATGGCGAAAGGAATGATTCTGGCAATCCCACAGATGGTCGCTTTCCACCTGTGGCAATTGAGTCGACGACAATACCTGCAGGACGTCACGTCCGTTTCTAGAATCTGTTCTGGAAGCATTTTTGGGAAACGCGAACTCTTATGTCGCATCCACACATCCATGGCACACGAGTCGAGGAGAAAAAGTTGTTTCACAACCATGTCGAAAACGTCCTGGTCCAAAGAATGAAAAGAGTCGTCGTCTCGCGAGATGGATATTCTTCCGTTCGTGAGGGTGTATCCGTCCTCCTCGATAGCCAGAACGGCCACGACATTTTTGTGACGAGTCACTTGAAACTGTTTTGTTGTACAATATTTCTTGGAGTAGTAGTAAGGTTTCGAGTCGATAAGACGCTTGAAAGATTTGACGGAACGAAATTCTCGTGCAGCAGCGGATCTCCGAATAAGGGGTCTTCTCGATTCAGGTATCTCAGCAGGGGATTTTCTTGATTCAGGTATCTCAGCAGGGGATTTTCTTGATTCAGGTATCTCAGCAGGGGGCCTTCTCGATTCAGGTCTCTCAGCAGGGGGCCTTCTCGATTCAGGTCTCTCAGCAGGCATAGTGAATGAAAAATCGTGATGTTCCATGTCTGACAACGACAGCACTGGCATCTCCATGGCAATCTCAAATCACAAGCAAAGGTCTTGTCTCTAAGGAGAAATACAATCAGACTGATTGCCAATCCAACCGACAGCAACATTTATATAGGCCAGGATTTGGAAAAAAAAAAAAAAATTTTTTTTTTTTGATTATACAACGGGGCTGCAAACTTTTTCGTAACATTTCTGCAAACGTTTTCAAAATATTTTCACAAACTTTTTCCAAACATTTTCACAATTTTTTTTTTCAATCTTGTAGTATATAAGAGGGCTGCAAGGTTTTTCAATTCAGATGAATTCAATCCAGTTGATCAATCCTTTTCAATTTCAACAATCATTGCAATTTATACAGTACCTGAAAAAAACTTGTACGTTGAACAATCATTGCAATTTATAAAATACCTGAAAAAAAAAATAAAAATAAAAATAAAAATAAATTTACCATGGGGGGTCTCAGACCCTCGAGTCAAACCACTTCGGGGGTCGTCTCAGACCGTCGTCCTCCAGGTCCCTGGCCAGCCCAGAGGGGGGTATGCTTGGGTAGCGCCGGCCCCCCTGGACATCCAACCAGGAACCCCGGGAGGTCTCGGACCCTGAGGTCAGGACCATCCCGGTTAGTCCAGAGGGGGGTATGCTTGGGTAGCGCCAGCCCCTCTGGACTTGAGGGTTAGTTCTCCATCGGAGAACCACCCGCTCCGGCCGCAGCCGGAGAACTGAAGATTTCAGCGTTGGAGGGCCTCCTTATATACGATCCGAGTGAAACGCAGCGCCCCCTGGCGGATTTTTGTCTGTATGCCTTCAGATCTCGAAGAGAGAAGACGTGCTGGGATTGAGCTCCCAATGTTAAAATATACTTTGCGCTATAACGTTGGAATGCATGGACGGATCGACTTGAAATTTTTATAAGGGGTAGGGTTTCGTATAAGGCTCATATTGATCCCTCTACAAGGGGGTCCAGGACCCTTGGAACTTTGCCAAAAATGACTTTAGAAATTTCTTTCTGTAATATCTCTCGAACCAATGACCCCAGGGGCTTGAAATTTTTATAGTATATAGAGTGTGATAGGATGTTTAAGATGACCCTACCGTGGGGTCTCCAGGACCCCCGGAAGTGGGTTAAAACAAAAATTTTGGAATATCACTTGGCCGAGTTGATTTTCGTACTGAGGGGGTCGAGTAGAGTTGAATGGTACTAACCGGAAGTCTCTACTTCCGGTAAAAGTTCTTTTGGGCCTAGACCCTCCATATTTGGCCACCTTAAAGATCAAGTGAAAGCCTATCGAACGCCAAAATTTCAAGTCTCTGCGACAATTAGGAGCCGAGTTATGACGGTTTTACCGTTTTTTAAGTCGTACTTCCAAATTTTTGTATGCGGGGTCTAGACCCCCCATGGTCGGCTCATATCGTGAAAGATCTCGTGAAACTCTATCGATTGGCACAAACCGGAACTCTCTACGACAATTAGAAGCCGAGTTATGACGGATTTAAATTTACCGGAAGTGAATTTAAATTTTGTCATAACTCGGCTTCTAATTGTCGTAGAGAGTTCCGGTTACTTTCAATAGATAGAGTTTCACGAGACCTTTTAGATGAATCAAACATGGAGGGTCTAGACCCCATAGAAAGAAAACCCGGAAGTGAGAAACTCGGCTCCTAATTGTCGTAGAGAGTTCCGGTTTGTACCTACGCACTCTACGGAACCCCCTCAATCCGAAAAAAATATCGGCACCACGTGACTATGGAAATTACACTTCCAATGGAAATTAATGCCTGTTGCTCTGGACCTAGACCCCCCATGGTGAGCTCATCTGAAACGTCTCATGAAACTCTTTCGTTTGGCACAAACCGGAAGTCTCTACGACAATTAGAAGCCGAGTTATGCCGAGTTAAAGTGTTTTTAAAAATTTTAAACAAATTTAAATCCAGCATAACAGTGAAACAACTTTTTCTCCTCGACTCGTGTGCCATGGATGTGTGGATGCGACATAAGAGTTCGCGTTTCCCAAAAATGCTACCCGAACAGATTCTAGAAACGGACGTGACGCCGTGCAGGTATTGTCATCGACTCAATTGCCACAGGTGGAAAGCGACCATCTGTGGGATTGCCAGAATCATTCCTTTCGCCATCGTCCCTCCCATCTGGCACGACCGCAAACCTATCCCGAAACAAGTGACGCGCCATTTTTCCACGGCCGTATTGAGTATCGCGAAAAATGGAGGATTTACGATAAGCGACGGGAAATTCAGCATATCCATGGACGGATTTCAGAACAACACTTCCGTTACCAAATGCATTGACAGGTTCAAAGTGAACAGGATCCATGTCGTGGATCCGTACACCATGAGGAGATGCGAACAGATGGCCCGATCGTTTCAAATTTATTTTGACAACATACGATTTAAGCTGATGACACCTTTCGATGCTGGACGTTGTTGTGATTGCAGAGAGGAGGATTGCCACAGATGGAAGGCTATCGTCGGAGGCATATCCAGGATAAAGTTCCCGATTGATCCGATCCGCCATTGAATGTTTTATTTTATGACGTCATTTTAAGATAGGACTCGATTTGGAAATCTCAGAAAATATTTTTCAGCCGAGAACTCTCAGCCAAAATCAGAAATGAAAATTTGTAAAAAAAAAAATAAAAAAAAAAAAATTTTTTTTTGTGTAAAAAAAAATGTAAAAAAAAATTTTTTTTTTTAAATCCAGGTTATATAAACCCAGTACCGTTTCACTCAGTAGCATTCATTGGATTTCTTTCGAATACATTGGTTGTGCTAAATTGGTATTGTTTTCAATCGACATTTTTTTTGAGTCCTTCGAGATTGTTGCTTCACGAATGTGTGATCCGTTGGCAAGGCACCTGATGCAAGTATTGCGATGCAAGATTGTCGTCCTTTGCCAATTATGTGAGTCGACGATGCTTCCCAGGCAGTTGGTGGGACATTTGTCCGAGTCTCACGATTTGACGATTAAAAATGCGTGTACCTGGTGCTTGGGGCAGCATACGTGGAAGGTTCGTCAGAAAAAACAACACGTGGAACATTTGAAGAGTTGCTTTTCGATTTATCTTGCAAAATATGGGCCGAGTTATGATGATGTTGATGATGTTGATGCGGGTACTGGTAGTATGGATATTGATGACGTGGTGAAGCCGTCGTTTGACATGACGCCCATGTGCCCCGAGAGAGACATGTTTGGTTGTGAAAGGGTACTGGATTTGTGGGCTTACGAACACATGTTTTTGCCTTATGACAACCAGGATATTGGCGAAACGTGGTGGATGTCTGCCGAACCCAGCAACGCGTTGACGTGGCGAGGGAACGTGGATGCCGCTGCGTATTTCGTGCAAAAGTTCATGGTGCTCGGGCCGCCCGTGAAATGGTACCACATTATGGTCAGGGCGGCGGATTTCAGGTAGTTTTACGATGCCATGTCCAATTATAGAGATAAGGCTTACTTGCTACCTTTTTGGTGTTGGTGCGACGGGGGTATTTTGACGGATCCGATCCACAGGCATCACAGGCACATGATTTTGGTGGCCGGGGACGGATGCGATTTCATGCGAAAATGTTGGAAAAATGTGGGGGTCGCCCGAAAACCTTTTTACAATTACGTGTGCAAGAGGACCAAGGTCATCAAGACGTGGTCTCATTTGAAAAACGTGATCCGGTACGTGAGTAATCGCCGATGTTCGTGCGGATTCGATTCCGGCTCTTCCGGCGATCGTCATTTTTGTATCGGTTCCGAGCTCCCTTCGAGTTGTTCTTTGGCAGTTTCTACAACCGTGGAAGACGGTATTTTGGAAGAATTGACGCGCCGCAATGGTCAAAGGTCGGTCCTATCTTTCGCGGATCACTGCGTTCGGAAGAATAAGAAATTTCATGTACCTGTCGAGAAGATCGCGAACGATTTGAAATCGGTTGTGCTGCCCGTCAAAAAATTTTGGAAACCCATCGGCATCAACAAGGACGTGAGCGACGCGTACGTGCATCTGCTGGACGGGTTAAAGTTACATTTCAAAAAAGATCTCGCTTTGTTGAACTTGTCCGACGAAGAATGGATCGCGAAACAGGCGGAATGGAATAATTGTTTTTATGACGTGGTCGGCAAGAATCTTTGGGCGCCAACCAAGAACCAACAGACGTCTCTCCAGGCCGTCATGCCTCTGTTGGAGAAATTGAAGAGCGAAACGGAACTATGGAAGCTACGTCATGGAGAACAGGAAGCACTGATTCTTAGTCTGGAAACCAAATCGGGAGAACGGATCGCGATTTTGGAACGGGAATTGGCGAAAGTGACCGCGGAAAGAGATCAATTGATCAACGAAAAAATTCGATACTTGGAAAAGAGGGTTGAGGAATTGTCGGAAGAAAACCGAATTTCAAAAAAGAGGTTTGAGGAATTGACCAAAGGGGATGAATGAGGGGTTAGGAAAAAAAAAATTTTTTTTTTTCTTTTCTCTGAGTATATATAGAGCGGTTGGTCTGCAGTCATTTATTCTGCCGATATTGGTTCATCAAGCTAGTGTGTAGTAAAGATATTGTATCAACTCTTGGAGTATTGTTTGGACATCCTAAAAATGAAGCAATATTTATTCAGAGTCATACTTGGATTTATACTACCCCCACAAAACTTTGTATCTTATACATAGTCAACCTCCTATAGTCTCAAGCAATATTTATTCAGAGTCATACTTGGATTTATACTACCCCCACAAAACTTTGTATCTTATACATAGTCAACCTCCTATAGTCTCAAGCAATATTGATTCAGACTCAAACTTGGATTTTTAACCTTCGACAATATTCCAGACCAAAGCTAATCTACAGCCATTTCTTGTTCTACCCATATTGGTTTAAAGATATTGTATCATCATTTAGTATTTGGCGCTACTTGTTGGCTACTTGGCGATATCAGTTTGGGTATATAAAGGATTGCTCGCGCTCCAGTCTGCATATCTCACACGTCATGGCTCCGAGTTGTCCCAGAGCTCCGAAGAAACCGGCCGTTCGCCGCGTTTTTTGGAATACCGACAGGTGTCGAAAGAAATTGGACTTTTCAATAACAGTTCCGGAGAATCCTTTGTTGGTCGAGGCGTGTAAGAAATTGGCGTCGGTCATCGACGACATTCCAGAAGAAAGCCCCGCTAAACTTGCAAATCCAGTTGTCCTCCAGTGTCCTGATGCCCGAAAGTTATCGCGAGAAGAGCGAATGAAGGAGGAAAATGCTATTAGAAACATTCTGATATTACCCCCGATAAAATGGGGGACTTTCAAAATTCCCAAAGTGCCAAAAGAACTTTAAATTTTTTCGGTTCCCCCAACATCCTCGTTGGGAGAGTAAAAAAATGGCCGGAACGTCCTGAAAAAAAAAGGACGTTCCGGCCATTTTTTTGCACAGAAATGCTTGACAACCTGGGGAATAAGACTTTTTTTTGCATAAGACTTGAATTGCGTGTTTTTTCCTCTTTTATTATTATTTGTTTCCAAAATTGTATTCTTAATCAACAGCTACCAGAAATTGTTTCTTTTTTTTGTTGTTTCCAAAGTTGGATTCTCAAATTGTTTAAAGATCTGACCAATCAGAAACCTCTTGACACATAGCCAATCAGCAACCTCCTGACGCGTAAATAAAAATCCGCTTCGGAGAAAAATTCATTTCATTTTGCATTCTGACTCTCGAGATGGAGGACGTGTGTGCTATTTGCCACGAGCCCGTGCTGGAATCCAGCATATTTTTTGTAATGATAGAGTGTGCGACGCATCATAGGATGCACGACGTTTGCCTGTCAGCAGCATACGTGAAGGGCGGTATACGTCAATGCCCTGAATGTCGGGCCGATTACAAAGAATATCAGACATTTTGGTTTGAAAAATTGGGTAGTTTGTACAACTACCAGACCCTTATGATGTACATGGAAAGGGAGCCTCTGAAAAGTCGGAACCGCAAATTTCTGAGGCGAGTGAACGAAATTATCCAGGAAAGATTGGATCGCGGGAGATTCTGCCCCGGGGGATGCATGACAATTCGGACTTTTACAGACTCGAAACCTCTTCCGGATTTACACAGGTATCCTGAATGGGATCCCAACAGCTTTGCCCTGTTTTTTTTGGAGGAGGCTCGAAAGGATCGTACTCTATTCGTCCATCTGAGAGAATTTGTCCGAGAACATCACACCTGTTCCGATGAATGTTACTTCAACCTCTGTTTCTTGAAACAAATGTCTCTCGGATGATTTCTTTTGTTGTTTTTTCTCACAGGGGGTAAAAAAATGGGGACCAAAAAGATGCTTAGTTAAGCATCTTTTTGGCCCCCATTTTTTTTATGGTCAAAGGGCTGACAACGTTGGTATAAGGACTTGTCGCACGCTTGCTCTACTACTTTTTTAGATGATATGAGAATGTTTCCAGAAATAAAGATTATTTAAAAAAAAACAATTTTGGATTTTACTATATTGATTGCTACTTTGCTTTATTTATGGAAACCAATTTTGGATTTTTTACTATATTGATTGCTACAGCAGAGGAAGAAGAAAAAAAATTCCAACATTGTATATATATGTATATATATATATAAAAAAAAAAGTTTGTGGAACAAACTTTGACCTGACTTCCGGTGCTTAACATCCGGTTTGAAAATCGTATAAAAAGGGCGACCCGTCTGGGCTTCGGAATCATTCGACCGCTTATCACAATGAGTTCAGTAGCTCTTCACTATGCCGCTCTGCCGGTACTCAATTGTTGGGGATGCAAGACGCCGGTGCCGCCGCATTGTGCCTTCATGTTTTCATGGAGGCACATTTGCCACGTATATTGTGCTCGCCGAAAAGTCTTATATTGGGATTGTCCCGACTGTTACGATCCCAGCAGCAAAGATTTAGAAAGATTGTCAAACATGCCGCCTTGTTCCGATGTGAATCCCAAATTCCTGAACTAAAAAAAAAAACACTGTATTTGTTTTTTAATCTCCTTTTTATTTCGAAAAAAAAGGGGGTAAAAAAATGGCCAGAGAACGTCTTGAAAAAAGACGTTCTCTGGCCATTTTTTTGCGTCAAAATGATTACCAACGTTGGAAAAATAATAATAAAAAAGACTTTGTTTCATTTGTAGAAATGTGTTTTCAATAGTAACAATATTTCTTTCCTCCAATCAGTCACCCGATGATGGCATTTTTTTTTGAAAAAAATATTCTTTCAATTCTTTTTTTTTCAATAGTCTATTGATATACAAACACCCGATAGTGGTACTTTGAAAAACAAAACAATATCCTCAATGTATCTGCTAGTAATTGTAAATCCGTATTTGTTAACAAAATAAATAATCTATTTATTGTAAAACAGTCCCTTTCCTTGTTCAGCTTTTTCAAAAAAAAAAAATTCCAATGTGTTAAATATATCCTTAATGTATCTACCAGTAGTGGTAAAAAATTCGATTGTTGTGTAAGGTACATATATTCATGTATCTGTTCTGACTCCTACTTTCTTGGCATATGAATAATCATGTTTCTATACATCCTTATACTTTATTAATTTTGATTTTTTCTGTCTTTCTGGCTTTCGAATGTAATGCCTTTTATAATTATACTAAAATAAATAATCTAATACCTCCAAGCACTTACAGTCTTAACGAAATTATATGGTCCTGTAATATCAACTATATTTTTTTTTATCCAAAGGGGTTCCAAATTCATTTACTGTAATCTTAATCCACAAGCACTTACAATCTTAACGAAATTATATGGACTCTTAATCTAGAACTTTATGAATGTTAGCTAGATGTGAAACATAGACAGGACGACCTTATAATAATTAACAAATGACCCCTAAAATCATGGAATAAATGTCCATTATAATACATTTTTAGCTAATTGTGTTAGAAAAGGATGGTATTAGAAATGACCACATGTAATATCAACTATATTATCAGAGGATTCAACTCCAGTAATGGTATTAGAAAGCATTCCAATCCTAAATGAAACCCTTTTTTAACAATTATTAAAAATCAATATAAGTACAAACTTGGAAAAAAAAATTGTTTGATATGAAAAACAATTTCACAACATTGGACAACTAAAAACAAAAAAAACAAAAAAAAATAGAAAGTCATATCTTATCAGATAACGGGTTCCGGATCGTATAAAAGGACGACACCGATTTGCAATTCTCTCATTCGACTTGCTCGCTCGTGAACGATATGGCTGACGCTTTCCCTTCCAAGCTATCGACTACCGTCCGATTGCTGCAGCACCCCGAAACAAAGAGAGGATTTCGGAATATTTTTGATTCGCGTAAACTTTTGATTTCCACGGCCTATTTGGAGGACGACAGGGTATTTTTTGCCCCCCTCGAAGACAGAAGTGAAAATTTAATCGCCAATTTCTACAGGACTGGCAGAGAATCTTTTACCCGCTGGGATGACTACGATTCTGTCAGCTGGGACGCCGTGGCCGCTCGTCTGAAATTGGATCGACGTGTCAGGAAAAAAAACACGGACGTTCGAGTGAGTTTTCGGTAAGTACCATTTCGAATGGGGATTTGAATACGACCTATTTTTTTTAAAAAAAAAAAGAAAAAATATATATATATATATCTATATATCTATATATTGGAGCTCATTCCATATTTTCTTTTCTTTCATTCTTTCTTCGTCAGGTACGACAACACGTTCGTGGTAAAACAATATTTTACTTTTGGATAACGTGTGACACTCCACACTATTCCCAAGTGTGAAAGTGTTGGACGTGTTTCCGCTCTTGCGGTGTTAATGCTGACTATTAATTTTCCCGAAAAATTTCCCTAGACACCGTGTGGTAACAGTTTTGCGTTCGTAGCGAGATGTCTTGTTATTTTTATGTATATGTACATATGAAGTGCCTGCAGAAATTAGTAGTGGAATGACTAAGTGTGTCGATTTTGTAAGTTAAGCAGTGCAAACCCTTGTGTTTTTTTTTCTTTCTTTAATTTTATTATCATGAGTTTGTCGCATACAAGGTGTCTACTAGTATATATCGGTACCCATTGAAACTATATATGTGTGTAAAAAGTATTGATTTTTTTTCTTTGTAATGAAGGACTTGCTCTTTGTGTAATGCTTTCAACTGTTTTTTTCTTTTTTTTTTTGGTGCGTGTGTGATTTGTAAATTGAGATCGTCTATCCCGTTAATTTTGGGACAGACAGCCGTGGACGCATGACTGCTCTGTGGGGTCTAGCACCCATGAACTTGTCACTTCTGACTGGGGGCAAATGGGTTGTCAACTTTCAGAGTGAGAGTTCGTGGTTGCTACCCACTCTGCATTTTTTCTTTGGGTAGGCGCTCTCAATCGAAAAAAAAAAAAAAAATTTTTTTTCACTACGTTCAAAAAATTTTTTTGTCATACAAAGGGGATGTTGTTATATCACAATTATTGATGTTAAAAGAAGTGTTTAAGTGTGTAGGTACAGTTAAAATGTAGTAAGGTGGCTGAGCGACGGCTGGCGGATTTTAGTCAAGTTTACAAATAAAAAATTATTAGTTTCTAAGTTACCCCCTTTGTCTGTCCTTAAAATCCTGTATTCCCTAAACTGTTTTCTTTCTTTCCCAAGGCTATGTCTGGGTAACTCGATACCCTCCCCTTTTGCCATTTCTTTTTACTTGTGCATTGCAACATTTTCCCAGGATGTTGGGAAAACAGATTGAATTCGCAGGGAAAAGGAATTTTGATTACTTTTCCGTATTCCTCGCCCAGCCCGAGAGGAGACCCGCGGAAGGTTACAAGACGGCTATCGGCGCGCTGCTCTGTCTTCAAGTGTTCTCTTCAAAATCAAACAAGAACCCAGCGCTACGCAATATAGAAAAAAAAAATACTACAGTTGACAACCCATCGAAATGTGAAAAGTTGTGCTTTGTGGACTGATTTTTACGGCGTCAGGAAAAGGCGTGGATAAGAACTATTTCCTACGTCCTGTCTTCCGGCGCGCATGCGTTCGGGGGGTGAAAAGTTTTTTTCTCCCAAGAAGGGGGATGACTTGAGGAGCAGTTCCGATTTGACCCGGGTAGCCGCCAACTGCTTATCCGATCCAGCGCTGATGCTTCCTTGTGTGATGGAAGGGCTGAGAGATGTCTCCCGCAGAAGTCCGAGAGCTATCGGAGGCTGACGAGTGATGACCAACTTTTTTTTTATTTTATCCCTTTCTTTTTTTTTCTCTTCTCTTCTCTTTTTTCTTTCAGTCGACTGAAGGTATCGTTAAATTATTTTTTTTATAATTTAAAAAATTAATTGTTCTAGAATTGAGCTCAAATAGTTAAAAGTAAAGTGAAAGAAAAAAAGTAAACAGGTTTTGATTCTACGTTTTAGGGGTATTCGCCAGCCACCAGAAATTTGCTAATGTTTGTTTAATTGTTTTATTTTGTGAAAAAAAAATATGATTGGAGATTATTGTGTGTCATTAAATTTAGAAAAAACTGTAAAAGAAGAAATGTTAAAATTATAGAAATTAAAATAAATGAATTATTTTGCCTCTACTCTAGTGTGTAGCGAATGTTTGAGTTTGTCTTTTTGGTGGGCCAACAAGTTGCACTTTATTCTAAGTAAAGCTTAAAGGGGGGTTAGTTTTGAGAAAATAATTTAGTTAAGGGGATATGTTTTAATATACGATCACTGGCATTTTTCACAGCAAAACTTAAAAGTGAAAGTTAATTATGAGAAAAGAATTTAATTAAGTAGATAAGTTAAGCATACAACCACGAATAAAACATAACAGTGGAACCTGGGACCTGTCACATTTACCAGACCACGACGGTACCCCTCTTCTTCTACGTGTTGCCTGAAAAAAAAACCAGATCTTTCGATGTCGTCCGCAGAAAAAGGGGATTCCGAGCCGCCGACCAGTTCGTCTACAAATTTTTCGTCCTGGAACCCGAATCCAAGTACCGGGTGACCGCCCAAAAGACTCTCTTTTCTGTGGACGTCGTGAGAGCCGACCTAGAATTTCCCTTCGAGTGCAGGAATTGGAGGGAGACTACCAAATTAAAACGGAAGAGGAGCATTTACGACAATGTTCCCCAAACTCCGGCATTGGACAGACTTGACGAATTGATGATGGTACCTCCGCCGCCTCCGGTTCGTAATGTGTATCACTCGTTCGAACCTCCCCAAATGGATCCGGAACCGTCGTCGTCAGTCGTCATGGATCCGGAACCGTCAGTCGTCATGGATGCCGAATCACAGACGAATCCACTTGAAATACCTTCTTTTCATCCGCCTCAGACAGTCTTGTATCTGATACCCCAATTCGCCGACATGTACAATGACATTCGAAATCGGGAATTGGGACCCCCGATTCCGCTTGATTATGTCCAGACATTAGACTATGTCCCTGAACCTATGGACTTGTCGACAAAGAACACGGATTTGGAACAAATCGATATGGACTTGTCGACGAGCCAAATGGACTTTGAAAAAATCAATTCGGAGGAATTGATCATGGAGACTTGTTTGGAAGAACCTCAAACTCCAAACTCTTTAAACATGTCGGAAGACTTTGACGAACTCTTTAAAAATTTAGAAAGCTATGTAACGTCCTTTTAATAACAACAAACAAAATAAAAGGTTTATTTTATATATTAATCTGTTGTTTGTTCTTCCTAAAAAACACAACAATTCCCATCCTAAATTAAAACATATTGCAACTTCAGTGATACGGAATGGCATTAGAAAGAATTCCCATCCTAAATTAAAACATATTGCAACTTCAGTGATACGGAATGGCATTAGAAAGAATTCCCATCCTAAATTAAAACATATTGCAACTCTAGTGATACGGAATGGCATTAGAAAGAATTCCCATCCTAAAAAATCCAAAACATATTGCAACTCTAGTGATACGGAATGGCATTAGAAAGAATTCCCATCCTAAAAAATCCAAACACCTTTAATCACAAAATGCTTGAGAGTTAAAAATATAAGCTTATTTTAAGAATTGTACCTCCTGTAATATCAACTATATTATCAGAAAAAAAAAAAAAAGATTCAACCGCAACTCCAGTGATACTTACAAAGTGTTCTCAGTCAACAATCTGTTTTCAACGATGTATTATGCTTTAGAATAATCCTCAAGATTATTCTAAAGCATAATACATTGTTATTCCTTTCCTTTCCCCCCAAAAATTGGCAAACCATGGATCTTGTAAAATTTCAAAGGGGTACCGGTGCTTATATATTTTTGCGGCCGACTGTACACTTCATACTTAACGTCACTAGAATTTTCCAATCAGCAACATCAGACAGTGGGAGGAAACATCTGAACCAAAAACTCTGTGTTCTCTCAGAACTGCTCTCAGTCAGTCGGCGTGTCCCTCATATAGGTTTGGCGAAGGGAGAAAATGCCCTCGCCAGAAAAGTCACCAAGCTTCTAGTGAATTCTCGGATATCTCGCTTCCTAATGCAGCTAGATCCTCAAAACTTTGGGAAGATAGATCAGGCTTTTGTCACCAAAAATGTCGCCAATATTGTCAAGTTGGCGACGGTCTCACTGTCAAAGAGAGCGCCTTTCCTTTGCCTGTAAGTTGTTTTTCCGGCACAGACTGAGCTTGCCGCTACAGTATAGATTTCCATTGCTAAAATGTGGATTTTGGGGGAAATGGTGCTTGGTAAGCAAAATATAATTACAGATTCATTATTTTCAGCCAAACATATACAAGAAACACACATTTTTCATGTTGTACAGTGTTATCTATACCATTTAACAGAATTTGGGGGAGTTGAACGAATTACAAAAATCTCTGTTTGTATGCGGAAGCTTATTTGGGTTTTCGCTTTGTGGAACGTTAAATATAGACAAAAAAGGAAAAAATGAATGTGCATCAGTTTTGAAAATAGTTGTAGGAACCAATGATACTGAGCTCGAGGATTTAAGAAAATTATGGGTGCTTTAAGCTATAGGACTTTGGTAGCAGATAACAGTTATTAAACACAAGTAAATGACTACTATAATTTGTTGGATTAGTGGCAACGATATCATTTGCTGCGTCTAACGCTAACGAGGATATATCCCAGATGACTGTCCTAGCACGCAAATCTAGACTTCCAGATGATGCTAGATAAATGAACAGCTATGCAAGTAAATTTAATTTACATGTATTTTTTTCTGCATTGTATGAGAGAACTGTTTATTGTTTACATGTTGAAAATGACTTATATGATATCTACGTTTTACGCTATTTTTTTTGTGAGTGAAGCTAAATGCTAATAAAATACGTATAGCTATAAAACTGTTGTAAACTGCATGACCAGGCATGGTATGTTGGTTTCAGTAAAAAGTAGATTAATACTTTCTGGTTGGTGTTGGCGTGTTATTAAAATAAACGCTCCACGATTTCAAGAGATTACTAAAAGTTTCTCATCTGTTAATTTTATTTACAATATTTATACTACATTTATATATATATATTATCATACAAGTCAGACATAACATGTTAAGCCACTTTTCTGGTTGATATACAACGGTTTAATGAGTTATACAATGGTTTTTTTTGTGTAGTTAATAATTGCAGTAAAAGACAAAATATACAGGGAAGAGTACCATATCCTGGTCAAAAAGTTTTCAAATTCCACTAAGTGGAGTTCTAATGAGAAATTTAAGAAAATACCATTTCACACTGTTGTAAAACTTTAAGCCCGAGAATCAACACTTTGTATGAAAATATATAACAATATATCAACAATAAATAGCTATTGAACAACCTTAGAATATTTTAATTTAAAAAATATTGAATACAGTTTTATAAGTATAAATCGGTTTCAAAAAGTAGGTCAACATTTAAATTTGTCAAAAATACCTCTTAGGATATCTTATTGGAAATGTTATAGGGAAACTATGTATTCAAAATACAAGAATTTTGCTAAAAAAAAAAAAAAAAATCCTTAAGAACTAGAAAATAATCATCTGAGTACTTCTAGATAAAGACACATAAAGATACAAAAATAGCGAAAAATAAATAAAGTACATAAAATTTAAAAGTTTGTGGCAAAATAATTTCAATATATTTAGAAGAGTAAAATAAAAAAAAATTATGATAGTAGTATTACCAGTGAATTTTTAGACCAGAAATTAAAATTAAAAATATTTCTTAAGTATCAAAATCATTTTATAAAACTAAGAATAAAATAAAAATATTTTAAAAAAGGGTACAATATTAACAAAAAAGTTAAATTATGAATATTCATTTTTGAAAAATTTAGAATCAAAAAACAATGGCACAGTGAAGAGTGGTACCAGATCTACTCAAGCCTAGAGTAAGACCTATAATCCAGATATGAATAACCAAGGGTAAGCTCTCATTTTCTGGATTGCATTCCTTAAAAAGGAGAAAAATTAAAATAATCCAAATTTTTTGTCATTAGCTGAATGTATAATTCATAAGCTGAAGCTAATTTCAAATTTCATAGACTTTAAACATCTAAATGATAATTATTCAAATTCAATTGGTTGAAACTGAAAAATCCAAATGACATTTTTGAGATATAATTACTGACCTTTGGTGACATAAGAGTGAATCTTAGCTGGATCAGGTTTGTAGTATATTAAGACATTAAACTGAATAATAAAAATATGTATTATAAAGGTTATAACCCAACTGTAGCAGAACATAAAAAAAGATACCACTTATGTAATAACCAACTTTGTTGCTATAAAAAAATCCAGCACTTTTCCCAACATTCATGTGTTCATGTTTTTATAATTTAATTCTATGCTTAATATATTAAAATTGTTAAAATATCTAAAGCTTGTTGAAGTTAATAAACCATCATTTTTGTGCATTAATTTATAAAATTCGCAATTAAATCGATATACATTATTGATTTCATGTGAAACTTTTAGATAGAACAAATTAAACACTTAAATTTTCTTCATAAATGATGAACTCGCACCAAATTTAGTGAGTTTTTACACCTTTGCACCATGAGCAGTTATCTGCTGTTTAGGCGTTGCTTTCTTGTATCATTCTTTTATTAGAGAATTTTTTTTATTTATGATTACATTTGAAATAATATTTTACATGTTATTTGTTTCTGTATTCATTCAGTCTTAAAAATTTTCAGGACAAAATTTTAATAAATAACATTCATGCTCATCCTTCATTGCAACAAATATAACAGCAACAGCATTAAATGAAATACTCCTAAATTTTAATAATTTTAGGTTTATCATTCATTATAATATGCTTGCTTAAAGTTTCAAATCAATGTATTTCAGGGACGATGATTTAAAAGTAATACTTGATATCTAAAATTTAAATTCTTATTAAAGCAAAGATTAATTATTTTAACACTTAATATCTGTACACAAATATTATATTATATTATATATATATATATATATATATATATATATATGACAATGCATATAATACTTATTATGTAATGAATTATACTAACCCTAAATTAAATAATATAAATTTCAATTGTATATTTGATAAACTACATGATATGTTTCCAGTAAAAGAAAAAAAAATTAAACGTGCTTTTAAATATACACTGCCTTTGGGTAGACATATATTTAAGTATAATCAGGTATCACAAAATTATTCTCAATCTATCAATTTAAATTGTTTATGTCATCTGCCCAAATACAATAGTTATGTTGACACAGCACATGGTCATGTAATAACTGGCAATTTAGATATAGTTGATAATTTAGCACTGCGTGAGTTGATGAATTTGGGAACTAAATATCGTTTACCTAGTACTATAAATAATAAAATGATAGTAAATATCTTAAATGCTGATTTAGATAAATTTATTTATAAAATAGTAATTAATTATTCTATCCCAACAGAAGCCCTCAATCTATGGAAAATAAATTTACTGATGCTAGTACATTCTAAACTGCCTAATAATAGTAATAGAAGCTATAAAAAACTTACATGAGTATTTTATAACATGTGTAGATAAAGCTGCTAACAATTTTGCAATTATTTGTAAAAAATATTTTGCTATATGTTTAAAAAAAACTGTTAGACAATTGTGATCTGTTTCAGCCTTTGAGAGAAACTACATGTGTAATTAACAAGAAAATTATTGCAAAATGCAAACTACTAGGTATCACAGCAGATAACTTTCACTTTCCTTATCTTACTTTAGTTCCTAAGTTTCATAAAACACCTATTGCTTTTAGAGCAGTCACCTGTGGTCACAACACTTATACTACTAAGGCAAGTGTTATACTATTAAATTACCTTCAATTAATATATAAAGTAATAACTTCTGGTGTTTGTGGAATTATTGATAATAGCTTAAGTCTGGTAAGAAAACTACAAACATTAAATAATTGTAAATCTATAGTCACATTTGATTTCAAAGATTTATTCAACAATATCAATATAATTGATTTAAATAGAGTAATTATAACTTTAGTAAAAAATAATATTCAATACTTAAAAAAAGAATTTAAACTAACTCGTTTCAATAGGCTATTAGATTTTGTAACTAAACATAATTATATAGTACACAATAATAGTATATACTTACAGGTTAAAGGTGTACCAGAAGGTGGAAATGCTTCCAGTATGCTAGCCAATTTATATTTACATTTTTTTTTGAAGTTGATAATATTAATAATATTGTTTATAGCAATTGCCAAATATTTAGATATATTAATGACATAATTGTAATTAATAATAGTAATAATAATATAGCCCTAAATTTTTACCCTCCTAATCTAGAACTAGTACAAAGTAACCAAGATAAACTTAATGTAAACTTCTTAGATATAAACATAAAAATAAATTCTCATAGTAATTTTACTTTTGATCTTTATGATAAGAGATCAGAATATGACTTTAATATAGTAAAATATGAAAGTTACTTAACATGCTTACACAAATCTGTATTTAATAATATTATTGTTAATCAACTTGTATGAATAAATAGGCTTTGTTCTAAGGACAATAGGCATAAGCATATAAAAGAATTTTTAGTAGTGCTAAAACGTAATTATTAACCCTGATAGTCTTTCCAAGCACATAATTGGTTGTTTTAGATTTAATGAATAGCATGTTCTGTTGCTAATAATAAGAAAAATAAAACTAAATGAACAAAGATAGTAAATAACTACTAAAAAGTAAACTAAAAAATAATAAAAACTAGTGTAATTAAAATAATAAAGAGTAATAACTCTTAGTCATAATAAATGTCTAAGTTAACTTAGGTTAAATAATCCTAAAACACAGTATCCCTAGTACGTTTGCTTCTGTGTTTCCTTAAGCTCCATGGTTGCAATGTTTGTGACGTCAGTCTTCGTGCGGTCTCCTTAACTTAACTTCCACTTTGTCTGGTGCTGGGTTTGGTGTTCTATGATAAAGCAACTGGTTATTCCTTCTTCTGTTTCATATGGATTGTACGGTGTCTAAGTATGTTTATTGCTCAGATCATACTTATTAGAAACAATCCATTGGTTTTTAGACAGTATCGGCACCGCTGATGACAAGATGCTGTCAAAAACCTATTTTTCACTTATCTTTTCATGTTTTTAGTTCCTGGCTCTTGTGGTTCTGAGCATATGCTGGTTTTTCACTTTCAACAGTATCTTTTATATTTTCTTTCAATAAAAGTGCAGCATTCAACACCTTACTTGAAAGTAATTAGTATTAATGTTCATCTATATATATATAAAAGAGCTCATCTGTTTGTTTGTCCGCTATAGAATCATAGACTGTTTCACCTACCAGGACCAAATTCGGCACAGTTAATGTTTAGAACCCGAGAAACTTAATGCAGTAAAAAGGAAATTTGGGACTCAATTAGTTTTTTTAATGTTTTTTGTGCCTCTAAGAGGTGAGCGTACCCCCTGTGGATACAGACCTTTCTCCACAACCAGCTGCGTTGGTTTGAGAGTGACGGGGGGTTGGTCAAATTCCAATGCGCGGGAGGAAGAGGTTTGGGAATGACCTTTGGCCTGGCTCTGCTTTGTGAAATCTGCAGATGATTTTGATTACACATATTATTTGGATGTTCATATGACGTCACATTCGTTTTTAAGGGGAAAATAAATAATAAAGGCAAATATAAATTATAAAACTTATTTCTAATTAAACAGTGGATCAAACAAATCTAATTAAATCTAATTAAACAGTATCTAACAAATATAATTAATCAGTAAAATTATTCAATCCAAACGTGCGAATCACGCAACACAGTGTTATTAATTCTCAATAAAATCACACGAAGGTCCACAACTCAGTTTCTTTCTTTCTTATTGTTTGTATATCATTTCAGTAGAAGCGTGCTAAGCGCATTCTATCTGGCCAGATGAACATGAAGAGCAGGGGTGCAGCCCAGTATTTTTTTTGATGGAATGCATGAAAAATTTTATATTTATACATCTACCTGGGCATTCCCGGGCAATAATGCTAGTTGTTAATATAAAAATATTTTGGCTTATTAGCTAATTATATTGTTTGGGCGCAAATACATCTTTGTTAATTTCTTTTAACTTACTATATATATATTTATATATAAATGCTTAATTTTCTCTGCATCATATATTCTAAAGACTTTTTTGTTAGAAACATTTCAAGATTTACAAATTCTTTATTAACTGATATTTATGACAGCCTTGATATGATATTAAAAAAAAAAATGTAAAAATTGTACTTGGGTCAGTTTAGAAATAGGTTTAAATTATCTGCTCTCTTACCTGCATATTCTTTATACTCAATAGATTATTTTATACTGTCAAAATTTATAACTGCTTTCTTGCTGTTCATGTCTTGGTATGATCTTGCTGTTCATGTCTTGGTCATGTCTTGCTGTTCGTGTCATGGTAAACTTTTAATATATATAGTTTCTGTCCATAAGATCAGTGTTAGTGAAATTGATTTTTGTTGTTTTAGGATTTATGTGTGTCCCCTCCCCCTAGGGGTAAAAAGTATTTATTGAATATAAAATAACTGCAGTATAAGTGTCAAAAATTCAGTTTTCAAAATTCTGGTGCTCTTTATTTTTCTCAGTGCTCCAGAAATGTGTTGTATAATTACACTGTGAGGAAATATGCATCACATGAATTATAAAAAACCTTCAAAATTCTAATATACATCAAATGATAAAAATTTAATATGATGTATGAAAAGACAAAATTTAGGAAGGTGGTCATATTTCCCTTTTTAATGTACATTTATAAGAAAGAAAAATTAAAAAGTAGCTAGACTACATACATTTTATTCACAGAACAAAATTATTAGCAATCAAATTTTGCTAGATTTTATCAGCAAGATCATTTATATATTGATGAAATTTTAATTTCCTTGATTTTACTTACTCTGTAGACAGTATTGCAAGTCTGTTGAGTCTCTCCGATATTATTAACCTCAGGCATGTTTTAATTAATTTTTATCTAGAAAAGCTTCTTTTTCCCAATGATACAGTTATATAAATTGTGTAAAATATCCTTATGGATATAAATGCATTTGATGAGCCAGTAGCTGTCATTTGTAGCAATTGTAGAATTTTTATAGGGTTTCCATTTCTTCGACCAGCATATAGCTATCTATATCTACATCTTTTATAGACTTTATTTGGTCATAATTCTGAATCATTTTCACATCTATCAAGGCTATTTCTAGTATTGATGCATGTTTTCAATGTTTGTTCTGTGGAATTGTATGGAATTTACATGTCTAGCCTGCTTAGCTTTGCACAGTATTTGTTAAAAACAATGTACCTCAAACATTTCTTTCCTATTTCTTATTGGTTCATCTGCATACTCATAATTAAATAGCCTTTCTAATTTTCATAAAGGTGTTTCTTCAAATTTTGGAGTGACTTCTAGATAAGTCGCAAGCTCTGTGGCTCTGACTAAAACCTGTTTGAAACTAGATTGGCTATATTTGCTAGGAATTCTAGAAGGTTTTTAAATGATCAATGTTTCCTTTGAGACATATTTTAAATTTTTTTTTCGTGTGGGGCTTTGTACTAGCATGGGGCCCAATTACTTCCAATAAATTCAATCAGATTAAATCTGGCCCTGCCTTTCATAATTAATTCCTTACATATTTTCTATCCTTTCATGCATAGTGTTCCTCAGGCTGTCTTATGATTAATGATATTTTAATTCTGTGGTGAGTTTGATTTCCGAGACTTATTAAAAATTTATGAAGAGAATACTGACTAGTAGCCAGAATTTGTTATCTTAATATATACAGGTAAATCAGGGCAGAAAAATTGTGGGTATTTTATATGTTTCACATTGCATGTTAATCTCACTGAATGATTATTTGGTAAGTCAAGTTTCAGTAGGTGTTTAGCTGTATTAAATCCTTCATCTGTTTAAAGCAGTTTTTCAGAAACTTTCAAAATTTGCATCTCTGTTTTCATGAGAGAATCCCTGTGGAAGATCTTCTATTTTCAGTTTTTAGTTTTAATTGCTCTTAACTTGCTACAAATTTATATCCTGAAAAAACTTTGACCTAGCCTCCACATTTCTTTGTACTCTGAATACAATATCTGATTCACCAAGTCTGTTGCTATAATGTAATAATGCTATGATAAATAATGTTTTGCCAGTACTCTCACCTGTGCTTATGTGCACAAAATAGAGAAAAATTTCTTTTTTCCTGTCAAGTATATTCTAAGTTACTTCTAAGGATTTAAATTTATTATTTTATATAATATGTGTGAAAATTCCTTAATTTAGAAGGAGGGGGGAAAGGAAAAATAGTTTATGGGAAGTAATTTATAAAAGACCATAAAGTGTTTGTATATGAACAAAACTGGTTATATTTCATCATGTAAGGTATTATATATGACTGTACATTTTGTTTTTAATTTACTTATCCTTTTAAAAAAAAATTAATTTGCGTGAGTATTTACTGCTTTGTATACCATGCATATATGTTTCCTTAATCACAGTTTTGTTAAATATGGTATTGAACTTTTGCTGTTGCTCTCAGTGCATACATTTATGACTGAAGAATCTATCTCATTGTTAATGAAGAGATAGGTATGATTTTCTCTAACCAAGAAGTGTTATAATAGGTATAGCTTAATCTTCATCTGATTTCCTGTAGCACTGAACTGTTGTGTAGAGTTCTAACCAAAAGAATTCCAGTTTATGTGGATATCATGAAATAATTTGACTTGATATCCAAAGTGAGAATAATCCAAATGTTATGAGAATCCTGTAAGAACAATGTGTTTTCCCAATATTCTCTGAATCGCACAATTGTTTTATTTATTTTAATAGCCAGTATAAAGGTAACTTAAGATAATCAGAATGTAATTATAATTATTCTTAATTTATCTATTTTCATTTTTATTATTTTAACTCTTAATTTAGCTAGATTTATAGCAAAACTCTAATTATTATCGACAAGTTTGAAGAGTGTTTAAAACATAATACAGAGGCTGTTCGCACATTTTTAGACGATTTTGGTAAGCGGTAATAAAAAATCGTTTGCTGCAAAATAAATAATTGCAATTGTACTATGTTTTTAAAAGTCAAAATTATCGTCTGCGGCTTGAAAGTTTTGTTTTTATTCAAAATGGCGTTTTTAACAAAGCAGTGGTTCGAAGGCTACATTTATGCTCTTTCCGAAGAGAAATATGCATACTCCGTTATCCAAAAACGATGTGAGAGTCATGGTTTTGTGATATCTAAAGCGTCGATAGGTAATATCGTCAACAAGAAAGGAAAAAAAGTCAAATTGGAGCCTCAAGTGGGACAAAAATTCCAAACAAGTATCCAAGGAAAAAACGGACATCTTCGACTATTGCAAAGGTACGTTGTTTAATGTTAAAAGAAAATCCCCCTAGTCAAAGGACAGTTGCAAAATCATTAAAATGCTCGGTGTCCACTGTAAACAAAATGATAAACGTTGATTTAAATCTTAAGAAAGCGAAAAAACGCAATGTGCATCGTCTTCTTCCAAATCATATCGCTGAACGCTGGACACGCTGCAAAATTCTATATGAGAAACACTTATCCAAAGAAAAATGGAAAACAATTGTCACAATAGAGGAATCATGGGTGTATTTAAATGATTGCAACAAAAAAAGAGCCATTTATTATCATAAAAGGGGAGAAAAAAATTTAAGTACATGGTTCAAAGAATCGAAAGAAAGTTTTTCTAAGGGATTCATGATTGTTGCTGGTTTTTCTTATAATGGCAAGTTAAAAATAAAGAGAGTGGGAAAAAATGTCAAGATTAACTCCAAATACTATCAGGAACATATTTCATCGCCAATTTTTCTGAATGAAATACCATCGCTTTACCCACAGTGCCATCAATCTGTGAGACTCCATCAGGACAAAGCTAGCAGTCACACATCAAAATCCACTGTAAATTTCCTAAAAGAAATGGAACAAAAAAACTGGTATCAAGGCCATACCCTTCACTGATATCCCTACTAAATCTCCCGATGTATCACCTATGGATTTTTGTGCTTTCGGACTTTTAAAATCTGCATTATCCAAACGTCGTCTCAAAACCCTTACAGGACTCTGGAAAGCTGTTCAGGAGGAATGGGATAGAATACCTCTTCTGACACTTCAAAAGGCATTATTATCCTGGAAATAGCGGTGTCGAAAGATAGTTCAGAATAAGGAATGTCAAATAGAACATTTAAAACACAAGAATTTTATGTAATTTAGTTTTGTGAATACAATATACATCGTCTAAAAAATGTGTGAACAGCCTCTGTATAAGTCCCCAATTCACATTTTTACTCCCAGTGTATATTTTTATAGGCATGCATATTTATTTCTAGTGCATTTATTATGTAATAGTACCCTTTGTGCTTACACATCTAGCAGAGTGGATGTATCAGCATCAGAATTGGAAAAATGTTTAATCTCTTAATTTTAAAGAATCTCATAAATCATAAGTATTTTTCTTTAGCGATAGACTTTGCTAAGGGCTCTTTGGCCTAACATCCACTCTAAATACAATTGAATATAATTTTTTTCCATGGAAATGCGCAAAGGAGCATTTATAAGAATAAACTTTAATTTATAAGGTTATGTAAACTTGAATATTGATCTCACAAAATAGAGAAAATTTTTAAAATTGAGGACAAATGAGAAAGACGTACTGAAATCAGGATATATTAAAATTGTATGCAAAAGTTTTGTAGAAATACAAAAATGCAGCAACCTAATTTTTTATAAAAATTGAATTTTAAATAAAAACCTTAAATTTAAACACTCCCCCACCCCAATTCACTCCTGTAGAAAAATAATAAAAATTGATAGCAACAAAAAAAAGGAAAAATGTGAAAAATTAGAAAATACCTATATCTTTTAATATAGAAATATAAAAAAATACCAATATTTTTCAAAAATTTCTTTTTTTATATTACAACAACTAGCAGGAATCACCCATCACTCTCTCTTGAAAACTTTTTTCATTCTGGAAAATGAAGATTCACAATAGGAAAAAAGATCTTAGAAATGTACAAATAAAGCATTAACCCTTTCGCGACGGCAGTTCCGATCACGCGCTTTCCTCTGAGGCCGGAAGTTTTTCTCGTGAGCGTACCCTCCAGGCCGGCGGACTTTTAAGAGCTAAGCCTAAAGTTACGAAAAATTCCGAAATTGTAACATTTACAAACAAATCTATTTATTTAAGCTATATATGGGTTACTTACACATTCTTTTATTATTTTTCCACTAAAAAATTTTTGTTATACAGTTTAAAATATTTTTCGCTGGGACATAATGTCGAAATCCTACTCTCCCTTTCCACAGTAAGGAACTTTCATCAACTGATATATTCCTATCAGGAATATATCCAGAATATGTCAATAATATATCAAGAACTCTGAAAGTTTTGAATGATTAAATCTAAAAAAGGTTTAATTTTTTCAATCTTTTTGGCATTAGTAGAAGTGAAATGCAAGTATCGAAGAATTTCGATGCGTTGGTCCCGACTCATAACCTTACTGAAAAAAGGTTTTGCAATCATTGGATTCGTTGAGTAGTACATCTTAATTTTTGGTTTTTTAACGATACCCATTAAAATTGTCAAAGTAAATTAAACAAACATTTCTTCTTTAGTTACAGGCAAAAATTCTTCGAGGATAAACTCTGTTCACTTTCCGGATTTATGAACCTCTCATACGCATTAATTTGGTTAGTATAATATAATACGCATTAATTTAGTTATTAAATCCATTACAGTTTCATCAAAAAAACATCTGAAATAATACAATTCATTTGATACAGCATCATCGACTTTTATTCCGCATGCCGCTGTGAATGTTAGTAGAGTTAAATCCCTTACGGGAGAAGACCACAAAGAAGTACCGTCCCGCGATATACTCAGAATAGAAATGTCTGATATATCTTCATAATCACTCTGATCTCCGTGTTCCAAATAAACAGATTCACCCGACGAGATTTTTGTATCACTGTCACTACTTTCATTTTCAGACACATTTCTTATCAATTCAGAAATTTCGTCTTCTGTTAAATATTTTCTCCTTTTCTCCATATTAAATCATCAAAGGAAAGAAATCTCACTGCAACAGAATCTGATTCTGACTCAAAACCCATATACCCAATGCTACAATCCCACCGCAAAAGAAAAATAAACAAAGATATCTCGTAAACAAAGACCACGTGCAAAGTTAAAATGCCCTACCCGCTGACAGCCAAACGCAATACATCCATTCCTCCGTTTGTTTACATAAAATGATAGACCGCATGTGATTCATACTAGTCTTGCTTTCGAATAGAAGGTCCCAACTACGTGTACTCCAAATTTCATAGACATGCGGTGCCATCTTGTGCCCCAAAAATTAACTAATAAAACGTTCCGAACTACTGACACGTATAGGTGACGATCGGCCAGAAAGGCGGATAGCTGCTGTCACGTATAGGTGACGATCGGCCAGAAACGCGGATAGCTGCTGTCACGTATACGTGACGTTCGCCGCGAAAGGGTTAAAGACGCCTGACGTATATCTCATAGACTACAAGAGGTCCACAGATAACTTTTGAAATATTTGATTCAGATTATTTGAAGAATCACATAAAAGCACTTATTGCACAGTAGATGAATGGAAAGAAATTTGAAGAATTTTTACTATTGTCAATTTTAATGTACTATATACACAAACATTTAGATTAAAATGTGGTGAGAGCGGGGTGAAAAATATCTGTCGCCGCCAAACTGCAATCAGAACAAATATGCCTAAGCAAAACCATAACCCACATATTCTTTGTTATTTCCTGAAATGAATTTATATATTTTATAAGATTTATGAATTTTTTAATCTGCTAGTAACCGAGCTCTTTAGTCACATGTAATCTCTGGAATATCACGGAGCGTTAAACTCAATCATTAATGATCAAATTATATTCATTTTAGATATCCGTAATTAAAAATAAAGGGAAAAATTATTAATATTGCTTATGTGTTATTGAACAGGCCGATATCCGTATTGTAGAGATCCCTACAAACTGAAACATATCAAATCTCTGCGCGTCCTTATGATCTACAAGGACAAAACAATAAGAATGGCTAAGGAACCTTATGCCCTAATTACAATAAGTTTAAAATGCTCAGTAGTTTAATTAATCCAGAACGTAATTTATAACAGCTTAGTTTATAAATATCTCATTCCCTAGCACAAACCACAAACTTTTGTATATTGCTATTCATTTCACGTGAAAAATAAGAAAAGAAAGCGTGATGGTGCAGTGTTAATATATCCCATTAAAATTCCTTTCTCTCTTTTCAGGTTCTCGGTACTGATTGTTAGGTGGGAATTTAAAATCTTTGTGGTGTCCAAAAATTGAGAAAGTCAACGTAATTCTGACATTTACAGTTTTCTAATCATTGAGTAAAGGAATGCTGGCCAGCCAGAAGAGCAAATATCGTGTATTTCCAGCATAAGTAGACTTTCCAATACATGCCATTCCTGCGAGCAGAAACCTGCTCAAGCCGAAAATGAATGCACTCCGTGTGAGACGTGAAGAATTAGTCAAAATGTAAAAAGTTCCAGTGCACAGATTCCCGTTCGCTCCGAAGAAATCTTTAAATGTAATTTATGTGATCGAACATTTTCATAGTTGGCCGCCTTAAATATGCATCATCCTCGCCGTACCCATACATTACAACCTTTCACCTGCACTGTATGTGAGAAAAGTTTTTCTGTTGAGAGTAGTTTTAAAAAACATATCCGCATCCACACGGGAGAGAAACCTTTTGCCTGCACTGTATGTGGGCAAATATTTTCTGATCAGAGTTGTTTAAAAAGACATCTCCGCATCCACACGGGAGAGAAACCTTTTGCATGCACTGTATGTGAGAAAAGATTTTCTCAACGGTGTAATTTAGTAGGACATCTTCGCACTCATACAGGACAGAAACCTTTCGCATGCACTGTTTGTGGGATAAAATTTTCTGAACAGAGTACTTTAAAAAGACATATCCGCACCCACACACAAGAGAAACCTTTCAACTGCACTGTGTGTGGGCAAGCATTTTCTCAACAGGGTAATTTTAAAAGACATCTCCGCGTGCACACAGGAGAGAAACTTTTCGCTTGCACTGTATGTGAGAAAAGTTTTTCTGTAGAGAGTAGTTTTCAAAAACATATCCGCATCCACACGGGAGAGAAACCTTTTGCATGCACTGTATGCGGGCAAGCATTTTCTGATAAGGGTCATTTAAAAAGACATCTCCGCATCCACACGGGAGAGAAACCTTTTGCATGCACTGTATGTGGGCAAATATTTTCTGAGCAGAGTTATTTAAAAAGACATTTCCGCGTCCACACGGGAGATAAACCTTTTGCCTGCACTGTATGTGGGCAAACATTTTGTGATCAGTATCGTTTAAAAAGACATCTCCGCATCCACACGGGAGAGAAACCTTTTGCATGCAATGTATGTGAGAAAAGATTTTCTCAACAGAGTGATTTAATAGGGCATCTTCGCACTCATATAGGACAGAAACCTTTCTCTTGCACTGTTTGTGGGATAAAATTTTCTGAACAGAGTACTTTGAAAAGACATATCCGCACCCACACGGGAGAGAAACCTTTCGCCTGTACTGTGTGTGGGCAAGCATTTTCTCAACAGTGTCATTTAAAAAGACATCTCCGCATCCACACAGGAGAGAAACTTTTCGCTTGCTCTGTTTGTGGGAAAACATTTTCTCAACAGGGTAATTTTACAAGACATCTCCGCACCCACACAGGAGGGAACATTTCGCCTGCGCTGTGAGAAAAGATTTTCTCAACAGGGTCCTTCAAAATCCCATCTCTGCACCCTCACGGTAGACAAACCTTTCGCCTGAACTGTAAGTAAGAAAAGATTTTCATCGCAGGGTCATTTAAAATCCCATGTCCGCACCCACAGGGGAGAGAAACCTTTCGCATACACTGTATGAGAAAAGATTTTCGTCTCAGAATTTGAAAACACTTCTCCTTATCCACGATGGAAAGTCTTTTGGTCTGCACGATATGTGAGGAAAGGTTTTCTGAACTCGATGATTTAAATTAACATGTTCATTTCTACATAGAGGAGAAATCTTTCATCCTCTAAGTGAGAGAAAATATTTTCCTTGCAGTGTGCTTTGAATACTTGTCTCCGTACCCATACAAAAGGGAAACCTTTCGATTGCACTATATGTAAGAAAAGAAATTCTGTAGAGGGTAATTTAAAAGATAAACCCTTTCATATGCAGGGTATGAGAGATAGGCTTATGGCTTAAGAACAGATGAAAAACACATCTCCCTACCCATTCAGGGATGTAACCAACTCTATCGTATGATACGGGATTTTTTGGTGCCAAGACATTTTTTCCCACTGTGGTGAAAATGGAATTCAAACTCAGGTTTGATGGTCTTTATGTACAGGAGATATCGCACATAAATATGTTTTGGAATTAATTTAGTGTTTTATGACATTAAAATTTTTTTAAAGTGATTGAAGTGAAAAAAATTATCTTACCTGTTTATATTGCAGGAAAGGTTGTCATGAAATGTCACTTATGCGATACTTCTGGTTTTTGTTTTTGCCTAATATTTGATTAGAATTTTCAAGACAACTCCTTTGTTCTACATGTACTGTGTTCTGTAAATGAGGAAATAAATATGAAATATGATATATAAATAAATATTTCATGGATCCATATCGAGACTGAATTAATTTTTGATTTTGTCTCTCTTTTAATTATTTTAAATTAATTTAGTTTTTATTATTTTATTCGAATTTTTTTTGTAATGTGCAGATTTGTAATGTACAGAACATTTTTCAAGAGCCGAGTTCAAACTTATAATTCATGCATAAAAATTTGAGACAATATCTAATATAAATGAATATTAAAGTATAAATTGATGCTCCATGCATTAAATATAATATATAATTTAATATATATTATAATATTTAATGCATGGAGCATTAAATATTATAATATATAATTTAATAATATTTAATGCATGGAGCATCTATTTATACTTTAATATTCATTTATATTAGATATTGTCTCAAATTTTTATGCATGAATTATAAGTTTGAACTCGGCTCTTGAAAAATGTTTAAATTTATAAAGTACACCAAGTCTTGTCTGTGGAATAATGGGCTCTTTACTGAGTCTTCCAATATATTAGGACAGGACCTGGGATCATCTGTTCTCACTCTGAGTGGTAATGGAAATCAGAGAGGAAACCTTTGAAAGTGACGTTTCACATTATAAGACGAAGTCCGATTAGTATTTAATGCAAGTTTTTATGAATTTGTTTGTTTAGCAATTTCCTGGGCCGCTAACCTATGTGAAAAATATTGTGTCTCACTCAAATTAAATTTAACCTTATACAAAAATCTCGAGTGTATCTAAAATTCATAAGAATGTGGAGGCAACTTTTCTATATTGCTATTCATTTCACGTGAAAAATAAGAAAAAAAGCGTGATGGTACGTGTTAATATATCTCATTCAAATTCCTTTCTCCTCTCTTTGCAGGTGCGAAACTGAAATGTTTGTAGTGTTCGCAAATTCAGAAAGTCAACGTATTGCTGGCAGTAACAGTTTTCTAATCTTCGAGTAAAGGAACGTCGGCATGCCAGAAGGGCAAATGTCGTGTATTTGCAGCGTAAATAGACTTTCCAATGAATGTCATTCCTGCGAGCAGAACCCTGCTCAAGCCGAAAATGAATGCACTGCGTGTGAGACGTGTAGAATTGGTCAAAATGTAAAAAGTTCTAGTGCACAGATTCCCCTTCGCACCGGAGAAATCTTCAAATGTAATATATGTGATCAAACATTTTCACAGTTGACCGCCTTAAATATGCATCATTCGTTCCACATTATTGATAATCCTAGCTGTACCCCTATAGAACAACCTTTCACCTGCACTGTATGTGAGAAAAGATTTTCTCTACAGAGTAGTTTTAAAAAGCATATCCGCACCCACACGGGAGAGAAACATTTCGCCTGCAATGCGTGTGAGAAAACATTTTCTGCACAGAGTAGTTTAATAAGACATCTCCGCATCCACACGGAAGAGGAACCTTTCACGTGCACTGAATGTGGGAAAACATTTTCTGTACAGAGTAGTTTAAAAAGACACCTCCGCATCCACACGGGAGATAAACCTTTCGCCTGCACTATATGTGCGAAAAGGTTTTCTGAGCAGGGTAATTTAAAAACGCATTACCGCACCCACACAGGAGAGAAACCTTTCGCCTGCACTGTATGTGAGAAAAGGTTTTCTGAGCAGGGTATTTTACAAAGACATCTCCGTACCCACACGGGAGAGAAACCTTTCGCATGCACTGTATGTGAGAAAAGATTTTCATTGCAGGCGAATTTGAAAACGCATCTCCGTATTCATGGAGGAAAGTCTTTAGATCTGCACGATAAGTGAGAAAATATTTTCTGAACTGGATCATTAAAAAAAAGTTCGTGCCTACACGGAAGAGATACCTTTCATCCTCTGTGTGAGAGAATAGAGTTTCTTTGCAGTGTGCTTTAAAAACGTGTCTACATACCCATACAAAAGAGAAATCTTTCGATAGCACTATATGTGGGAAAAGATTTTCTGCAGTGGGTAATTTAAAAAGAAAAACCCTTTCATCTGCAGGGTTTGAGAGATAGGTTTATGGCTTGAGAACAGATAAAAAAAATCCATCTCCTTACTCATTGGGGAATGTAACCAACTGTGTACTATCGTATGAAACGAGATTTTTTTGGCGCAAAGAAATATTTTTGTCCCACCGTGGTAAAAATGGAATTTAAATTCAGGTTTGATGGTCTTTATTTAGAGGAGATATCGCACATAATTATGTTTTGGAATTAAGTTAGTGTTTTATGACATTATCAAAATTTTTTAAATATATCAGTGCGATATCGGTCATGACCTACGATCCCTGAGGGATACTTGACCCACCACAATGATTGAAGCAAAAAAAGCCTGTCATTATACCTGTTTACATTGCAGGAAATGGTGCCATGAAATGTGAATTATGAAATATCACTGGATTTTGTTTTTGTATGAAAGAGTATTAACATAATAATCTGAAACTAGTTTCAATCAATCATCATGATTGTATGAAAATTTTAGTGTATTCATGTTTCCATATAATTTATCCTTTCTTATCTGATGGTAATTTTTTTTTATTCGGAAGTGTGTTTTTCTACTATGATTTTGTAAAAATGCCTTGTTAAATACAAGCTGTATGTTTTCTAATTAATATTATTCTGTGTTTAACACATATTAAATGGCCTTAAAATGAGAATTATACGTGTTAAATCTTAATTTTTATGTGTGAGCAAATAAAAATCATGTCAACGACCCATTTTTCATTTTTTTCCCTGAATAAATGTTTTCTGTAGCATGTTTTACTCTTAATACTATAGAAATAACTTATGGATATCGTATACCAAAGATTATCAAATAAAGTTGAAGCATATTGATGCCTATCAGTTAGAAATCTGCTTCACGCACATTCCAAGGCATTCCTATGCCATCAAGTTTTGTAGTAACTGATTTAATTCAATATTTTATGCTCTTTCTTTCTCTGCCTATTCGGTGTCTTTTTCTTACTAATGTTTGTAATTGTTAGGGAAAGTGTCATACATCATATGATTTGGGTCAAACAAAAAGAAATGCTTAGTAAATTTACAGTAATTGTAATGTAAATTTCCTTTTTGGTTAGTTATGAAATTATTGAATAAATGTTTGTAATTGTAATATAAATTTCTATTTGGTCAGTTTTGAAAATTTTGTTCATTAATAGAGTATTCAAAAGTCTTAAATAAAAGTATGTAATTGTATTTCACAACATCTGTCAAATTTAATTCTCACGGCGTACTCATTGTTTGCAGAGGCAACCAAGGCTTACTCTAACGATTGGCATTCTCAATTCTAGGAACCTGGGTTATTAAAAGGGGAAAATTTAATTTATAAATTTGTATTTAAATTAGCCACGACAAGAGTCTGATACATCAACCTCTGGAATTCGGATGGAGCTTTGACCAAGCGAAAAGCTCAAATTATAATCTGAAGTTTCGCTTTAGCATTTTTAGTGAGAGGTATTTGTAAATAGCCATGGGCTAAATCCAAATTTGTAAATAACATTGATCCATTCAAGCATGCCAACAAATCAGCAATTTTGGGTAAGGGAATTTTATCCACCAGTGTCTAATTGTTTAAAACAGTGTGGTCCAACCCGCGGCCCACCAATTCATTTTTGTTGACCCTTGCCCTTCTTACTGGAAAAATATTTTAATTTAGCATTTGGAAAAAAATCGTTTACCGTTCTTACTGTTTTAAGGTTTTAAGACTTAAAATGTAATGACTTAAATGTAATGCCATTACTTAAAATTTAAGTAACGGACATATTGAAGCTTCACTCTTCGACCATTATAATCCGTGACGTGCCTTCTTCAATTTTCACTTTCATTCAGTACTGTTACGAAGGAGCCAGGTAGGAAAGGAAAGTTCCCGAAAAGTCCACCAGCAATCAGAATTGTCTTTCCACGAATACGTCCGGCACGAGAAGCGGCCCCGCCTCCAGGCGACGGGTGGTGGCCAGTCATTGGCTGCCGATAGGTTCGTGTACTGCGGAGGATTTTCTGGAAGATGTCGGTTTCCGTATAAAAGGGGTAAAACTTCCGTATAAACTTGATGTAATGCAAATTGCACTGAAGGCAAATAATACGGCACACTTCCCATCTTGTCGGCAGTTGAAAGGAGAAAATTTTATTTATCTACTTATTTTGTGTACTGATATTTATATACTATTATTATTATTATTTTAAATTTAGACATTTCCTCCGAATAATTTAAATTTTAAAATACTATTTGCAATAAAAAAAAAGAAAAATGCCCCAAGGTGTCAAATTTCTTTCTCTATTACGGAATACAATTTTTAAAAAAAATTTTAAATTGATGACAAGAGATTTATTCGATGACAAAAGTGAAAAAGACTATAGTGGTGTAAAGACTGTGAAGTGGGTTTATGCACACCACCTTGCTTTAAAATGTATACTATAAGAAATTTATAAACAAAAAATCTGTACATTATATAAATATATACATATATTCTTAAAAATTTTATCTTTCACTTATTTTGTACTATTTATTTTGATTTAAATAACTTCAAAACGCGCTTAAAAAATAAAGACGCTGGGGGAAGAATCGGAAGGCGAAAACTCAACAATCTAAGGGTTAAACACTCATCAGTTCCTTAGATGAATGCAATTTTTAAATGAATCCCGTTGCAAGATGCAGAAAAGTTCGGTCTATCTGAAAATACCATTTTTATTGGATGATCGGCATTTATGTAGCTGTCAATAGTAGACGCATTTTCTCCATAAGTTATCACTGAGGTGAGCGAATCCAATAGGGTCAGTACACAGCAACCTTAATGAAATTTTGGAAAGAAACTCCTGAAGAAGCTTGTGGCATTGTACACTGGTGAGCAAAACTTAAGCAACAGGTGAGTTTTTTGCCATAACTCCACGAGAAATCATCTGAGAGACATGAAATTCAGAAATGAGGGAGAGTATTATGTATGTAAAGGATGACGATAGCATCGGCTCTGAAAAAGGAATACAATGCATACGGTAAGGAATCAAACAAAAACAAGCTTTATTGAACGCATGGTATCGTGACTCATGATTGTCTATCCAAGATGAAGAACAACAAGCATATGTTCCTTAATATGGGATATGCCCTCCCCTTACTGCAATGGTTGCTTCGCACCGTCTCCGCATACTCAGAACAAGCTGGTGCAACATTTCTCGCGGTAGGAGTGCCCATTCCTCAATCAGCATCTTTTTGAGTTGTTGGATGTTCTCCGGAGGATGTAAACATCCTTTAATGCGTCTCCCCAAAGCATCCCACACATGTTCGATGGGATTTAATTATGGGAAGTACGCTGTCCAATCCATTCGAGTGATATCTTCCCTTTCCAGTAGCTCCTCAATAGCAAGACTCCGATGTGGCCGTGCATTGTCATCCATAAAAATGAAGTCTGGGCCAATGGCACCTCGGAACAGACGCACATGGGGACGGAGTACCTCCTCACAATAGCGATCCCCGGTTACAGACCCTCTGTCTAAAACGTGGAGCTCAGTTCGCCCGTTCAGCATAATGCCTCCCCAGACAAGAACTCCAGGACCACCGTTACGGTGTCTTTCCTTGATGTTACTGGGATGAAACCGGGTCCCGACCTCTCTCCAAATGAAAACGCGTTGAGAATCGCTTCTGGTACTGAACCGACTCTCATCCGTAAAGAGGACACCATTGATCAGTTGTCCAGTTTTTGTGCTCTCTGCACCACTGTAAACGGTGGCGTCGGTGGCCAACTTTCAACGGGAGGCAGCGTTCAGGACGGCGGACGAATAGGCCCCCTTTGTGAAGGCGTCTGGCCACAGTAAACCGCTACACTTGTCGCCCCGTTGGTGTACAGAGTTGCTGAGCAATGGCGCTTGCTGACTGCTGTCGGCCTCTTTTCACCTGCAGGACGATATATCGGTCATCCCCTGCAGTTTTCGTCCTCGGGCGGCCACCACCAACCTTTCTAACAGCTGTACCTGTGGTTTGGAACGCTTTCCAAGCGCGCGAAACGACACTTTTGTTGATTCCGAACTCTGCAGCTACACTGGGGACAGTACGCCCCTCCTCCAGCTTTCCGATCATTCTTCCACGTGTGAAGTCGTCCAGGGGATTTTTTTCTAGCCATATTTCACGAACTGACTCACTGGCACTTTCAGCGAATATGTTGAATTGCGTCTCCGTACTTCCTTTTATTCTACTGTTGAGCTGCGCGAGCCGACATCACGCGTGTTGCGTACGCTCACGTCGCCTCTGACGTTTCGTTCCTGATATTTGCATACGCATGACGTTTCTAGTGACTTACATGTTCATTGTACTGATCACAAAATCTCCTATTCTGCAGTTTCATGGTTATCTGCTAAATTTTTTAATTGTTCCTTAAGTTTTGCACACCAGTATACATTCGTTTGTATGCTTGATTCGTTTTCTCTATAGAATATTTCAGAAAAACTTCCTAAGAGCTTTCAATTGACCCTGTCGTTTTCCTATTGGTCTTATCGTCTTTCTATCTGTTTTGTTTCTTCCTGGGTGATACGCCTCGTCTACTAGTCGGGATACTCGTCGTCCGATTATTTCACCTGTTCGGAAATTCATGTATTGAGAGTTATGGGGATGATACGTCTTTTGTTGTGGTAATTAATCGTTGACTGTTTCTGATTAATTATTGAAATTGGAATACAATAGTTCTGTTTCACTGTTTTACTGAGACTAATAAAAACACGAGTCTAAGAGAGAGTTGGAATCCTAGTAAAATTCTTTTGACTTTCCTGACCATTAAGCTTTTCCTGTTTCGTGTTAGGCCTGTCACACACCGAGAAAGCTCGTGACTGAAAAGCGCATATCCGATACAAGCTGCGTTGAAAAACCAGTTATTTCTGCACTGAGTCCTTACTCCAATCTGACATGCGACATGATATTGACGTTTTGGCGCTGTCTCTTTGTTGTCGCAGCAGTAAGATGTACAACATTTGTGTCGCGTTACGTGGCAAGTATGGAGAGCCAAACGCTCGAAACTTATGATTTCAATGCACGTTCCCGGGCAGATATTTAACGCAGCTTCTGTCAGACACACGCTTTCTCAGTGTACCGTAGGCTTTAGGGCCGTTGTGTACTGACCCTATTGAATTCGCTCACCTCAATGTTAACTTATAGAGAAAATGTGTCTACTATTGACAGCTACATAAATGCCGATCATCTAATAAAAATGGTATTTTCAGATACCCTGAGCTTTTCTGCACCTTGCAGTAGGATTCATTTTATAAATGTCGTCCACCAAAGGAATTTATGATCGTTTAAAACACTTTACCAGATTTTTTTCCCGAATAATTTAAATTTTCAAATATTATTTGCATTTTTAAAAACAAAAAGTGTCCCAAGGTGTCAAATTTCTTTCTCAATTACGGAGTGCAATTTTTTAAAAACTCTTCACATCCAAGTTGGCAATCCTTAGACATATTTTCTCCATAGGTTAATGCTGAGGTGAGCGAAAACAATAAGGTTAGTAACCAGCAGCCTTAATCCTCCATGCAAGAACAGCCATAAATTTGTGCGTTAGAGGTCTTGTTCCAGAAAACACAGATTCTTGCCAACTTCCTGTTGGATTGCATCATCTTCTTTCCGCGTACATTAAACTCACAGATTGAAAAGTTTGAAGTAACAGAATTTTAACGTAGTATTACGTTCCTCCATAACGGACCGCGGGAAAGCAAAATTTCAGACGTTAAAACCATCATCGCGAGTTATAAATCAAGAGTGGCCAAATATTGTTTCTAAAAGGTGTTTTTTTTTTTCTAAATTTTCTCCCTTCATACTTAACCAAAATCGACAAATGAGATACCATTTTACGATTAAGATCTCTGCTTCGTGCGAATTGTTAATTTCGAATTATACAATTTTAAGTAATAAGGTAAGCAACGATAAGTAATCATACGTTAATAACCCGCGATAGTTTCGTTAGAAGAGACTGCCTGGTGTTTTGTCAATTAAAAAAGGTGTAAACATTTAGAACAGAATTTAAGATTTTCAATGATATTTTTACATCCGCACGGCTTTTTACCACAAATATACAAAATAGCTATGATTGAAGACGATTCTCCAAGTAAAACAAAAAAAAATAATAAATAAGAGAGAGAACAGATAAATACTGATAGGGAATTACCTCGAGTTTCCATACGCGTTCGCTGTTAAGTTCTTAGAAACACCACTTTGGTTTGTGTTCCGTTATTTTCGTATAAGTCATACATGTGTTTCATTGAATTTCATTTCCATTAAAATGCTTTCCCTTCTTAAGTCTCTTTTTTCTTTTTTATGCTTTATTTTTCGAAATAAAGTACCTTGTGTTATTTTGAGAGCTGTAGGAAATAAATCTAGCTGGTCGTCAGGATACATCTTGTTTTAACAGTATCAGACGTTAAAGACCCATGAACGGCGATGAGCAGAAATTTTATGTTCATTCCCAAATTTTTGTAGATTTTTGTGATGAACAGTTCCACAAATCCCGTATTCGAATGAAGGACCTTGCGAAATGTTTTCCGAGGTTTGAGTTTAGAAAAGAGTCAATGAGAGGATTAAAATCTACGATTGCAGAACCTTGCGAAATGATTCTGGGTTTTCAGCTCGGAAAGGAGTCAATGGGAGAATCGAAATCTACGAATGATTGAGCGAATCACCTGAGCACGAAGGGGAGAACTACGATAAGGGTTCGAACTGGGATAAGGGGACATGCGATGGCAAGAGAGCTGGAAAAAGAAAACATAAGGAAGTGAACGAAACAACAATGAATTTGGAGCATCGAAACATCAAACTGAAATCTTATTTTCCCCGTTTTCGAAGGGGGAAGGGTGATGCCGGAGAGTCTGAAGCAATATTCTTAAGAGTCTGATAGCAGAGACTGGGTACCAATAACACATTTTCTTCTATAACGCAGTCACAGATGTTAGTAGTGATCTGCTACCAATCACAGTTTTTGAGTATATTGCTTAATTCCAGTGGCAGCGAAAGATGATAATATTCTACGCTTAAACGATAGTGTGCGAAATTTTTGTGTGACAGTTTTCATAGCTCGTTTAATAAAAATTAAATATTGCTATTTTCTGTATTAAAAAAAAGTTTAAGTATATCATCAGAAATCTAGTAAGTCTTTCTTACATTTGTCTCGTATAAAGTTGCTAGCATTGTGTGGAGTTACTAAATATTAAGAGCTCTGGCGATCACTTTTATTAAATGAACTGGCGAACGAATTTAAACGGAATCGATTATAAGCAAAATAGAAGAATCAGTTTCTGTAAATACATCAGATAGATAATCATGATAGTACATTCTTTTTTCAGAGGAAACTTGGACGTGTTTTATATTTATCAGTGAAAGTTACACCCAAAGAGCGACCAAAATTAGGAATCCTTAATTTTGTTAAAAGAAAAAGCTGGAAATTAGATCCTCCAAAAAATTTAACTTTGTTCTCTTGCTCCTTAACAGTATGTTAAGGAAATTAATATATTTAACTTTCAGTGCTCAGCCTGTGTGCAGGTGTTTTATATATTTTCTAACCAGACCCTTTTAAAGATTTCAAAACCCTTAATAATAGATATTTACCATAGCAAAGTAACAATTTTGCTGATTTCTTGGTTCGAAAGTAACGTGTGATAACTTACAATCCAATGTGAGATTGTTTTACGATTTTCTCTTAGTGGCCTATCAGTCTTTTTCAAGTATGTCCAAAGATTTTATGATGCTATGGGATTCATAATTGTATACCTGATGACTAATAAACATAAAGCTCAGCAATTTTTTTCTTCTTTTTTTAATTTGCTTTAATTTAATTGATATATAACTAGAGTAGGGTTTGAAACCATTTGAATATTAAAAATTAATAAGTATAGATTAATAGAAATAATGGAAACTTCAGTGATACATAAAACATTATAATTTATTCCATCCCTACTGCACTAAAAAATATTCTTTGAAACTGAAAATTAACAAATGAAATTTTCTTCATTTATATGCAGAGGGTATTAGTCATGAATTTTTGTATGGATGAAGGGTTTATTTCTAAATCATATGAATGTCCAAACTGTCAGTTACCAATGAAGCTGACGCTAAGAAATGATATTAGCAACAGATTTTCTTGGCAGTGTCACACGAAAGGCTCTCATTCCACTAGGTGGTCTATAAGAAGTTATATTTGGTTGGAAGAGAGCAACTTGTCTTTGATTACCCATAAATGTATCGATTTTAAAATATATCAATTTAGAAATAAGCAGATGTTTAAGAAAACAAACTTATTGACTAGATGAGCTTTTACCAAGAGGTTTGCAACATCAGTTTTGATTTCATACTTTAATCATTTTATATTTTTTTGGTAATTTTCAGCCCTGTGCTTGTTTTTAACCACAGAGTTGATTTTAATTTTGCTTCTATTGATAGTATCCATTTTTATTCATGTGTATTTGCCAATTTTGTTGTTATTTAGCTTTCTCCAAACTTAATTGTGTTCTTCCATATGATTTATGAATACTGTATTCAGTTTTATAACTGTATCACTAGCAGATTCGTAGCTTAGCTGGCAGTAGATAGATCAATAGGATATTTTTATACAGTCGCCATGTACACAAACACTCACATTGTGGCAATACAAAAAAATATGAGCTCACAAACTCATCTACCATCTTCTTCGTGGCAGTACTGGTATTGGTGCAAAGAAAGAGGCATAAAAATATCATCAAGTGAACATGGACCATGTATTGAGAATTAAATGAACATTAATGCTAGACTGTGTGTCAAAAATGTGTGCTCTGATTAAATATTTTTCTATGCGCATAAATTGTAGCTTTTGGCAGTATATGTACTGTGCGATAAAAGTGTATAATCTGATTATATATTCTTCAAGGAAAAAAAATTATACCTTTGGGTTTTCACATTATTTAGTAACATAATCTATAATACTTCATATAAGAATACAAAAGCTTGAAAATTAAAATTTTTATGGTATTCTTACTTAATGTAAGACATCTGTACATCCATATACAAAATTATATATAATGGTTCATAAGGTTAACTAATTTCAATTGGAGCATTTTAAGAACATTTTAATAAAAATAATTTGATCCAAATCCCTTTTTGTTACAAACAGTATTTTTGAAAATTTGTTTTAATTTTTCCTTAATCATAATAGAATATAAATTTGATTAACCCCTTACATAGAAATATTTTAACATTTGTTGATTAGTTATTAAAATATTGATGGCTCTGCTAGTAAAAACTTATTTAATGGTATAGTAAGTAAGACCATTTTATTTTCTACCCTTTTATGTCTCTAAAATTAAATATGTTCAATCTGTGAAAAGCAAATTTTCTCTAAAATATAAGTTAAAAGGATCTTTTTACATAGATAAATATACAAGGTAATTCATCATAAGAGACAAAAGTTTTAATACATGTGTTCATATTTTATAATTTGGGTTTCTGTGAAATGTACTAGAAATTTTTCGGTACTTTTCCGTTATAAGCACTACACTTGGTACATTTTTTATCTTGGCGACACACAGATACAACACATCGTATTGGCGAATGAAATAACTCCGGATATTACTCAAATGTTGCCTCCTCATCTTTAGGCAAATTCCATATTTTAACATCCAATACGTAAAAATACAGTCCGATTTCCTGACAGATTCTAAATTCCTTACAAACTAAATAGGTGCATTTAATTGCGACATTCCATGAAGTTTGTTTATCTCCATGACGACGATAATAATCGTCTTCATATTGTCTCGTGATCCTTGAATTTCACGATTTGTATATTTTAATATTGTAATTTGACAATTATTAGTGTGATTATATCACGTTACTTTTCTCTCGTTGCCATGATTTTTAAAAATGCACCAAATTGGTGTCAAAATGATTGTAGTGCTTATCACGAAAAAGTACCAATTTTTCTATAGCAATACATCTTCTATATTAAACTGAACTATTCAGAGTTTCAGTTAATCAGCTTTTATTAATAAAAGAAAGCATATGTGGTCTAACTTGTCATCATTTTTAACACTTCATATACAGTTTAACTTAGAATTCTTGTAAATAAGAGCAGAATAACTAAGAATGGGTTTTTTTAAATAAAATTTTGTTTGGTGACAAAAGAGGTTTGAGCTTTATATAACTACCACTACTTTTATTTCTAATGCTAAAAATAATTAAATTTGAGACAGATTTAGATTAGATATGTATATTTATTAGTTTAAATGTTATACTGGAATAAGTATACTAGATGTTTATGTATTCTTCTCCATGTTTGTATCTTTTGATAAATGTATAAGTAGATCTGATGCAAGTTATCATGCCTTATTTCATTTGACTGGGAATCACAAGCATATCATGCCATAGGAGTCTGTGACGATAGATTTTGTTGATATTTTCCTGTTATTCTGTTATTTTGTCTTATATTTATATGATAAATATCATGGTAATGTATTGTGGCAGCATACTGACTGCTAGACAATTTGGTATAGATAACCATGTCCATTGTCTATCAAGATATTACTCCATTCTAAGCAGCTAACCAACCATTGGCTACATCATGGCTTTGAAAACATTGTAAAACTTTCACTTCACAAGCTACAATTCTTGTTCCCTTATATCACTTCCTAGCATTTTTTAAAATATACTGTTTCACAAGGACATAAAAATGACTGTCTATATATCGTCGGTGTTCTGTAAAAAGGATGAATATGTATGTAAATCTCTATGGGTATTCGCCCTTTTTACAGAACACCAATGATATATATATACTAGCTGAAAAACCACACTTTGCTATGGAGTCCATTCAAATTAATTACAATGGTTAATGTATGCAATTAATGCAAAAAGAAATTTATATATATTTATAATAAATATGACGATCAATCTATACAATTGATATAAAATATATGTATATATTAAAAAAAAAATCGTAAGGGATATTTATATTTTTGGATAATATCCAATCGTCTGCTGCATTAGAAAGAAAAAAAATTTTCTTCTTGTCTATTTAGTTGTTATGCAAGTGACGATAAATTTATGTAAAATGCTAGAAAAAGAAATCATGTGATCGGCATTTAATAAATTAAATTCTAAAAATTAATCTTTAAAAATTCACCAAAAATCAGAAAATCGAGGTAAAGATTCCCAAAAAGATTTCATTTTAAAGGAATTTTTATGATCTTTCTTTTGATATAAATTTTATAACCCTCAAATTATTATTTTAAATGCAAACTTTAAAAAGTTACAAAAATGGCTTAAAAATTTAATGTAAAACAATCTAAGAAGAATTTTTCAAAAATCTTTCTTAGTGCACCCCTACACCATAAGAAGAATCGCCATGCAAAATTTCAGTCCTTTAGGTCTAGCAGTTTGGTCTGTGCATTGTATGTCAGTGAGTCAGTTACAGAACTGTTTTATATATATAAATAATTTTTTTAATAATTTATTTATTTAATTCTAATAATTGCCTCCTATGGATGTCATATTTCTATTTCCCTTTCTCATAACATATTTGGGAAAAATTTATTGGCTGAACATTTTAAAAAATCATTTAGGATAAAAACTTTATATAAATATATATTAAGATTCCAATGCAGATTTGTGTCTGAATAGGTAAATCTCTTTATCTTACACTGAAAAAAGTTTATAAATAGAAATTAAAATAAGATGGAAAATTCTGTTGAACTTTTATTGTATCATAAAGCTCATATTAAATATAAATACTTTTATATAAATGGAAGAGTATGCTTAATTTTTTTTTTTAAGTAGTGTTTATTGTTGCATTATTTATCGTTACGTTGTTGATGTATACATTGTTAAGTAGTAATTTAGGTGGTTTATACCATTTAACAAATTAATAATTTGAAGTTAGTTAAGTACTTATTTCAGTTTTTGGATAAAATCCTAAAATATGAAGTAATATATTTATAGATATTGTATACTTATGAAGTAATATATTTATAGATATTGTATGACTTTATTGTATATTTATAGATATTGTATACTATATATTTATAGATATTGTATAACTCAAGAACAGTTCTGTTGTATTCAAAATTGTTTCTCAGTTTTTAAGATTACCTATTCCTGGTTGTCATACATATGTTTTTTTAACTATGTATAATCTTTTTTTCATGACATGAAAGAAATTTTGCTCAAAGTTGAAACTGCATAAAAGGTGAAACAAATCCTTAGTAGTGATAATCTCTTTATGAGAATTAACTCATTTTTCAAATTATATATATATATATATATATATATACAGTTGGCTCTCTGTTTAACGATGATCTCTATTTAAAGACGATATTTCCCAGTCCCGGCTCCTCCGACGTTATGGGAAATGTTACTTTTTCACAAATTCTGTTTAAGGGCGATCCCTACTTAAGGATGATTTTTCACAGTTCCTTGAAAGTCGTTAAACAGAGAGCCAACTGTATATATATAATTTATATATTTGATGGTTTTATAGCATTTTCTATCAAAGTCCTATAAAGTAAACAAGGAGTGTAAATTATGGTCCAGAAAGTTTTTTATTTTGTCTGTATTCAATTCAGTTTTGTCTCAAATTATTTTTCTGCCAGCTATTTTCATACATGAACAACTTCAAAAGTAGAACATTTAGTTTGTATTTTATTTAGGGACTTTGCTTGCAGACAGATTTAAAAAACAAACTACATAGAAGAGAAATGATAGCTGCAGTATGGTTTTAATAAGTTTTGATCTAATATATATAAATTTATATCCTATATATGTGACGGTGATCATGAAAGTGGTTTACGCCAAGTATTTTTTTTAAAAATGAGTTTATCAGTTAAAAAAAATGAGTTTATCAGTTATTTCACATTGCATTCTTTTACATTACCATAATCTGAAGCAACCGTTGCAGAATTTTAAAAATTGAATGGTAAATATTTTCTGAAGTATATTATTATGTAGTATAAAAATATATTTTAGTTTGTTCAAACCTTTAAATATGGTGAAACGAAAAAAATGTATGATTTAACCACTTTTATAATAACCGGTACAATGACTTAGACTAATTTCATAATCACATATATAAAATAGTTAGTTGTAGTCTGAAATTGTTTTGTAATGTTCTTATATATGTAATGTATGTTTTCTAATTAATCTTTCATCATTTCTTTCATATATATATATATATATATATATATATAGGGGTGATTTGTCAAGAGGAAGGTACCCCCCATAGTAAATATATATATTTAAATCCTTTGTTTAGTTATAATATTGACTCTGTAAAAAAAAGAAATATTATCACCAAACTAATATTGTCACTTAAATTCCTTTGGTTTTCCTCCATATTTTTGATATTGGCCCTAACTTTCACACATGCACACACACTATAACTAGGTAGAAAGGGGAGTGATTTGCCAAGAGGAAGAAACCCCCATAGTAAATATATGTTTATAAATCCTTCATTTAATTATAATATTGACTCTGTGGAAAAAGAAATATTATCACCAAACTAATGTTGTCACTTAAATTCCTTTGGTTTTCCTCTATGTTTTTTGATATTGGCCCTAACTTTCACACTTGCACACACACACATAGGCATATATATATATATATATACCCGATTTAAAATCAACAGTGAAATTAAACCTGTGATCTAAATTAAATATATAGGCTTTCAAACATCTACATAAAATTAATATCTGAGCAGAAAATAATAAAATGACTTAAAATGAACACACAGAGGCTCTACAGGGAATTAACAAACTGTTTGTAGCATGACAAAATATTTCCTGACATATGCTTCCTTATCCGCAGAAGTAAAGTGAATCTTTCTTCTACTGACTAGTTTTCTCCTATCTGAAATACAAATTGCAGTGTCGTTCAATCAATTTCTTCAATTTATAAGCAACTGTATGTGAAAAGCAATGCCTATTATATCTTATTTAAAAAAACTATTTTTTTTTAAATTTAACTACTGTAGTTTATTTTCAATTATTGCATTCTTGAGCATCATTTAAAAGTATTTAACTGGCTAAACAAACTATTCAATATTTCTTATCCGGAAACTGGAAGTAAAGTTATAGGCCTTTTACAGTTATGGCAGGAATATAACAATTGACTGTTAATAACATTAGTTTTGATAAATACACCATTTCAAAGACCATTCCATGAAAAATTATACTTTGCTTTATTTTGTGGGGTGGGGTTGGACAAAAGTGATAAGAAATTCTTGCAAATATAATTATTTTAAAGTTAGTTTGAAAGTATAAACAACAGCATAAATTGTTTCATGATTAAAACTTTCAAAATTCTGAAAGATTTGTGAGTATAAAATGTACAAAATTAAAAAAAAATTAGATTGTGTATGGGGGCATTGCAGTTTCAAAATATGTGTCATTTTTTCTTTATGATATATTATCTCCATGAATATAGATTAGCCTTTGAGAAGCTGGTTTATACTGTCAATATTACTTCTGATACATAAAACATTCTGATGACCACACCATGAAAAATTGTAATTTCCTCTTTTTAAAAATAAAAATAATAAATATTACTGTAGAAACACCCTTTTTTTCCCCATCTTAAGCTAATATTAACACAAATATGCTTAATGCATAAGTATTTATCAATATATCATATGAATATATAAGTATTTTTAAATATGTAAGAAAAATATATGGATACTTTAAATTAAACTACAAACCAATTTTAAGTTAAGGCCCTTGTAGTTGTTCAGAGTTTTCAAAAAATACTTTATTGTTGTCATCAGTTTTTGAGACTTTTTAAATTTTGTAATATTTAAAGTTTTGTATCTTGATGATCATTTTGTTATAATAAAAACTTTAATTTTCAGCAAAAATCTTTACAAAAAAATCAAAACATAATTAGAACAATCGCCTGCCTGAAATCAGCCAACTCTGCTTGATATTTCATACAAACAGGTAATTTTTAATACAAAGTTGTTGATTCAAATTAGTTAATAGGGGGAAACTATCAGCGTATTATGTGTTGTAGTACATTTCAATTTAAAAACTGAATTTCCAAAGCTATAAGTAAATCGTGTATATTTCGTCACATGTATTGAAATATTTTTATACAGTTTATATTGTAGTATACAGTATATAGTGAAATATTGTAGTATTTATGCTTGATTTCTTAAAAGCTCAAAATGTTTTTAGTCATAGTTATTCACTTAAAAATGTTTGAGATCAGATATCTATTTAAAGGAATGCAACAAGTTGAGTGAAATAAGTTGTACGGCTTTAGCTGTTTTAGCTGCCAGAGGCGTCAGCTGTGTGTACTAATTTCGGACTCTGTATATCCCCAAATTGCCTACAAATTTAATCATGTTTTCTTCCTACTATGCTGTATACGTGCAATAAGTAAAGTTTCGTTATGTGCTTTCCTTCCTGGTGTAGCAATTTTAATGGCCAGCAGTATATATATATATATATATATATATATATATATATAGATAGATAGATAGATATATATATATATATATATATATATATATATATATATATATATATAGATATATATATATATATATATATATAGATATATATATATATATATATATATATATATATATATATATATATATATATATAGATATATATATATATATATATAGATATATATATATATATATATATATATATATATATATAGATATATATATATATATATATATATATATATATATATATATATATAGATAGATAGATATATATATAGATATATATATATATATATATACATTTCTATATTATATATATGTATATGCATGCTTACATACATACATACGAGGGTAGGCTGAAAAGTAATGCACACATGCTTGTAGAGCGCAAACAAAAAGAAATAGCGAGATCGGGCAAAAAGAACATTAAAGTACAATTCTTAAGCTTCAAAATCATATATTTATTTTTCAACATAGTCACCGTTAAGGCTAACACATTTCTCCCAACGTGTAACAAGTTTTCTAATTCCGTCACTGAAAAATTCTTCCGACTTTTCTCGAATCCACTACTTGACAGCTGCTTTCACCACATCGTCCGAGGTGTAATGATTACCCTTTAGGTCTCTCTTGAGTAGAGGGAAAAAAAATAATAATTGCAATGCGCAAGATCGGGGGAATAAGGAGGGTGTGGAATCGGTTCTAACTTCAGGTTTCGCAGAGCCTCTCCAGTCCGACGCTGTTCTCGCCTGTGAGACGGCGTGGTACCCATCGAGTACAGATTTTACGGTATCCCAATCGTTCTATAATGAAGCAGACACATTCCTTGGATACTCCATTATGGTTTGCGATACGCTTTTGAGTGATTCGCTGGTCATTTTGAATCAAATCGTCGACGCGTTTGCGATGTTGGACGTCCGTTGCGTGTTTCATCAACAATTATGGCTTTTCCAGGCTCGAAACCACGAAATTTTATTTCCCATCGATTTACAGTACCCCTATCAACAGCATCGTCACCTTAAACAGCCTTTAAACGACGATGAATCTCAGTAGGACTCACTTTTTCAGCTGTTAAAAATTCGATAACAGCGCGCTGTATAACTCGTAGTTGACATAGCACTAGAACACGTCTCCATACTACCGCTTTTCAAAATACACAGGATGAACACAACGATTTCAAACCTGCGCATGCGTATTGAGGAGGGATGTAACTTCCAAATGCCACTTGGCGCTGTTTTGAAGGTCATCTCGTTCCCGCTCTACAAGCATGTGTGCATTACTTTTCAGCCTACCTACGTACATACATACATATATATATATATATGTGTGTGTGTGTGTGTGTGTGTGTGTGTGTGTGATATTGGATGAGAGCTGTGGCAACAGCAAGCGAGACGAATCAGAGGCGTTCCCGCCTAACAAAGATCCCCGCCATTCTACGGGGAACGCATGACTAGGGAGAGAGTAAAAGCCGCCACGAGAGAAAGGTTATGTAGCAGACGGCTACTAAAAAGACGTAACATAACGATGTTCCTTATATGTTAATTGTAACTTTTTATGTCCTGTGACTCGTCGATAATAAATCAATGTTAATGTAAAAAGATGTGTTTGATATTCAACGAACAACAATAATTCACACACACACACATATATATATATATATATATATATATATATATATATATATATATATATATATCTTGGTACAATAATTGCCTGAGTCAATTTTTTCAAAAATGATTTTGTTAGCTTACGTCTCTTTTAAAAAAAATATTTTCTATGTAAGAAGTATGCAAGTCTGTACAATGGTTTAGTAAACACTTTTAAAGCATCGGACAGACTTGTGTACTTCTTACATTGAAGATAATATTTTTATTAAAGAGACAAGCAAACAAAGTCATCTTTGAAAAAATGGACTCAGGCACTTCTTGTAACAAGCCGCACACACACACACACACACACACACATATATATATATATATATATATATATATATATATATATATAGCATGGTGATTGTTTTAACTGTGAATGTGAGAGTGTAATTTGTAGATGGATTGCAAAAATATCCAGATGTCTCAATATCTAATATTTTTTTTTCTTTTGCAGGTGTCGAGTACCGTTGTGGTGAGTTGTAATTTTTGAAAATAATGCGCTGATTTTCACATCAGGAGTTTTGGAGACCGCGAAAAATTTGATAAATGAGAAAAGATGCTGTGTCAATACTTTGTGCGATTCTTCTTTACGAGATTACAAAGATAACAGGCCGTGAAGCCAGTTTTAACTATTCGCAAAGTGTCACATGCACCTAGCGAAAGATATGTTTATTAATGTAGCAGGTGTTGTGGTAGGAGATTCGGTTAAAATTTGCACTTAGCTTAGCTTTTTAAGTCGACTAATTTTACTGAGATACATTTCATCATTTACAAGTCGCAGATTGTAGTGGAAAATACAATGGGATAATCTGGATTTCATGACGTTTAATTTTGTTTAAAGGACATATGGCTGATTGCAGTTCGCTTGATGTTTTGAACCACGATGGACAATTAAACGTAAGTCAATCTAGCCGCACACTCTGTACTGATTTCGGAGATGAATCTAGTGGGACTGACCAAAGTGGTGAGCGTACTTTTCACCATCACCTTACAGAGCATGTTTGTGATGTATGCGAAAACAGTTTTTCAGAGTTAGCTCACTTACATGCTCATCTCCTCACTCATACCACAAATGAAACGTGTTCCAATGAGGGCAGTTTTAAAACACAAATATGTCCCCCTACCGGAAATGAATCTCTCGTCTGCAGTGTATCTGAGAAAGAATCATCAAAACATGTTAGTTTAACCAGGCGTAATCGCATCCCTAAAGTAGAAAAGCCTTTCGCCTGCAATGTGTGCAGTACAGGATTTTCTAACAAAAACGCCCTAAAGAAACATCTGCGCACCCATACCGGAGAAAGACCTTTTGTCTGTAATTTGTGTAACAAAGGATTTACCTTGAAGGTCAGCTTGACGAAACATCTCCGCACCCACACCGGAGAAAAACCTTTCATCTGTGACATTTGCAAAAAAGCATTTTCTGAGCAGGGAAGACTAAACACACATCTCCGTACCCATACCGGAGAAAAACCTTACGTTTGCGACTTATGCAACAAAGGATATTCGCAGAAATGTCATCTCCAAATTCATCTTCGCTCTCACACCGGCGAAAAACCTTTCGTGTGCGATGAATGTAACAAAGGATACTCTCAGAAGTGTCATTTCCTGGTTCATCTTCGAAGCCATACCGGAGAAAAGCCTTTCGGGTGCGGTGTATGTGAGAAAGGATTTTCTGAGCAAAGCAGTCTGAAGAGACACATGCGTACCCACACGGGTGAGAAACCTTTCACGTGCAGTGAATGCAACAAAGGATTCTCTCGAAAGTATTTTTTCCAAGTTCACATGCGCACGCATACCGGAGAAAAGCCTTTCACCTGCAATGTGTGTATGAAGGGATATTTTGAGCAACATAGGTTAAATAAACATATTCTGACTCATACCGGAGAGAAACCGTTCGTATGCGGCAGGTGCAACAAAGGATATTCTCAAAAGTCCCACCTAGAAGTTCACCTTCGCACGCATACCGGAGAAAAGCCTTTCGTCTGTGGTGTATGTGATAAAAGATTTTTGTTGCAGGATAGGCTCAAGAGACACATTTCTGTTCATACCGGAGAAAAGCCTTTCGTCTGCGGTGTGTGTGAGAAAGGGTTTCCCGACCAGGGTAGATTAAACAGGCACCTTCGTACCCACACCGGCGAGAAAACTTTCGTTTGCAATTTGTGTGACAAAAAATTCTCTCAGATGCCGCATTTCAAGGAGCATCTTCGAGCCCATACGGAAGAAAAAAATGATTTCGCCTAATGTGAATGCAACAAAACTTTTTTACGGCTTGAAAACTTGAAAAGCCATCTGTGTCGCCATACTGCAGAAAATCCTCACATGTGTAGCGAGTGTAACAAAGTATTTTCCTTAAAGAACTCCTTAAAAAAGGCATATGTTTATCCATCCCGGAGGAAAACCTTCCGTCTGCGATATATGTGGGAAAGTGTTTTCTCAGGTTGTCCATTTAAGGACGCATCATCGTAGTCATACCGGAGAAAAGCCTTAGGTGTGTAATGTCTGTGCGAAAGGATTTTCTGTCGCGACAAGCTTGAAAAGGCATTGTCGCACCTATCTAAGTGAAAAACCCTGCATTCAAAAGAAAGCTGTGATATAGAGTTAGAGGAGTTTTGCCTTTGTGGTGGTATGAATTTAAAATTTCTAACTTGCTGCGTTAATGGAAATGTAATGATTATGTTGGGATTTTCCAGAAACGGTAATGTGATGTTTCAGCTAGGGATTGCAGAACTGGATACCCGAGAACTTAGTTTCCGAGTACTCGTCGGAATTATTGGAACCGAAAACCCGCTTCCAATGGTTTTAGAGACGGGTATTCGAAAGGAGTAAATCTTAGGTTTAAAAACCAACATTTTAATGGGGATAAACAGTTTTACCACACTTTATAATATATCACTATGTAGATCTTTGGAACCCTTTGTCTTAAGTGCATTCACAGTATTACTACAGTAAAACCTCGTTTATCCGAAATAACTGGGACCATAGGCAATCCAGACAATCGAAAATCCGTGTAATATGGGTAATAAGCAAAAGAAAATCCTTAACTACCGTATTTTCCGGCGTATAACCCGCACTTTTAATTCAAAAAATAAGATCGAAATTTACGGGTGCGAGTTATACGCTGGATATAAAAATGACAGATTTAAAAATAAGGAAAAGATGAACATAAAAAGGTTAGATTTCTACATGTACCTAAATGATGTTTATTTAAAAGAAAATGACATACCGTATAAACTTAAAAATTTGAATTTTCGTATAACATAAATAGTACGTCATATTCGTCTTCCGTTATACCTTCAGGCACATCATCGAATTCTGTTTTCTCTTCACCATCACTGTTACTCTGATCCATTTCCGGTTTCCTGAAACTTTTTATACCAAGCTAAGATGTTGTTAAGACGTGGAGGATCTTTCCCAAATTTTGTTGCCCTTGCGTAACAAATTCCGTTTTGACATACCAGCCAACATACAATACTTTCTTTGAATGGAGTATCCATTTTACAACTTGCGCTTTCAAGGAATAACTAGCGCCACTTGTTCAACTTTTTTGACTCAGAAAAAAACTAATATATACAGTAACACATCTGTGATTTTCCAGTTCTTATCTTGTATGCTTTTTTTGTTATAAATTTTTTGTTACAATTTTTATAAATTAAGGCTTTAAATTTTTATAAATTTAAAGCCTTAATTTGTTTAAATTTAAGGCTGTGTCAAGGTATTTTGAAACACCCTGTATATTTTACTTACGCAATCAGCTAAAATTCGTTACATTATAAAAAAAGTAATTTTTTCCATCAATATCTAGGGCAAATATTTTGTCGTTCATGCATTATTCGAACCCGGGTACTCGGATCTGCACCCATTTGAATGAAAAGTCATGCAGGGGAAAGAAAAGGCTGCGGCAGAGCAGTTTTTTTTCACTGTGATTATAATGTGAATTTGAAACATACCACGTGAACAGTAGTACAATGTTTATGTTTGGTTTCTTTTCAAGATATGGTAACTTGACAAAATCTCCTTTGCAAAAGTTTTCGTCAATTGTAATAAAAATAAAAAGTTTTATTTATCTACTTATTTTGTGTACTGATATTTTTATAGCATTATTATTATTATTTTAAATTTAGACATTTCCTCCGAATAATTTAAATTTTAAAATACTATTTGCAATAAAAAAACGAAAAATGCCCCAAGGTGTCAAATTTCTTTCTCTATTACGGAGTCCAATTTAGAAAAAAAAAACTTTAAATTGATGACAAAAGATTTATTCGATGACAAAAGTGAAAAAGACTATAGTGGTATAAAGACTGTGAAGTGGGTTTATGCACACCACCTTGCTTTAAAATGTATACTATAAGAAATTTATAAACAAAAAATCTGTACATTATATAAATATATACATATATTCTTAAAAATTTTATCTTTCACTTATTTTGTGCTATTTATTTTGATTTAAATAACCTCAAAACGCGCTTAAAAAAAAAAAAAAAAACGCTGGGGAAAGAATCGGAAGGTGAAAACTCAACAATCTAAGGGTTAAACACTCATCAGTTCCTTAGGTGAATGCAATTTTTAAATGAATCCCGTTGCAAGATGCAGAAAAGTTCGGTCTATCTGAAAATACCATTTTTATTGGATGATCGGCATTTATGTAGCTGTCAATAGTAGACGCATTTTCTCCATAAGTTAACACTGACGTGAGCGAATCCAATAGGGTCAGTACACAGCAACCTTAATGAAATTTTGGAAAGAAGCTTGTGGCATTATACATTCGTTTCTATGCTTGATTCGTTTTCTCTATAGAATATTTCAGAAAAACTTCCTAAGATCTTTCAATTGGCCCTGTCGTTTTCCTATTGGTCTTATCGTCTTTCTATCTGTTTTGTTTCGTCCTGGGTGATACGCCTCGTCTACTCGTCGGGATACTCGTTGTCGTCCGATTATTTCACCTATTAGGAAATTGATGTATTGAGAGTTATGGGGATGGTACGTCTTTTGTTGTGGTAATTAACCGTTGACTGTTTCTGATTAATTATTGAAATTGGAATACAATAGTTCTGGTTCACTGTTTTACCGAGACTAATAAAAACACGAGGCTAAGAGACAGTTGAAATCCTAATAAAATTCTTTTGACTTTCCTGACTATTAAACTTTCCCTATTTCGTGTTAGGCCTGTCACACACCGAGAAAGCTCGTGACTGAAACGTGCATGTCCGATACAAGCTGCTTTGAAAAACCAGTTATTTCTGCACTGAGTCCTTACTCCAGTCTGACATGCGATATGATATTGCCGTTTTGGCGCTGTCTCTTTGTTGTCGCAGCAGTAAGATGTATAACATTTGTGTCGCGTTACGTCGCAAGTATGGAGAGCCAAGCGCTCGAAACTTATTATTTCAATGCACGTTCTCGGGCAGTTATTTAACGCAGCTTCTGTCAGACACGAGCTTTCTCAGTGTACCGTAGACTTTAGGGCCGTTGTGTCCTAACCCTATTGAATTCGCTCACCTCAATGTTAACTTATAGAGAAAATGTGTATACTATTGACAACTACATAAATGCCGATCATCTAATAAAAATGGTATTTTCAGATATCCTGAGCTTTTCTGCACCTTGCAGTAGGATTCATTTTATAAGTGTCGTCCACCAAAGGAATTGATGATCGTTTAAAACACTCTACCAGATTTTTTCCGAATAATTTAAATTTTCAAATATTATTTGCATTTTTTAAAACAAAAAATGTCCCAAGATGTCAAATTTCTTTCTCAATTACGGAGTGCAATTTTTTTAAACTCTTCCCATCCAAGTTGGCAATCCTTAGATATATTTTCTCCACAGGTTAATACTGAGGTGATCGAAACCAATAGGGTTAGTACACAGCAGCCCTAATCCTCCATGCAAGAACAGCCAGAAATTTCTGCGTTAGAGGTCTTGTTTCAGGAAACACAGATTCTGCCCAACTACCTTTTGGAGTGAATCATCTTCTTTCCGCGTACATTAAGCTGACAGATTGAAAAGTTTGAAGTAACAGAATTTTAACGTAGGATTACGTTCCTCCATAACGGACCGCGGGAAGTCAAAATTTCAGACGTTAAAGCCGTCATTGCGATTTATAAATCAAGAGTGGCCAAATATTGTTTCTAAAAGGTGTTTTTTTTTCTAAATTTTCTCCCTTCATACTTAACCAAAATCGACAAATGAGGTACCATTTTACGATTCAGATCTCCGCTTCGTGCGAATTGTTAATTTCGAATTACACAATTTTAAGTAATAAGGTAAGCAACGATAAGTAATCATACGTTAATAACCCGCGATAGTTTCGTTAGAAGAGTCTGCCTGGTATTTTTTCAATTAAAAAAGGTTGTAAACATTTAGAACAGAATTTCAGATTTACAATGATATTTTTATACCCGCACGGCTTTTTACCACAAATATACAAAATAGCTAGGATTGAATACGATTCTCCACGTAAAGCAAAAAAAAAAAAAATAATAATAAATAAATAAGAGAGAGAACAGATAAATACTGATAGGGAATTACCTGGAGTTTCCATATGCGTTCGCTGTTAAGCTCTTAGAAACACCACTTTGGTTTGTTTTCCGTTATTTTCGTATAACTCATAGATGTGTTCCATTGATTTGCATTTCCATTAAAATGCTTTCCCTTCTTATGTCTCTTTTTTTCTTTTTTATGCTTTATTTTTCGAAATAAAGTGCCTTGTGTTATTTTGAGAGATCTCCGAGATAAATCTAGCTAGTCGTCAGGATATATCTTGTTTTAACAGTATCAGAAGTTAGAGACCTATGAACGGCGATGAGCAGAAATTTTATGTTCATTCCCAAATTTTTGTAGATTTTTGTGATGAACAGTTCCACAAATCCCGTATTCGAATGAAGGACCTTGCGCAATGTTTTCCGAGGTTTGAGTTTAGAAAAGAGTCAATGACAGGATTAAAATCTACGATTGCAGAACCTTGCGAAACGATTCTAGGATTTGAGTTCAGAAAGGAGTCAATAGGAGGATTGAAATATACGATAGAATGAGCGAACCAAATGAGCACGAAAGGGAGAACGCTTAAGAGTCCGAACTAAGATAAGGGGACATGCGACGGCAAGAAAGAGAGCCGAAAAAAGAAAACATAAGGAAATGAACGAAACAACAATGAATTTAGAGCGCCGAAACATCAAAATAAAAGCCTATTTTCCACATTTTAAAAGGGGGAAGGGCGATGTCGGGCCTTCTTAACAGTTCTTAAGAGTCTGTTAGCGGAGACTGGGTACCATTAAGGGCCTGTTCACATAGGAGTCCGTTGCGTAGCGTTAAGGGAAAGATGACGTTGAGACGAAAATAAACCAATCATAGGCGTTAAAAAATTTCACTGCTAATCGTTTGGAGGCCTATGATTTGTTTATTTTCGTCTCAACGTCATCTTTTCCTTTACGCAACGGGACGGACTCCTATGTGAACAGGCCCTAACGCTTTTTTCTTCTATAAAGCAGTCACAGATGTTAGTAGTGATCTGCTACCAATCACAGATTTTGAGTATATTGCTTAATTCCACTGGCAACGACAGATGTAGATATTCTACGCTTAACCGATTGTGTGCGAAATTCTTGTGTGACAGTTTTCATTGCTCGTTTAATAAAAAAATAAATATTGCTATTTTTTGTATTTAAAAAAAAGTTTCAGTATATCATCAGAAATCTAGTAAGTCTTTCTTACATTTGTCTCGTCTAAAGTTGCTAGCATTGTGTACAGTTACTAAATATTAAGAGCTCTGGCGACCACTTTTATTAAATGAACTGGCGGACGAATTTAAACGGAATCGATTATAAGCAAAATAGAAGAATCAGTTTCTGTAAATTCATCAGATAGATAATCATGACACTACATTCTTTTTTCAGAGGAAACTCGGACGTGTTTTATATTTATCAATGAAAGTTACACCCAAAGAGCGACAAAAATTAGGATCGACCTAATGTTAATTTTTTATTTAAGATTTTTTTTCATATCATGCGCTTAATTTATTAGCTTAAAATTATATTTTAGCAATACTTTCATGCTTTATTGAATTCTTAGCTGTCATTAACTTTTGAAATAGATACATATGGGAGAGAATAATTTATATTTTACATGGGATTTCCTTTAAAATCCCTAATTTTGTTTTAAAAAAAAGCTGGATATTAGATCCTCCAAAAAATTTAACTTTGTTCGCTTGCTCCTTTTTATAGTATGTTAAGGAAATTAATATATTTCACTTTCAGTGCTCAGCCTGTGTGCAGGTGTTTTATATATTTTCTAACCAGACCCTTTTAAAGATTTCAAAACCTTTAATAATAGATATTCACCATAGCAAAGTAACAATTTTGCTGATTTCTTGTTTCAAAGGAACGTGTGTGATAACTTATATTCCATTGCGAGATTGTTTTACTATTTTCTCTAAGTGGCTTATCAGTCTTTTTCAATTATGTCCAAAGATTTTGTGATGCTATGGGATTCATAATTGTATACCTGATGACTAATAAACATAAAGCTCGACAATTTTTTTCTTCTTTTTTTAATTTGTTTTAATTTAATTAATATATAACTAGAGTAGGGTTTGAAACCATTTGAATATTAAAAATTATTAAGTATAGATTAATAGAAATAATAGAAACTTCAGCGATACATAAAACATTATCATTCATTCCAACCCTACTACACTCAAAAATATTCTTTGAAACTGAAAATTAACAAATGAAATTTTCTTCATTTATATGCACAGGGTAATAGTCATGAATTTTTGTATGGATGAAGGGTTTATTTCTAAATCATATGAATGTCCAAACTGTCAGTTACCGATGAAGCTGACCCTAAGAAATAATATTAGCAACAGATTTTCTTGGCAGTGTCACATTAAAGGCTCGCATTCCACTAGGTGGTCTGTAAGAAGTTGGTTTGAAGAGAGCAACTTGTCTTTGATTACCCATAAATGTATCGTTTTTAAAATATATCAATTTAGAAATAAGCAGATGTTTAAGAAAACAAGGTTATTGACTAGATGAGCTTTTGCCAAGAGGTTTGAACATCAGTTTTGTTTTCATGCTTTAATCATTTGCTCATATTTTAATCATTTTACATTTCTTTTGTAATTTTCAGCTTTGTGCTTGTTTTTAATCACAGAGTTGATTTTAATTTGCTTCTATTTATAGTATCCATTTTTATTCATGTGTATTTGTCAATTTCGTTGTTATTTAGCTTTCTCCAAACTTAATTGTGTTCTTCCATATGATTTATGAATACTGTATTCAGTTTTACTAACTGTATCACTAGCAGATTCATAGCTTAGCTGGCAGTAGATAGATCAATAGGATATTTTTGTACAGTCGCCATGTACACAAACACTCACATTGTGGCAATACAAAAAAATATGAGCTCACAAACTGATCTACCATCTTCTTCATGGCAGTACTGGTATTGGTGTAAAGAAAATGGCATAAAAATGTCATCAAGTGAACATGGACCATATATTGAGAATTAAATGAACATTAATGCTAGACTGTGTGTCAAAAATGTGTGCTCTGATTAAATATTTTTCTATGCGCATAAATTGTAGCTTTTGGCAGTATATGTACTGTGCGATAAAAGCGTATAATCTGATTAAATATTCTTGAAGGAAAAAAAATTATACCTTTGGGTTTTCACATTATTTAGTAACATAATGTATAATACTTCATATAAGAATACAAAAGCTTGAAAATTAAAATTTTTATGGTATCCTTATTTAATGTAAGACATCTGTACATCCATATACAAAATTATATATAATGGTTCATAAGATTAACTAATTTCAATCGAAGCATTTTAAGAACATTTTAATTAAAATAATTTGATCCAAATCCCTTTTTGTTACAAACAGTATTTTTGAAAATTTGTTTAATTTTTCCTTAATCATTATAGAATATAAATTTGAATAACCCGTTACAAAAAAATATTTTAACATTTGTTGATTAGTTATTAAAATATTGATGGCTCTGTTGGTAAAAACTTATTTAATGGTATAGTAAGTAGACCATTTTATTTTCTACCCTATTATGTCTCTAAAATTAAATATGTTCAATCTGTGAAAAGCAAATTTTCTCTAAAATATAAGTTAAAAGGATCTGTTTACATAGATAAATATACGAGGTAAATCATCATAAGAGAGGAAAGTTTTCATACATGTGTTTATATTTTATAAATTGGGTTTCTGTGAAATGTACTACAAATTTTTCGGTTCTTTTCCGTTATAAGCACTACATTTGGTGCATTTTTAATCTTGGCGACACACAGATACAACACATCGTATTGGCGAATGAAATAACTCAAAATAACTCTGAATGTTACTCAAACGTTGCCTGCTGATCTTTAGGCAAATTGCATATTTTAAAATCCATTACGTAAAAATACAGTCTGATTTCCTGACAGATTCTAAATTCCTTACAAACTAAAGTAGGCATATTTAATTACGGCATTCCATGAAGTTTGTTTATCTCCATGACGACGATAATAATCGTCCTCATAACGTCTCGTGATCCTTGGATCTCTCGATTTGTATATTTTAATACTCTAATTTGACAATTATTAGTGTGATTATATTACGTTACTTTTCTCTTGTTGCTGCGATTTTTAAAAATGCGCCAAATTGGTGTCAAAACGATTGTAGTGCTTATAACGGAAAAGTACCAATTTTTCTATAGCAATACACCTTGTATATTAAACTGAACTATTGAGAGTTTCAGTTAATCAGCTTTTATTAATAAAAGAAAGCATATGTGGTCTAACTTGTCATCATTTTTAACACTTCATATACAGTTTAACTTAGAATTTTTGTAAATAAAAGCAGAATAACTAAGAATGATTTTTTTTAAATAAAATTTTGTTTGGTGACAAAAGAGGTTTGAATTTTATATAACTACCGCTACTTTTATTTCTAATTCTAAAAATAATTAAATTTGAGACAGATTTAGATTAGCTATGTATATTTATTAGTTTAAATGTTATAGTGGAATAAGTATACTAGATGTTTGTGTATTCTTCTCCATGTTTGTATCTTTTGATAAATGTATAAGTAGATCTGATGCAAGTAATCATGCCTTATTTCATTTGACTGGGAATCACAAGCATATCATACCATAGGAGTCTGTGACGATAGATTTCGTTGATATTTTCCTGTTATTCTGTTATTTTGTCTTATATTTATATGATAAATATCATGGTAATGTATTGTGGCAGCATACTGACGGCTAGACAATTTGGTATAGATAACCATGTCCACTGTCTATCAAGACATTACTCCATTCTAAGCAGCTAACCAACCATTGGCTACATCATGGCTTTGAAAACATTGTAAAACTTTCACTTCACAAGCTACAATTCTTGTTCCCTTATATCACTTCCTAACATTTTTTAAAATGTAGTGTTTCACAAGGAAATAAAAATCACTGTCATTATTTTCATATATATATATATATTGTCGGTGTTCTGTAAAAAGGACAAATACGTATGTAAATCTGTATGAGTATTCGCCCTTTTTACAGAACACCAATGATATACTAGCTGAAAACCCGCACTTTGCTTTGGAGTACATTCAAATTAAATACAGCGGTCAATGTATGCAATTAATCAAAAAAAAAATTTATATATATTTATAATAAATATGATTGATGTAAAATATATATATATTTAAAAAAAATCGTAAGGGATATTTATTTTTTTGGATAATATCCAATTGTCTGCTGTATTAGAAAGAAAAAAAATGTTCATTTTGTCTATTTAGTTGTTATGCACATGACGATAAATTTATTTAAAGTACCAGAAAAAGAAATCATGTGATCGGCATTTGATAAATTAAATTCTAAAAATTAATCTTTAAAATTTCACCAAAAATCAGAAAATCGAGGTAAAGATTCCAAAAAGATTTCATTTTAAAGGAATTTTTATGATCTTTCTCGTGATATAAATTTTATAACCCTTAAATTATTATTTTAAATGCAAATTTAAAAGAAGTTACAAAAACGGCTTAAAAATTTAATCTAAAAATATCTAAGAATTTTTTTTCACAAATCTTTCTTAGTGCTCCCCTACACCATAAGAAGAATCGCCATGCAAAATTTCAGCCCTTTAGGTCTAGCGGTTTGGTCTGTGCGTTGTATGTCAGTGAGTCAGTTACGGAACTGGTTTATATTAATGAATAATTATTTAATAATTTATTTATTTAATTCTAATAATTGCCTCCTGTGGATGTCATATTTCTATTTCCCTTTCTCATGACATATTTGGGAAAAATTTATTGGCTGAACATTTTAAAAAATCATTTAGGATAAAAACTTTATATAAATATATATTAAGATTCCAATGCAGATTTGTGTCTGAATAGGTAAATCTCTTTATCTTACATTGAAAAAAAGTTTATAGATGGAAATTAAAATAAGATGGAAAAATTGTGTTGAACTATTGTTGTATCATAAAGCTCATATTAAATATAAATACTTTTATATAAATGAAAGAGCATGCTTAATTTTTTTTTTTTTTAAGCAGTGTTTATTGTTGCATTATTTATCGTTACGTTGTTGATGTATACATTGTTAAGTAGTAATTTAGGTGGTTTATACCATTTAACAAATTAATAATTTGAAGTTAATTAAGTACTTATTTCAGTTTTGGGATAAAATCCTAAAATATGAAGTAATATATTTATAGATGTTGTATACTTCATCACATTTTTTTTTGTTGTTTAAAAAATGAAGGAAAAAACTTCTTTTTTCATAAAACAGTAGGCACAAATTGGGTTCTTTTTAAACAAAAAATTATATAGATCTAATTAATTTCTGCCTTATGTGTCCTGTAAATGAAACTAATCATAATCCCTTTTTCATCACTATTCAATATCTAAGCTTAGAATAAACAAAACACAAAAATTAAATCTTGGCTGTTAATAAACTAATAAGAACCTGTCAAGAACAGTTCTGTTGTATTCAAAATTGTTTCTCAGTTTTTAAGATTACCTATTCCTGGTTGTCATACATATTTTTTTTTCACTATGTATAATCTTTTTTTTTCATGACATGAAAGAAATTTTGCTCAAAGTTGAAACTGCATAAAAGGTGAAGCAAATCCTTAGTAGTGATAATCTCTTTATGAGAATTAACTCATTTTTCAAATTATATATATATATATATATATATATATATATATATATATATATATATATATTTGATGGTTTTATAGCATTTTCTATCAAAGTCCTATAAAGTTTATGAAAAGTGCAAATTATGGTCTAGAAAGTTTTTTATTTTGTCTGTATTCAATTCTGTTTTGTCTCAAAATATTTTTCTGCCAGCTATTTTCATACATGAACAACTTCAAAAGTAGAACATTTAGTTCATACTTTATTTAGGGACTTTGCTTGAAGACAGATTAAAAAAAAACTAATTAGAAGAGAAATGATAGCTGCAGTATGGTTTTAATAAGTTTTGATCTAATATATATAAATATATATCCTATATATGTGACGGTGATCATGAAAGTGGTTTAAGCCAAGAATTTAAAAGAAAAATAAGTTTATCAGTTATTTCACATTGCATTCTTTTACATTACCATAATCTGAAGCAACCGTTGCAAAATTTTAAAAATTGAATGGTAAATATTTTCTGAAATATATTATTATGTAGTATAAAAATATTTTTTAGTTTGTTCAAACCTTTAAATATGGCGAAACGAAAAAAATGTATGACTTATCCACTTTTATAATAACCAGTACAATGACTTAGACCAATTTCATAATCACATATATGAAATAGTTAGTTGTAGTGTGAAATTTTTTTGTAATGTTCTTATATATGTAATGTATGTTTTCTAATTAATCTTTCATCATTTCTTTCATATATATATATATATATATATAAGAATAAGATGAAAGAGAAAACCAGTAATAGCTCTAAAGCTACTTGAAGCCAGGAACATCCAATATGTAAAGAAAAGTATGAATAAGGTTTTTGACAGCATTTCTTCATCAGCGGTGTCAATACTGTCTAAAAACCAATGGATTGTTTCTGATGAGTATGATCTATTAAATAAGCACACTCAGACACCGTACAATCCATTATTAACAGAAGAATTGAATAATAAATGAATTAAGCTTGAATAAAAGTACTTAACCAAAGAACACCCAGCCTGGCACTAGTCAGAGTGGAAGTTAAGAACTTGTAACCGCAAGATGACTGACATCATATAACTTGCAACCATTGAGGTAGTGGATACTCAGTTACAGACTTACTTAGGTTACCATATTTTAAGACTATTATTCCTTTATTTATTTAGTTATTATTATTGTTACTACTATGAGTTAATTATTTATTTATTTATTTATTTATTTTTTATTTTTATTTTTTTTTTCTTATGATTTTTATTTTTGTTTTTAGTAGTTATTATTTTTATTTTAACCTATTGTTATGTTTAACTTATTAATGCAACAGAACAAACTATTCATTAAAACAAAAAGCAACCAATTATGTTTTTGGATAGACTTACTGGGTAATTATTACTAGTTAGCACAGCTTTCAAGTCTATAATATGCTTAATCCTATTGTCTTTAGAACATAGCCTATTTATACGAACAAACTGATTTACAATAATGTTATTAAAAACAGATTTATGTAAACAGGTTAGATAATTTTGAAATTTAACAATATTAAAATTATAGTCAGATCTTTTGTCGTATAAGTCATAAGTAAATTTATTGTTAGTACTTAATTTAATATTAATATCTAGAAAGTTTACATTAATATTATCATGGCTACTTTTAATTAGTTCCAAATTAGGAGGGTAAAAATTTAAGTCTATAGGGTTATTACTTTTATTTATTACTATTATATCATCTATATATCTAAATATATTGTAATTGCTATTTTCTATATTATTAATTTCAAAATAATATAAGTATAAATTAGCTAGCATACTTGAAGCATTACCACCTTGTGGTACACCTTTGGACTGTAAGTATATACTATTATTATGAACTATGTAATTATGTTTAGTTACTAATTCTAGGAGCCTATTGAAACGAGTTAGTTTAATTTCGTTGTTTAAGTATTGAATATTATTTTGTACTAACATTATGATTATTCTATTTAAATCAATTATATCAATATTATTAAATAGATCTTTAAAATCATAAGTTACAATATATTTACAGTTATCTAATGTTTGTAGTTTTCTAATTAGACTATAGCTATTATCAATTATACCACAAACACCAGATGTTATATTTTTATAGATTAATTTAAGGTATTTTAATAATAATTTACTTGCTTTTGTAGCATAAGTATTATGACCACAAGTTACTGCTCTAAAAGCAATAGGTGTTTTATGAAATTTTGGAACTAAAGTTATATAAGGAAAATGATAAATGTTAGATGAAATACCTAGTAGTTTATATTTAGCTATGATTTTCTTAATAATAATATTAGTAGTTTCTTTTACTGGCTGAAAAAGATCACTATTTTCTAACTGTTTTTTTAAACATATGGCAAAATATTTTTTACAAATTATAGCATAGTTCTTGGCTGCTTTATCTATATAAGTGATTATAAAGTCATCTTGTAATTTTGTAATAGCAGCTTTAAAGTGTTTATAAGGATTATTAATGTTATTACTATTATTGGGTAATTTAGCTTGTACTAGTTTTAGTAAATTAATTTTCCAAGGGTTGAAAGCTTCAGTAGGTACAGAATAATTAATTGCTATTTTGTAAATAAATTTATCTAAATCAGCATTTAAGAAACTAATTATTTTCTTATTATTATTAGTACTAGGTATTCTAAACTTAGTTCCTAAATTCATCAAATCTCGCAGTGCATCATCTTCCACAATATCCATATTGCCTGTTATTACATGACCATGTGTCGTATCTAAATACCTATTGTAAATGGGCAGATGACAAACACAAGTTAAATTTAATGACTCAGAAAAATTTTTGGATACCTGATTATAGTTAAATATACGTCTACCCATAGGCAGAGTATATTTAAAGGCACGTTTTATTTTTATTTCTTTTATAGGAAACATATCATGAAGTTTATCAAATATACTATTGAAGTTTATATAATTAAGTTTAAGGTTAGTAAAATTTAGTACACAAAATGTGTTATTAGCTGAATTTTGTTTTTTATATAAGTTTATTTTTAAATGTTTTGCCCGTGTTAGTATTAAATCATATACCAGATGCTGATAATGATAATTCTTTAGTTTCATATTTAATATATATATATATATATATATATATATATATATATTTATATATATATATATATATATATATATATATATAAATATATATATATATATATAAATATATATATATATATATATATATATATATATATATATATATATATATATATATATATAGGGGGTGATTTGTCAAGAGGAAGGTACCCCCCATAGTAAATATATGTATTTTAATCCTTTGTTTAGTTATAATATTGACTCTGTAAAAAAAAAAAGAAATATTATCACCAAACTAATATTGTCACTTTAAATTCCTTTGGTTTTCCTCCATATTTTTTGGTATTGGCCGTAACTTTCACACATGCACACACACTATAACTAGGTAGAAAGGGGAGTGATTTGCCAAGAGGAAGAAACCCCCATAGTAAATATATGTTTATAAATCCTTCGTTTAATTATAATATTGACTCTGTGGAAAAAGAAATATTATCACCAAACTAATGTTGTCACTTAAATTCCTTTGGTT
>OU015499.1:146521311-146631311 GCA_907164885.2 Dolomedes plantarius
AAAGCCTTTCGTCTGCACTGTGTGCAAGAGGGGCTTTTCTGACCACAGCGGCTTGAAGAAACATCTACGCATCCATTCTAAGATGAAACCTACTTCGTCTGCATTTTCTGTAACAAATGACCTTCCCGGTGTAACTAGTCAATTAAATAGCTTCGAGCCCATAAACGACAAAACCCTTTCGCCTACAGTTGATGTGGGAAGGGACTTTCAGACCACCGTAGTGTAAAAATACATGAGAGTTCATATTCATACTGGATAACAACCTCTCATCTCCACTGCGTGCAAGAGAGGATTTTCTGAACATAGCGACCGAAGGAAACAAAATCCGTTGTCTTATTTTTCTGTAACAACAGAATAACCGGCTGATTAAATACCATAATACCCATAATTGAGAAAACCTTTAGTCATAAACGTATGCAGAAAAATATTTCCTCGAATTATCTCTGTAACGAAACGGTCGTACCCATATCGGAAAAATATCTGTCTTTTACAATTACACCCATACCTTGCTTTACGGCCTAGATACGTTCCGCAAAAGTTGGCCGTAAAGCGAAAAGCCGTAGAACGAATCAATTATTTTGATACAAACCCATACAAATTTAATTGGATCTGTTCCAATTTTTTTATAAATAATATAGTTTTTAGTTCATAAACCATTTTAATCTTTTTATTTCCTATAAAAATGCTTACATAAAAATAAAAGTAGAAAACAATGTAATAATAGACAGAAATTCAAAAAATAAATATATAAGTAAAAAACAAAAGAAATCATAAGCACATATGTATACATATAATAAGAAAGATAAAATAGAATGTTTTAAATCTGTTATAATCTGATAACGAACATTAACATGAAGAATCACTAAGTTAAAATATGTTGCCATCATCACTTTCCGCTGTTGTGGCCGTATAACGAAACATTGTGGGTTGTAAATCGAAAAAGTGCCATAATTAAAAAAGGCCGTTATAGCGAAATGCCGTCTAAAGAGCGGCCGTATAGCGAGGTATAGGTGTACTGTAAAAAAATATATATATATCCTCTGTAAGTCCGTTTAAAAAGACACTTTTTGAGCTCTATCAGACCAAAACAGTTCGAGTGTAATGAATTGTTTTTTTCTTGATTATAGCGCGCATTTTTGGATACTAACCTCAATTTGGTTTTCCACTCAAACGTCACTTGTTTGCAGTGCGGGGCACTTGACATTCGCACTTTAACCGCGAGAATCGTTGATTAATATCAATGGGGGCACCGTATAGGTGAACTAACACCACCCCCTGGAGCCAGTGGCGCAGCGAGGGGTGGGCAAGGGGGTCTATCATGCCCCGGGCGCCAAATGGTCCTTTTCACTAATTCTATATATTATATTAAGATATGTTTTTCGGGAAGAGGGGCGCCATAAAGGTATCGTGCCCCGGGCGCCAGTTATGCTCGCTACGTCACTGCCTGGAGCCACCTCAATTTTGACCGAGTACTTCACTGGAAGTACTCGGGGGGGCGGGGGGGGGGGTCTCGTACCTACGAACCCTCTCATACGTTGAGTTTATAAAAGCAGCATCTCGCGCAGAGAGAGAAATGCATAAGAGATCGTTGAACTAGAATTGGAGAAAATCCTGTTATAGGGGAAAAAAGGGCAAATGAAGAGGTCGACCAGAAACTTTAAAAAGTGTATGATAATATGCATAGTGGACTATGATAATAAGTCCCTGAGTAGGGAATATTTAAAGGATCAATGTTATAATTAGATGTTTTATCATCAGTGGTATATGGTGCGTTTTATTTACTATTGAAAATGATGTTAAAAAAAAGTTAAAGGCAAAGCTAATTGCTAAAATATATATTTACAGATATGTATCATTTGCATGTATATATGTAAATAACCTATATTAATCCAATCGTTGTGATATATGTCAGTTTAATATATTAAACATAAGCCAAAATATTAAACATTTTACCTTCTTGAAGGGCACACTGATTTTAAGCCATAAATTAAAAATTTTATTGAATGGTGCATCAGAATTGTTATTATGATGTGTTTTTAACCGTTATACAAATTTATCACTAGTGTGTGATTTTTATCTTTCTGTATCAATGTCATTAAAAAGATTTTCGAAAGTTTTTTTACTGTTTCCGTACATTTTTTTAAAACTCTTGGACATTGTTTAACTGCCATGCATTGTAATATCAATTCTTTTTAATTATGATATTTAAAGACTTTGGAATATTCCGTTGTGCTCTACTGGTATTTTTGAATTATATTGTCACATTACTGAACGTTAATGTGAAACGAGATTTAGAAAATTGCTGGAATTAAAATAGCGAAAAAGTTACTAGATGTTTTAAATTATTCATATTTTGCAGTATTATAATTGACTATTTCTGTTCAAAATCGGGTTCCTGGATTTTTTTTTTTTTTACTATAATTTAGATTACATACCATTGAAAATTTTTTTTTTCTACTAAAGTCGACAAATACGTTTTGTTAATTATTTTAATTATAGTTTAAATTTTACTGTTGCTGCTATGACGAAAAATGCTCAAATCATGCTCGCAGGGGTGAACTACTTCATTTTTACGGTGGTGTAGCTAGGGATGCGACATCGATAACAAAACATCGATGTTTTGAAACATCGATATTCAATATTAAAACATCGATGCTAATAAAACATCGCTCCAAAACCATCGATGTTTTAGAACATCCAATACTTAAAACTGGTTTAGTAACCTCTAACATTAATGTTACTTCGGTTAGTCGTGGGGGGAGGGGGGGGTGATTTAATTTTACTCTCTGATTGGGCTGACACAAATGAAAAAAACTTGGTTGCTTTTGCCTTGGGCTACATTGATGACTCAAAATTCTCGTTGTAAATATCGCCATGTTTTGCCTTCAAATGTCCAGATAAATTCGTGGTATTGCCAGAAGTTTTGAGAGACTTAAGGCAAATACTGCATTTCTCCAATTTGTCAGAGGTTTTGCAATAATATTTCCAAACGGTACTTTTGGGAGGCATCTTACTAATAATATTAACGTCAACTTATATAAAACCAAAACAAAACAAAAACTTAAATGGATTCTCTCGTGTATATACTATTTATAAAATAAAACCCGATGGAAGGTTCTGGAGTGTCAGGAACATCCCAAGCGCTCTGATTGGTTCATTGGTCGTTGATTGCCATTTGTCTGTTTGCTAAGGAATCGTTCCCCCTTTTGTATTAGCCCTTTACAGAATTCAGACTTACATTTACTGAGTGTGAAAATTATGCTATGTGGTATATTTTTCTATTATGGTACTTTTTCATTAAAAAAAAACATCGAGCACAAAACATCGATGTTCAAAAAACATCGGCTTCAATAAATCGATGTTTAGAACATCGATGTTTTTATCAAAACATCGACATCGATGTCGCATCCCTAGGTGTAGCTGATCGTAAAATCAAAACAAATATTCAAGTTTCTAACTTGTTGACTACTGCTTATATTCCCAGGGAAAAAAAAAGTTATAATGGCAACGTGAGATTGAATTATGCAATGCTTCTTATACACAGTTTGTGGCTACTGTCCATATTCTCTTGAATAATTTTGTGGCAGCATGACATTCCCTGTACATCATATGGCTGGCGGGCCCAACATAACAACATGCCCTTCCATCGGTGAGTTTAGACCGCAATAGACGGCAGGCCCTACCCTGTCCCAAACGATTACGCGACGCGGGGAAGCCGCATACGAACGTTAATTGAATTTGATAAGAGGGCCAATGGACCCTCAAAAGACACAACACCGTAGAGGTATACAAAGAAAGAGACGAGTGAAGGCACGAGTACTTACTGTGAAGGATGTAGCTTTGACTCATTTAGTTTATCGTTCAGTTAGATCGTGCTGTATATACTCTTGCGACCAGAAAGTGCTAGTCTAAGATTCTCATCCTGCGAATATTTCCCTCTTACGGAATAAAGGTTACTAAGACCTCTAGTTGGTGCAATTCTAAATCGCTACTTTTCTCCGGTGTTTAGATATGACTGCAGAGTGCTGTTTTGATCAATGTCTCAACATATTTCTCGCACTTATCCTAGACAGCAAAACATTAAAAGAATTCTATTCACATTCTTCGTGTGCATGACCAAGGAATAGCTTTCATGATGATCGGATATCAGCTTGGGCGTTCATATCCTGTAATCAATAGTTAAGATATACGTAGGAAAAGAACACATTGAAGTAGAGATTTATAGTTTGGTTTGGAGCGCTACGGTCAACTTTTGCTACAGGAGGGCTGATTAGACTGGGACCTATTGCTTATAGCCGATTTCGAACGGCCACAAATGTCCATGCCAAGAATTAGAGGTATGAGATGTGACTTGAAGCACTAAAATTTGAACCAATGGTATCCAGGTATCGCGACATTATAACTTACGAGATCTTTTTTTTGGGGGGGGGGGGGCGAGGGGGGGACAAGACAAAGGAAATTAAGATTACGGAAAAGGGTTTTTGTTTTCAAAAACATCCACGATCATCGAGGAAAAAAGTATGCTGATTTAGCAGTGGTATGTTTGGAAAGTCGTATCGAAACATATCCTAAGTTGCTTCATTCTTCCTCCTGTTGTCACAACCACTCCTTGTGTAACTTATCGCGAGTGAACATATTCTTATCATGCAAAGGCCGGGTGCCGGTCATTGGTAGTAGAACTCGTGGGTTCAACTCTCGTATTTGACAGGGTGTTTGTGGGGCTTACAATCGACTTTAAATTGTGGGTCTCTTCTAAGTCGGCTTTAAATTGTTGGAATTGTAGGTCTGATTACTCCTCGGGTAGCAAATGGCAACCGTAACGTACCAGAAATAAAATCCTATCTTGCAAAGTAGGATAATTGTTAAATTTATTGCACGTTTACTGAAACTAGAAGACTTCCAAGTAGTTTCTTTACCTATTGATTTCAATAGAAACTATTTAAATCGCGTATACAAAAATTAAAGAGAAATAACAATCTGGAACTTCAAGCGAACAGAAAACTTTTTCGTAGGAAAAACGAACTAAGGTATAAACTTTTCAGTACACATATCTTACAAAATAAATAATTTCTTTATCAACAGTAGTCAGAATTTAAATACATCTACAAAATATTTACCGTCAGAATTTCCCGCATTTGACAGCATGCACAAAAGCTTTCTCACAGAAATAGAAAAAATAAATTGTTCAAACTTCGTTTAATTTTTTTATTGTTATACCTAAATATACATAAAATCAGTTATAATGAGTTTTCCAACTCCTTGTTTCAATTATATACATAATTGGAAAGTTAATTATTTACAAGCTTTAAAAAAAAAAAAAATCCTAGTTCAAAGTAAAAATCCGCTGTCCTTGAAACTAAAGACAGCGTAAAACGACTGACGCTTGCTTGACATAAATGCATAATCCACGGTCTTTCAGAAAGAACCCCATAATGTACTGGGCATAAACCTAATCACCTTGGGCTTATTTAACAATTTTCATTCAAACGTGATTTAGCTTCTTATCTTCAGTGTGATATATCCCCACAATACATTAGAAATAATGGACCTTAACCACGGAGAATGCGAAAATAGTGCTATCGTGACACGTATACTCTTAATCGAGAATAATGCTCATTGGTAGGCTTTGCAAATTTACGTCATGATGACTTCATTTTTGCACGGCGAAATTTTCTTTTGACCCCAGATTAAGGCCCAAAGAGAACCCAAATACTTAAGAGAGCATAGGCGTAGCCTCGGGGAGGGCACGTGCCTCCCCCAACTTAACTTGAAATCAATTAAAACGATATTAGAAGCTTAGTTAAAATCGGAAAATTGTAGAAAACTTTTAAGAAAGTTGGGTTTTTTTCCCCGCTTTTTGAAACTGAAGATTCCGATTATGTCTTTAGCCTTAACATAGTTTTTAACAATGGTATGATCCTTAACAAAAATTCGATGCTATTTTTTTTCTCATTTTATTTATATTATATTTAATTTTCTCATTGTATAGCAATTGAATACTACTCAAACATCAATTCTATTGTTATTCAATTTCAAAAAATCATAATATTTCATATTTCAAGGACCGTTCGGCAGTCAATGCGCTGAGGAGGACCCTAACTGAATTAAATTCATGCCCCCCCCCCAAAAAAAAAAATAAATAAATAAAAAAATAAAATAAAATAAAAATAAATAATAGAAGCACGCTACGCCTATGTTAGAGAGTATTACGCTATATTTTTTGTATGAGATCATTACAAGTTGGCAAATTAGGCAACAGTCTCAAACCTATAATTTGTTCTGCAGTGCGTAAAAAATGCAATGCTTGCCCATGAGCATTGATTAATAACAGGCAAAGGGCCGTAGTATCGGAGCATACGAAAATGGCGTCATCGAGACGTAATCTAAATCGACAGTAATTCTCATTGGTAGATCTTACACCGCATTTACACAGTCGCGATAGCGGCGAGTCGAATTGCGGGAGGCGAATGTGTAAACGGTGGTCTCGCCGTTTCGTAGCGCTGGCTTCGGGAGCGGTTTTCTGGCACGAGTCAAAGGAGCAAATGGGGACGGGAAGTCTTGTTCACGGAGAACGGTCACTCGCGTCGATGCAGGAACGTGACTAATGTCTTGCGGGTGGCGCGATCGCGAATGTGTAAATGCGGCATTACACGACACACCACGAAGACGTGATTTTCGCACTCCCCGAGACAAAGGCCAATAAACTCCGTCACTATTTTACTACCTTCATTAAGCGATAAGATGTAAAATATCAATGGTACTATTGCAACAAAAGCATTTAAACCAGAGGTCCCCAAACTTGTTTGTCCCGTAGACCCCCTGCCGATTTTTTCTGCTTTGGGTAGACCCCCCCTGCTATCCTAATACTGATTTTTTTACAAATTCATCAGCTTTAAAAGTGTTTTTGAAGCTGACACAGAGCTACTCACTTTGAGAGGGTTTACTGTAGAGTAAAAAATTTTAAAATTAAAAAAAGCTAAGATCATAGTTATACAATTATTAATTAAAACGACACAAAATGCAAATCTAGTAACATTTTTACATAGAATAAATACACAACAAAATCAATGCTTTTAATGGGAGGGATGAGCCTGATGCTTTGATAGCAAAATTTCAATATTTGTCTTCAATTTAGCCAGGTTTAACCTTAAATCTCCTTGGCGAGTGATTTCCAATCTCTTTTTTTTTTTGGTTTTTTTTTTTTTTTTTTTTTTTTTTTTGGTGGGTAGTAAGGAGATTGACTACCGCGCTGAAACCCCTTTCCGCGAGGTATGAAGTTGAAAAAGCTATCAAAAACTTTCTCGCGATAGTCCATAATGCAGGATATGTAACAGGTATGTCTCTCTGAAGCCAGAATTGTTGATATCCCTTTCTAAACTGCACCTTAAGTTCTTCGTTGGTGATTATACCGATCAGTTCTTCTTGTAACATGCCATCCGTTTCTTCAATGTCACCGTATGGATTGATAATCATCTGTGGTATATCCATAGTAATACATCTTCAAACCTAATTTCAAAGTCTGTGTGAAGGACTGGTTTGCGATTGGAGCCAGTTATCAGTTTCTTTTGAGTTGCTCCGTGTGCAGACGGCCTTAACAGTATAAAGCTGCAAATACATTTATGTTCGTGTAGTAACGAGACGACTCGTTTTTACACTACCTCATTGTCCCCATGCCATATAGACAGGGACACGTAATTTTCGTATTTACGAAATAGATGCGTATAAATGCGCAATTTGCCGATATGGACGAATAAACGCGAAAATTATTATTTTTTTACTACTTTCGAGGAAAACTCGGTGATAAACGGCTTTTTAAGCGAAATTAGGAAATAATAGTAATAATTTATTAACACAATTGCTTATCCAAGACCATACACAGTCTTTAACTGAGAGATCTCTCGAAATTTGCTTATTACTTACTGCTAAAGACTTAAGGAACATAATGTGGAGAATACTACAATGTTAGCTTTTAACTAAGAATTTTGATACTTACCTAACCAAGTAAGTAAAATTGTGATTTTTTTTTTTTAATAAATGCGAAATTTTTTAATCTATAGTTTTTTGAGAATAAATGCGAAATTTTTTAATCTATAGTTTTTTGAGAATAAATGCGAAATTTTATGTATTTAAAATTATTTTTGCGAAATTTCGATATTTTTTATGCGAAATTTACGTACTCCTACATATAGAAAAAGAACCTCGGTGAAACGAGGGAGTTTAACACACCCCCCACCCCCCCTAAAGCACGTATTTGTGTATCATACTCCTGATTCTTTAGTTGCAGAGATTTTAGCGCGATACACAGACATCGAAATCTCTTACACGTACATTAACAACTGATGTGAATTTTGGAAAGAACTTTTAGCTACTTTTTATTATTACCTGTGCTTATTTTACGCCGTTATTCAAACACGTCCAGTTTTATTAAAATACTAGCTGAATACCCGTGCTTCGCTACGGAGTACATTCAAATTAAATACAACGGTCAATGTATGCAATTGATACCTATATATATATATATATATATATAATAAATACGACGATCAATGTATACAATTGATGTAAAAAATACATTTATAAAAAAAAAATCGTAAGGGATATTTTATAGACAAAATAATGTATAAGAAAATATTCAAATTAAATCTAATAGGACATACTAAAGAATATAGTACAGTTTGAGGGACATATCTTTTACTGTATTTTAATATTTTTTTAGATAATGTCCAATCGTCTGCCGCATTAGCAAGAAAAAAAAATTTTTTTTGTCTATTTCGTTGTTATGACGTGACGATAAATTTATTTAAGTACCAGAAAAAGAAATCACGTGATCAGCATTTAATAAATTAAATTCTAAAAATGAATCTTTAAAAATTCACCAAAAATCAGAAAATGGAGGCAAAGATTCGAAAAAGATTTCATTTTAAAGGAATTTTCAGGATCTTTCTCGTGATATAAATTTTATAACCCTCAAATTATTACTTTTAATGCAAACTTTTAAAAAGATAGTAAACCAGCTTAAAAATTTAATTTAAAAAAAAATCTAAGAAGAATTTTTCAAAAATCTTTCTTAGTGCACCCCTACACTATAAGAAGAATCGCTATGCAAAATTTCAGACCTTTAGGTCCAGCGGTTTGGTATGTGCGTTGTATGTCAGTAAGTCAATTAGTCAGTCAGTTACGAAACTGGTTTTTTATATTTAGATTAAGTTTGGGGTTGCTGGGGATACAGCCCTGTTGTATTCCCTCAGCCTCACTGTTAAAATACGGAGAAAAGTTTTGCAATGACTGTAGACTTGGATTAATAATAATAATTATCATTTTTAAAAAATCGTACTCTTAAGGGAGTAGTGGGTCTTTATTTGAGCAAATCTTTTTTATTGTAATATTGATTGTGTTATTGTAAAAACAAAAAATACATTTCTGTAGGGTAATACAGTCTAACCCCGTTATAACGAACTTCAAGAGACCAAAGGTTTTGTTCGCTATATCCGAACCGTTAAGAAAAATGTTAGAGTTCTTAAAATGTATAACTCATGAGTTGTTATGTGTATTCAATAATGATGTATTAAAAAAAATGATAAAATCTATTCAAAATGATCTTCAATGAATCAAATTGATTAAAATCGATTACATTAAACTGACAAAATACTAATTTAAATTAACTAAAAATGAAGACAAATGGAAATAAATTCAGTTGGCCTTCAATTGTTGCTCACTGTTTTGATACAGAAATGATCGGTAATCTTCTGCTGACGTGATGCCGATTTCAAAATCATTTTATGAATTTCTTTGTCCAATACATCAAATGACTCCAAAACTCTTTCGTCCACTGTTTGTGTAGACAAAAACTTATTAATTACACGCATCGCTGATGTAGCATCTGAGATGGTGGGGATTTCGTCATTCATGTGCTCTTCTTCATCAGCATCAGATGCAGAATCATCGATTCCAGAATGATTCAATTAAATTTCTTCCACAATATCTTCATCAGTCGGATTTTCGCATGTAATGACTTCATCATCCCATGTTTCGAACAACTGCATGTCACAATCTGAGAATGATGAAATTTTGTGCTTTTCTATCCACATCGCTATAGGTAAATCTTCCTCATCTTCTTCTTCAACGTTCTTAAAAAGTTTAAAAATGAAAAAAAAAAATCAGTAGTCGACTGAAATAAAAGATTTGTTATAGCCGATTCTTAAGATTTTGGAGGTTCGCTATAAAAGGATAAATTAACATTAAATACAATAGGAAAACGACGGGACAAAAATTTCCGTTCGTTATATACCGGGTTCGCTATAACGGGGTTCGACTGTAGTACCAAAATGGTGTTTTCAAGGAAAAGATCATTTATGAAGCTTCTATGAAGTAATAAATGTAAGCGTAGTAATAAACTTTAAAAGATAAGGTTTTGTGAAAAAGATCAGTTTTTCACAAAACAGATTTTTAAAGGGTTTTAGATTTCTTAAATGCTCCATGTGACTTAATTTTTGTTCAAAATCCATGAAATTAACAATGAAGAATCCCGATACTGTTTACAAAGAAACTGGGTATGCATTTTATAATTCGACTTCATTAAGGTAATTAAATTTGATTTATAACTTATTAAAAGGCAAAATTTTGATAAAAATCGGGATGAATTCAGAAAAACTCTCAAAAATTAACTATTCGAGGGATTAAATAAATGATAGTCGATTTGTTTGTAATACAGTTTTAAGTGATTAAAATGCAAAATTGAGGAATTATCTCAATACTGTTTACAAGGAAACTGGGTATGCATAATTCGACTTCATTAAGGTAATAAAATTTGATTGATAACTTATTAAAAGGCAAAATTTTGATAAAAATCGGGATGAATTCAGAAAAAAACTCTCAAAAATTAACTGTTCGAGGGATTAAATAAATGATAATCAGATTTGTTTGTAATACAGTTTTAAGTGATTAAAATGCACAATTGAGGAATTATCTCAATACTGTTTACAAGGAAACTGGGTATGCACTTTACGATTAGACTTCATTAAGGTAATAAAATTTGATTTATAACTTATTAAAAGTCAAAATTTGGATAAAAATCGGGATGAATTCAGAAAAAAAACTCTCAAAAATTATTTATTCGAGGGATTAAATAAATGATAATCAGATTTGTTTGTAATACAGTTTTAAGTGATTAAAATGCACAATTGAGGAATTATCTCAATACTGTTTACAAGGAAACTGGGTATGCACTTTACGATTAGACTTCATTAAGGTAATAAAATTTGATTTATAACTTATTAAAAGTCAAAATTTGGATAAAAATCGGGATGAATTCAGAAAAAAAAACTCTCAAAAATTATTTATTCGAGGGATTAAATAAATGATAATCAGATTTGTTTGTAATACAGTTTTAAGTGATTAAAATGCACAATTGAGGAATTATCTCAATACTGTTTACAAGGAAACTGGGTATGCACTTTACGATTCGACTTCATTAAGGTAATAAAATTTGATTGATAACTTATTAAAAGGCAAAATTTTGATAAAAATCGGGATGAATTCAGAAAAAAACTCTCAAAAATTAACTATTCGAGGGATTAAATAAATGATAATCAGATTTGTTTGTAATACAGTTTTAAGTGATTAAAATGCACAATTGAGGAATTATCTCAATACTGTTTACAAGGAAACTGGGTATGCACTTTACGATTCGACTTCATTAAGGTAATAAAATTTGATTTATAACTTATTAAAAGGCAACATTTTGATAAAAATCGGAATGAATTCAGAAAAAAACTCTCAAAAATTAACTATTCGAGGGATTAAATAAATGATACTCAGATTTGTTTGTAATACAGTTTTAAGTGATTAAAATGCAAAATCGAGGAATTATCTCAAAAATTAAGTCGTAAGAAACATTTTAAATTCTGTTTATAAATTTTAAAAAATCTTAAAATTGTAGTAAGATTTGAAATTTCTTTTAAGGTATTGTATATGTACTTATGGTGAAATGTATATGTGTACAAAATTTCATATCTTTATGATAAAAAGTAAAAGAATAAAGATTAACGTCCGCCGTTCCCTTAATTATGAAAAAGAAATTTTTTACTCTAGAGTGGTATTCCTTTTTAGAAATTTCATCCCCCAAAGGAAATTATGTGCGTTTAAAACACAGTAAAAAACACGTTTTATTCCCCCAGATTATTCAAATTTAAAAATATTACTTGAGTTTCTTTTGAAGAATGAAAAATAAAAATAAAATTGAAGCTGTGCGATTCTGCGTCCAAAAAATTGTTGTCTTCTAAAACAAATTTTTTTAAAACTAAAAAAATAATGGAGATTACAATGGGTGGAGTAATACCCTTAATCTTCGTCTAATACTGAAATATATTTCAATTCGACATATTTAAGGATCTGAAAATTTTAAGTACAGTTTCACGTTTTCAACAGCTTGAATGAGACTTACCGAAGAAGCTTTTGCTTGTAAAATGGCTTTCAGTGATTTTGTTTTGCAAGCCCACGTTTGTGACATTCTATTATTCTATTCAAAACTGGATATAATTTCATCATTTTGTCATAACCCCAGTCCTTTTTTATTATTATTATTATTATTATTATTATTATTTTTTAAAAAATGCAATGTTCAGCACTTTTCCCAGTTCATTTCGCGTTGTTGGCAACTATGAAATATTATCATTTACCTTTCACAGCTTTATTTCCAGCATTTCATACAACTTTATTCTGTTAAACCTTTTGTAACATATACAGGGTGTCCATAATTAAACTTCCCTACTTTAAAGTTGTCTACAGTCGAAACTATTGTTCAGAAAGTTATGAAATTTTGTGTAGGACATATTGAAGGGATGGGAATTTGTTTGAGCGAATAAAAAAATTAATTCAAAATTTCACCACCAGAGGACGGGTTTTGATGAATTACACATTTACGACTGGTTCTTTACTTAAGATTTCACCATCTTTTCATCCATAGGCAGAGCCTGACTAAGGGAGGGGCATACGGGGCAGTTGCCCCGGACCCCCACATCAGAGGGGGGCCCTCAAATCGATGCGGCACGCATCGAAAAGAGCTTTTTAGCCTATTCTCTAAGTGCATAGGACTTGCCTATGGTATTTTTCGTTAACTAATTCAAATTGCTAAAAATGTCTTTACATTTTCTAATTATAAATTTAAATAGCATTTTTGTCAAATTTTGGCTCTTCAGATGTGCTATATCCCTTTTAATTATGGACATAGAATTGTCAGAAAATCAATAAAATGGACAGAACGATATTTCGTCTGACCATTGGATGGGGGGACTTTATAGCTATTTTAGGTTCTAGTCAATTTCCTTGTTATATATCGATAATGAGGTGAAAAATTTAAATACCCCCACTAAGTTCGGTTCTTCATTACTGAAGTAGTGAAGCAGAGGGGGCCCCCACAGAAGTTTTTGCCCCGGGCCCCAATTAGGCTAAGTCGGGCCCTGTCCATAGGTCACCCTAACACAATAACTCATACTCATTAAATTTTACAATTTTTAAAGTGATTGCAAAGTCGATCGAAAACTCGTTCGGTAACTAATTTTCGGACAGAAGATTTGAAGGAACGAAGAAGAAACAAATATGCAAATTAATTTTTGTCGACGTAGAACAGAAGCTGTTATAAAACCTAGAAACTTTCATGGAGATTTTGTTTTCAGCGTGCTTGCTATTGCTAATCAGACTGTCATCGTTACGATTACCAGATGGAGCTTTGTTAGTAAAATTGTTTTACCAAAACGATAATTCAGCACTAGTTGCTCTACGAAAATTTCGGAGTTTGGAGGGGATACGAAAAGGCCCATTGATTGAAAGTTCATTGCTATTGCTAATCAGACTGTCATCGTTACGATTACCAGATGGAGCTTTGTTAGTAAAATTGTTTTACCAAAACGATAATTCAGCACTAGTTACTCTACGAAAATTTCGGAGTTAGGAGGGGATACGAAAAGGCCCATTGATTGAAATTCCATTGCTATTGCTAATCAGACTGTCATCGTTACGATTACCAGATGGAGCTTTGTTAGTAAAATTGTTTTACCAAAACGATAATTCAGCACTAGTTGCTCTACGAAAATTTCGGAGTTTGGAGGGGATACGAAAAGGGCCCATTGATTGAAAGTCCATTGCCCATACCTGATCTGAAAGACAGCATTTCAGGACATGTTCTCAGCATTTCCCCAGACACACAGCGGTCAACTGTAGAACATGTTATCTTATGATTTGAAAGGGTAGCTGAAAATGATAGCCGTCATGTTGAACATATCTTGTTGTAATAAATCTTTTTAACTATAGTAAATGTTGACTAAATGTGTAATTCATCAAAAAACGCCCTCTGGTGGTGAAATTTTGAACAAATTTTTTTATTCGCTCTAACAAATTCCCATCCCTTCTATATGTTCTACACAAAATTTCATAACTTTCTGAACAATAGTTTCGACTGTAGACAACTTTAAGGTAGGGAAGTTTAATTATGGACACCCTGTACTTCAATATCTGATGTGAATTTAGACTCGGATTATCTTACCACAATCGCAAGCCAGATAAAAATTTTAATTTTTCATCAATATATGAGGCGGTGAAAGGCAAAGTGGTGTAAGTCGTATTTTCAACTTTATTTGAGGGCAAAAATGTAATCTCCATGTTCAATTTATTGTGGAATAGCAAATAATTATTATTTGCAGTATTATAATAATTTGTTCAATTTATCGTGGAATTTTTGTAGTTTTTGCAGTAAAACGCTTTGGACTTACACCACTTTGCCTTTCACCGCCTCATATATTAACCTTTTCCTTACGGGGTGGGATAGCATGTATCCCAAGAAAAAATAATATATATATATATATATATATATATATATATATACATGCATATATATATATGTATATATATGCATATATATATATATATATGTATATAGATATATATATATACTAGCTGAAGTACCCGGCGATGCCCGGGATTTTAAGAATGTTTGTTGTTAACCAAAATCAATTTAAAAATTAACACAGTATAAATAACATAAAAAATATATGTGAAATGTTATGCACGTCTCAGATTTTCAGCCTTTCATCATTGTAATACTAAAATCTGAAAAGTAAAAATGTCAAATTCTCTAATGTTTGTTAACCAAAATTAATTTAAAACTAAGCACAGTATAAATAACAGAAAAAATCCTTGTGAAATCTATAAATATATAAATTTATAATAAACTCCTCAGAATTCAGCTAGAATCAGCCTTTCATAATTGGGGTAAAAAAAAGAAGCTGCAATTACAGGTTCAGCAGAAATTTCCAATAGAACAATGATATGACTGCAGCGTTGCCTCTTAAAAAATGAAGTGTTTGATTGAGGGCTGCAAACCATTCAACTCCTCTCCACATTTAACTCCTATAAACATCCTCTACATATTAAATTCCTTTTCTCTCCATAATAAACTCCTCAGAATTTTGGTATATTCAGCCTTTCATCATAGTACCACTAAAAACTGAAACATCCTCTCCAGAAATATAAATTTATTAATTTCAATAATTAAACACACACAAATATATAAATTACGCAAAAGTTTTTTAACCAACATTTGAATAATTCGTAAATGAAAAAGCATATGAAAATAAAGATAAGAACTTCCGGAATCGAAATTAATTACCCTTAATTTTTAATTAATAAAAAACCAACATAATATGAATAAAAACGATAGTTGTTTAAAACCATATGAAAATAAAGCTATTATAAAGATAATAATAAAAAAAGCATAAAAAAATAATGCTCGCGCATGAAGTTAACGTTACGATATAAAGATAGTAATAATAATATAAACCGCGTGCATAAAATATTTAGCTTTTCAAGCGAAATAAATTAATTTTTAGAAAAAAACTACTTTTAATCGAGAAATTAAATACATTGCACAAAATTTTGATTTTACCAACTTTCCACCCTACAATTTACACCCTACTTCTTTTAAATAGGGTGTAAATATAAAGTTTTAACAGCCAATTGAATGCCAGTTAAAAACGATTGTTGTTTAAAATCATAAAAATTACGCTTATTATAAAGATAATAAAAATAAGCATAGGAAAATAATGTGTGCGCATGAAGTAAACGTTACGATATAAAAATAGTAATAAAAATCTATATATATAAAACAGTTCCGTAACTGACTAACTGACTGATTGACTGACTGACATACAAAGTACAGACCAAACCGCTGAACCTAAAGGACTGAAATTTTGCATGGCGATTCTTCTTATAATGTAGGGGTGCACTAATAAAGATTTTTGAAAAAAATTTCTTAGATTTTTTTAAATTAAATTTTTAATCTGTTTTTGTAACTTTTTTCAAGTTTGCATTTAAAATAATAATATGACGGTTGTAAAATTTATATCACGAAAAAGATCATAAAAATTCCTTTAAAATGAAATTCTTTTCGAATCTTTACCTCCATTTTCTAATTTTTGGTGAATTTTTAAAGATTAATCTTTACAATTTAATTTATTAAACGCTGATCATGTGATCTTTATCTGGTACTTTAAATAAATTTATCGTCACGTAACAACGAAATAGACAAAAAAAAATTTTTTTTTTCTTGCTAATGCGGCAAACGATTGGACATTATCCAAAAAATATTAAAATACAGTAAAAGATATGTTCCTCAAACTGTACTATATTCTTTAGTATGTCCTATTAGATTTAATTTCAATATTTTCTTCTACATTATTTTGTCTATAAAAATATCCCTTACGATTTTTAAAAAAATATATTTTTTTGTCTTATGGTTAGAATACTAAAAGTTTAAAATAGTGGCGCCATCTACTGAACACCTGTGAATCGAGAGAAAGTTGTTGGTTATTTATTAATTAAAAATATTGGAAAGTTCTTGTGGATCTGTAAATATACATGTGGTAACAGTTTTAAAATTTATAAATTATCAACCTACACAGGTGATAATTTATCCGGCGTTGCCCGGGATTTTAAGAATGTTTGTTAACCAAAATCAATTTAAAAACTAAGTACAGTATAAATAACATAGAATAAAAAGCATGTCAAATGTTATACGCATGAATAAAAAGAAAACCCAACATAAAAAACCATAAATTTACAATAATTTCTTCAGAATTCAGCTAGATTTAGCATTTCATCATTGGAGCAAAAAAACCCTGAAAAGTAAAGCATAAAATATATACATTTATAATAAACCACTAAAAGCTGAAAAGGAAAAATGTCAAATTGTCTTTAGGAAAGTAAAGAATTTTGAAAAGTAAAGCTGAAAAGTAAAAATGTCAAATTGTCGAATGTTTGTTAACCAAAATCAATTTAAAAACTAAATACAGTATAAATAACATAGAAAAGATTTAGCCTTTATCATTGGACAAAAAATCCTGAAAAGTAAAACATAAAATTTATAAATTTATAATAAACCTATCAAAATCCATTAAAAAACTAAACACAGTATAAATAGCATAGAAAAAAAAGTATACGAAATGTTATACACATTAATAATATGAAAAATAAAATAAAATAAAAATAATAATTTTTAAAAATAATAAAATAAAATAAAAATAATTAAAAAAAATAATAAATAAATAATAAATAAATAATAATAATAATAAAAATAATAATAATTTAAAAAATAATAAAATAAAAGCTGAAATAAAAAAGCCTCTATAAAAAAGCTGAAAATACAGGTTTAGCAAAATGTGAACGATCCGTATTTGAACCCGCGGCTTGTAGCGTGGTAAATGAACGCTTTTACTGAATGCGCCACAATGACATGCTACTTTGTTGCGTAAAGAGGAAAATATTTGACTAAGTTTACTGGAAAGTTGCTATGGGTTGGTGAATATACATGTATTTATGGAGTGAGAGGAGTTTTAAGTCAGAAATAAGTTAGCAGGATAGAAGCTTAGTCTTCAACTCTTCAATAGACACAAAGACATAAGCGAGGGGGGTTGTAGTAGCGATTAAAAAAGATCTCGTGACACTTATCGTGGTTGATTCGAATTTTCCATCGCGTGTGGTAGTGTCAATATGCCGTTGGATCCGGTTTATTTTAGAGTATAAAATCTGACTTGAAAGATTATTATTTTCATTTATTATTCTGGTTTAATATATAACTTGAAACTTTTTGATTTTATTTATTTTTATCTTTTCGCTCGCTGTTTGCCAGCTAACCCTAACGCGGACGCCATATTCAGAGGGGTGATTCCACAAAGTGTAACAGCTTACATTTAGTTTCAAAATTCTTGGTTTTTTATTAATTAAAAATCAACGGTAATTAATTTCGATTTTTGAAGTTCTTCAGACCCTCGGCTGTTTTTAAAGACGCCTGTATGTAAAATTTCACGATCGTTGCTTCGAAACTGTGGATTTCTATACAATTACAGAGATACAAACATTCATTTTTATATATTAGATATATATATGCATATATATATTTATAATTATTTATATTTATTTTTTCTTGGGCACGTATTCTTGGGATACATGCTATCCCAGCCCGTAAGGAAAAGGTTAATGGGTATCATATTACTTTTAACAGACAACATATGAACATTGTTATGCTGTCCAAAAAGTTCGTTCTGTTTTTAAATAGAAGTAGAAGACACGTTTTTGATTTTTACCATTAACTTTATTGAACATGTTCACTGTTTTGTGCTATCACTTTCTGCCATCTTTCAGAAAACTTCATAAAAATTTCCTTCTTCCCAAAGCTTTCTCTGCACAAATCTTTTAACGTAGGATTACGTTCCCCCATAACAGTCCTGCGGAAAGGAAAATATCAGGCGCTAAAACTGTCCGTCCGCCCGTCCTCGCGAGTTATAATTTCGGCAGCGCGCCAAACCCAGTCTATCGCTTGGACAAGTTAAACAGAAAAGTACTAAGATGCGTCAAAAGTTTGACATACATATATGTATATACATACATACGTACATATATGAGGCGCTGAAAGGCAAAGTGGTGTAAGTCCAAAGCGTTTTACTGCAAAAACTACAAAAAATTCCACTATTAATTGAACAAATTATAATTCATAATAATTATTATAATATTGCAAATAATAATTTTTTGCAATACCACCATAAATTAAACATGGAGATTACATTTTTGCCCTCAAATAAAAAAAGTTGAAAATGTGACTTACACCACCTTGCCTTTCACCGCCTCATATATAGATAATCTATATATATAAAACAGTTCCGTAAGTGACTCACTGACTGACAACGCACACACCAAACCGCTGGACCTAAAGGACTGAAATTTTGCATGGTGATTCTTTGCATGGTGATGTGATTGGATTAAAAAATTCCTCTTAGATTTTTTTTAAATTAAAATTTTAAGCTGTTTTAGTAACTTTTTTAAAGTTTGCATTTAAAATAATAATTGGAGGGTTATACAATTTATATCACGAGAAAGATCATAAAAATTCCTTTAAAATGAGATCTTTCAAATCTTTACCTCCATTTTCTGATTTTTGGTGAATTTTTAAAGATTAATTTTTAGAATTCAATTTATTAAATGGTGATCACGTGATTTCTTTTTTCTGGTACTTTAAATAAATTTATCGTCACGTGCATAACAACTAAATAGACAAAAAATATTTTTTTTCTTGCTAATGCGGCAGACGATTGGACATTATTTTGTCTATAAAAATATCCCTTACGATTTTTTTATAAATATATATATATATTTTGTACATCAATTGTATATATTGATCGTCGTATTTATTATAAATATATATATATTTATTTACTTTTTTTTTGGCATTAATTGCATACATTGACCGTTGTATTTAATTTGAATGTACTCCGTAGCGAAGTGCGGGTTTTCAGCTAGTAGATACATATATACATACAAAAGAGCTAACCAACGATAAGTAATCCTACGTTAATAACCCGCGGTAGTTTCGTTAGAAGAGACTACCGGAAATTTTTTAGCGTTTTTATCTTTCTAGAAATAACAAAGCGTAATATGCCGAAAAAGTTGCCAATTTTCTTCCATCTTCATTATGAAAATGGCTACAGAAAAAATTCCCCAATTTTGATAATTTTTTGTTTTAAATGTACGCCGATATTACAACTGTCACAATACAATGCAATAAAATTATTTCGAACCACGTTAACATAGGCTCTACTAGAGCCATCTTACTAAAAAAATCTCAGGTAGTCTCTTCTAACGAAACTACCTCGGGTTATTAAAGTAGGATTACTTATCGTTGCTTACCTCTTTTGTATGTATATATGTACGTATGTATACATATACATATGTCAAAATTTTGACGCATCTTGGTATTTTTCTGTTTAACTTGTCCAAGCGATAGCCTGGGTTTGGCGCGCTGCCAAAATTATAACTCGCGAGGACGGATGGACGGACAGTTTTAGCGTCTGAAATCTTCCTTTCCGCAGGACCGTTATGGAGAAACGTAATTCTACGCTAAAAACCGCACGAACTTTTTGGCTAAGGGCCTGTTCACATAGGAGTCCGTTGCGGAGCGTTAAAGTATTGAAATATGTTTAACCAATGACAAACCTCCAAACGATTAGCAACGAAGTATTTAACGCCTATGATTGGTTTATTTTCGTCTCAACGTCATCTTTCCCTTAACTCTACGCAACTGACTCCTATGTGAACAGGCCCTAACTCAATACTTGATAGCGTTAAAATCGCTTATGAATAGAAAGTGTAGAGTCTAATGAGTTTAGAAAAATATTTTAAGACAACTGATAACAAAAATAAAACTATAACACAGATTACAACATGCGTTTTAGTAGTAATTACCCTTTTGCATCACTGAGTTACCATTCAAACTTCACGCACCTATGAAAGAGGCACAAAAAATTTCAGCACCAAAAAGATATACAGCGAAGTCTCGATAATCCGAAATGATTGGGACCACACCCTTTTCGGATTAAGCGAAATCATTCTTAAAATAAACGTAAATTACATAATAACACGTGATTACATAAATATTACATATTATGCTTGATTACACAGTTTATTTTATAAGGTCTGTCTAAACATTGCCAAATATCGGGGCGAAATAGGTGATAAGAGAACGGGACGCTGCCTAGTACAGTACAGTAGAGTGTAAATCAGCAAATTGTTGAAATGGTTTTGAAAGAACCTGTCAACGTCTCAGGCAAGAGTGAAGGTGAAGGAGACGGTGACAGAGAGTAGACGGTATCGCACTGGCGTAATTTGGCTTCAAGGGAGAAGTATTCTTCTCTTCGACAAAAAAAAAGTAACAGAGTTTTTCAAACCAATGTAGTTTAGTACATTTTCTAACTTTGAATTTTCTTGTAATTTTCAGAAATATACTTTATATCACTTAGTATCACTGTGGTATTATTGTAACCTTAGTTCTTTCTGACTTTTGGTTTCGGATTAAGCGGACTTTCGGATTACCAAAGTTCGGATTATCGGGACTATATCTGTATACGGAAATGCATCGACTATACATATTAATATTTTCGATGAAAATAACATACAGAATAACATAATGAAAACATACAGACGGATATGATTTTATAAAGATACACAAGACTACAAAATTTGTCCTTGAAAAAAAATAAACAAATATCAATCTTTCTGACACCTGCCTTAAAAATTTTACCTACTGATTGATTATTTTCTCAATGATAACCTCAGCATTAAAAGTAAAAAAATAAATTTTAAAAAAATAATATTTAAAAAAAAAATCGTCAGAATTACTGAAAATCATCTCCCTCACTTTTGACACATTAGAATTCCACGATTAGAAATTTAGGTCTTTTCTGTGAGCCGGTCGCATTTGGCGTTTGCGTTAACAAGTGTTGCCATAGTCAAAAATGAAAAGCCGCCAACCTGTCAACCACATGAAAATAGTCAAAAATATAAATATTATAAATATAGCGGGAATGAACAACACGGGGAGCATAACATACCTAGTAGGCATAGTGAGCACATAAAAAGATTGAGCGATACTGGGGAAGCACCAAATAGCAAATTTTGAACTTCATGTAACGTAACACCACCATTTGCAATCGTACCTAGCTGAATTTCTATGGCGACAACAAAAAATGGGGTATTAACCACGTTTTTATTAACTTGCTTTCTTGTTTGTGTGTTTGTCCAGTACATATCTTGCAATCGATTTTTAACTAACTTTCCGACTAGCTAGACATTTGAAACTTTTAGAATAGCTCAGAACACGATGACAATGCATTCTTTTAATACTTTTAGCCATCTTTAAGCAGTTTTGAATTCATTTTCAGTTAATTTTGTTTTGTATGGAAAGTTAGTTCGGAAAAAATCCGCAAGGTGGCGCTTCGATCGAATTCAATGCTTGCACTTTTTTCCGTAACGACGTTTGACGATTTTGAAAACAGAATGCATGTGAATTTAGTTTGTTTACAAAAATGTGTGAAAAATTTAAAAAAAATTCTTTATTACGCATTTGATCATTTTCTTTCAAGTTGATGGGATAATTCATCAAAAAATTTTTTAAAAAGTATTTATTAATACATAGAATTGTCAAGTTTATATGATTCAACAGAAAATTTAAAAACATGGTACATAAAAAGTTCTTATCTTGTAATTATTTTGTAGACAATTTGAAGACCATTAAAGATTTTTAGCCTCCAAAATAAATATTCACTTACATAATTTGTTCCTTAATCACGAAAGTTACAGAAAATAAACACCCCCGTCCCCCGAAAATGACCTTTATGTAACATATTTGGCGATTTATTACTCAGAAAAGTACCGAAATGGCATTATGAATTATTTGTACTATTCGACTCAGAATCTTTTTTTTCAATATCAGGCTGTTCTTCCACAGGAGCACCATTGTGTTTTTCGACATGGATGCGACGATGTCTTTTTAAACAATCGTGCCGCGAAAATCCTTTCGTACACACACTGCAGACGAAAGGTTTTTCTCCCGTGTGGACACGAAAATGCGTTTTCAAATTGACCTCTTTAGAAAATCCCTTTTTGCATACAGTGCACACAAAAGGTTTTTCTCCGTCGTGGGCGCGTAGGTGTGTTATTAGATTATCTCTCCGAGAAAATCCTTTCGCACAAACACTGCACGCGAAAGGTTTCTCATCAGTGTGGGTACGCAGATGTCTCATCAAACTGCCCTGATCTAAAAAGTCTTTCCCACAGACATTACAATCGAACAGAGTTTCTCCAGAATGGGTTCGGAGATGTTGCATTAAACCGCCACGTTCTGAAAATTCTTCCTTGCACAGACCGCAAACGAAACGTTTTTCTCCAGAATGGATAAGACGATGTTTATTCAGATTGCCCATTTGAGCAAATCCCTTCTGACATACATTGCAGACGAAAGGTTTTTCTCCGGTGTGGGTGCGCATATGTACTTTTAAAGTCACCTGCTCAGAAAACCCTTTATGGCACACACTGCAGACGAAAGGTTTTTCCCCAGTATGGATAGGAAGATGTCTTTTTAAACTGACCTGCTCTGAAAATGCTTTCTTGCAAATGCTGCAGATGTAAGGTTTTTCTCCTGTGTGGGTACGAAGATGCCTCTTCAGACTGCCCTGCTCCGAAAATCCTTTCTTGCACACAACGCAAACGAAAGGTTTTTCTCCGGTGTGGGTGAGGAGATGCGATTTCAGGTTGCCCTGCTTTGAAAATCCTTTCTCGCAAACGCTGCAGACGAAAGGTTTTTCTCCCGTGTGGGTGCGGAGATGTTGTTTGAAGGATCCCGATTCGTAAAATCCTTTGTTGCACAGACCGCACACGAAAGGCTTTTCTCCCGTGTGGGTGCGGTGATGTATTTTTAGTTTGTTCTTGTTAGAAAATCCTTTGTCGCAAACACTGCACACGAAAGGTTTTTCTCCTGTGTGGGTTCGAAGATGTTCGTTTAAATGCCCCGTTTGGGAAAATTCTTTGTTGCATACAGGGCACGTGATATATTTTTTTCCGGTATTGTTAGGAGGATGTTTGTCCAGAGCAGTTGCCTCAGAGAAAACTGTCTCGCACATTTTTCATGCGAGAAATTTTTTTTCTTCAACGTGAAAGTGAAGACGAGAATCACTGCTTTTGATTAATTCTTATGCAGGCTGATCACAGAGAGCGTTTTTACTGTCACCATTTGTGTAGAAAGAGATATTTACTTTCGTTTAAATATATTTTTTTTTGTCAGAATCATAAATCATTCACTCCTTAGTCAAGTCGATGTTACTTTAACAGAAGAGAGAGAGAAAAAATCAACAGAATGAGTAATTAAAAAAAATTATGGAGTAATGCTTGTCCTCCCACTCACAAATATTATTTATTTTATTGTATATTGCTTTGAGCAAAATTAGAGGCTCGGCCACTTAACATGAATACTCGTTAAGAGATATTCTCATTTGATAAAGAAAGAAAATAAAATTATGTCTTAAAAAAATGAACAGCACATCTTAATGTAAGGGTTTTCCTCAGATTAAGTAAGACACACTTTTTCATAATCATTTATCTCACACTGTATTTTTTTTTCGTTCCGTCCAGATAAGCATATTTTTCACCAGAATGAGTGAGAATTTTCAAAAAAACTTTTGTACAATACAGAATGATTTATGCCAACTTTTATTACGTCAACTGTAATTGTATTATATCTGAAGTGATCTTACAAATAACGTTCTCATTCCCCATTACTATAAAAGAAAATCCAATTTTACACGAATCACTGAAAAATCTCAGGCCATGGCGAAAGGGTATTCAATCGCACATAATCTGAAACACAACCGGAGTATATTCAGCAATGAAAAAGAGAGGACTTCTGTTGATGAAAACAGTTTGTAACACAGATTTAATGAAATAATTTAACAGTGGAAATCTCAAATCAGACACCTAAAAAATACTTTCTCGTTACACATCAATTCTAGTTTGTCCTATTCTTTCCTTTACATCTTCAGGGTATTCGTTTGAAGGTGGGTTTTTTTTCTTTCCCAATAAGCGTCTTTTTCAATTAATAAATGGCTTTTCGCGATTAACTAAATCTCCATTTCGTCGAGCGTCCATGGAGCTTCTCTGGTAAAGTAAATACTCCATAACTTTTGAATGTCATATCTAAATCTCCAAAGGAATTGTCTGAATGGCACACATCGTGACAGCTGAACACAGGCTCCTGTAGGAAAAGGGGGCGAAAAGAAAGGGATAAGACATTGTTTAAAACTTCTCACTCACATTTATGAAAGAATTGAAATTTAGTAATAATACAGACATGCGACTATATTGCATTTGTATTACGAAAATCCCCTCACACACACAAACACACACACACACATATATATATATATATATATATATATATATATATATATATATATGTGTGTGTGTTAAAAATGTAAGTAAAAATGTTATATAAAAAAATTAATAAAATTTAACACTTATTTTCTTGCTGTTATAGTTTTTATTATAAGTGTACAAAAAATTATAAAAATATATAAAAAATGATTATAAAAATTGTAAAATGTCTAAAAAATATTTTTAAAAAATGGTAAAATTTGGTAGATGTCTGGGTTAAATTTCTGCCTTGTCGTAACATGACCTGCTGTTGTTGAATGACACTTAGTTTAGTTGATTAACTTAATTAAAATAATACTTTAATCATAGCCTAAACTTTAGTAATTTATTTTTGCTCATTATTATTGCATTTGTTATGAGATAGATGATGTATTTTGCCTGAACTTTGTTAGCCCCTTTTCTTTTGTTTGGCATAGGAGCTTCTTTAGTTTAATTTGGTTTAAACTAGTTGTGTATAATTATTATTCTACTCAAGAATTTCAACAATATCTTCTTTTGATTTGTTTATTGATTTATACATTATTTATTTTACTCAAGAATTTCAACATTATATTCTATTGATTTGTTATTAGCTTAAACATTTATTCTATAATACTAATTCAACATTATCTACTTTTGAATTGTTAATTGGTTTATACATTTATTATTTTACTCAAGAGTTTCAACATTATATTCTATAGATTTGTTTATTAGTTTAAACATTTATTCTATAATACTTATTCAACATTATCTTCTATTGAATTGTTTATTGGTTTATACATTTCATTTTACTCAAGAATTTCAACATTATATTCTATTGATTTGTTTGTTTATTAGTTTAAACATTTATTCTACAATACTTATTCTACATTATCTTCTTTTGAGTTGTTTATTGGTATATACATTATTTATTTTACTCAAGATTTCAACGTTATATTCTTTGATTTGTTATTTAGTTTAAACATTTATTCTATAATTAATATAATACATTTATTAGTGTTTAATTTTATTTTACTCAAGATTTTCTTCTACTGATTTGTTTTATTTGGATCATAAATAGTTCATTTTATATTCTCATTGCTTTTTACTAAGCTACTCTAATACTTGCTATATGTTTTGGTTTTTTATATATTAATTATAATTAACCCAATATGTTGGTTCAATTGAACTTTATCCTTTCTTCTAATCATATCATGAGTTTTAGTAAACCATTTTTAGCGACTGGCAAATTGGCATTTCATACTAATGATGTCAATGCTCGGTACATTGATACTTATTGGGGTATCAATGGATCGTCAAACCGATACCAATCATCCCCTTCCTCTTTCTCTGTGCCCTATTCATGTTATCAAGTCAGGCAAAAGACATTGGTTTTTGATAAATGCTCTAATAAGCTTTGTAAAAGTTGTGCCCTAGCACACAATCCACAAATTCAAGTAAATTCACATAAACAAAAATTCTGTAAAACTTATAATTGCATATACAAAATTACCTGCAGTTGTTGTCATATGGAATATATATAGGACAAACTTCTAATCCACTACATATAAGAATAAATTTACATCGTTCTAATATAAAAAAATATAACACACTAAATAGTCAACCACTAAACATTGAATTTGATCATTTCAAAAAACATAATTTTGAAAATATTGTTATCTCCATTGTTGATATAATTAAATCACCCTCTGAAAGGTTATTTTATGAAAATATATTTATGCAAAAACATAAAACTATTTTTCCATATGGCCTTAATCAAATTTATAAACAGAAAAATATCGTTAAGTTCGATTTTACTGATGTGTCAGCTCATCCTATTTACCCTCAACTAATCGAAGATACTAAAACATCAAAAAGAACTAAAAGAGGTAAAAGTTCTAAAAAAAGAAAGACTTTTGATTGTAACTTATATAAAAATGCTTTATTAAATTTTCAGGAAAGGTTTATTAATGATTATCAATATAAAGAATTAAAAGCTTGGATATTTTCTATCGTTAAAAAACATATCATTAAGCTATATCAACTATTTTTAAGTACTAAAATCAAGAATTATCATTTTCAGCATCTGGTTTATGATTTACTATTAACACGGGCTAATCATTTAAAAATAAACTTATTTAAAAAACATAACATAAGAAATAATACTTATTGTATAATAAATTTTACCAACCCTAAACTAAATAACATAAACTTCAATAGTATTTTTGATAAACTTCATGATATGTTTCCTGTAAATGAAATAAAAGTTAAATGTGCCTTTAAATATACACTGCCTATGGGTAGACGTATATTTAACTATAATCAGGTATCAAAAAATTTTAATCAATCTATAAATTTAAATTGTGTATGTCATCTGCCCAAATACAATAGTTATGCTGACACAGCACATGGTCATGTAATAACAGGCAATTTGGAACTAGTTGATAATTTAGCACTGCGTGAGTTGATGAATTTGGGAATTAAATATAGATTACTTAGTACTTATAATAATAATAAAATCATAAGTTTCTTAAATGCTGATTTAGATAAATTTATCTGTAAAATAGCTATTAATTATTCTATACCTGCAGAAGCCTTCATTCAATGAAAAATTAATTTACTTAAGATAGTACCTTCTAAACTACCAAACTATAGTAATTTCTTTAATAATTCCTATAAACACTTTAAAGAAGCTATAAAAAAATTACAAGAATATTTTATAATCACTTATGCAGATAAAGCAGCCTACAATTATACAATTATTTGTAAAAAATATTTTGCCATTTGTTTAAAAAAACAGCTTGACTATACTGATCTTTTTCAGCCTTTAAAAGAAACTACATGTATTATTATTAAGAAAATTATCGCTAAATATAAACTTCTAGGTATAACATCAAACAACTATCTCTTTCCATATATTACTTAGTTCCTAAATTTCATAAAACACCTATTGCTTTTAGAGCAGTAACCTGTGGATACAACACTGTGCTACTAAAGCAAGTGTAATATTATAAAATTACCTTAAATTAATCTATAAAACAATAACTTCTGGTGTTTGTGGTATAATTGATAATAGCTTTAGTCTAATTAGAAAACTACAAACATTAGATAATTGTAAAACAATAGTAACTTATGATTTTAAAGATTTATTCAATAATATCAATATAACTGATTTAAATAGAATAATTATAAAGTTAGTACAAAAAAATATTCAATACTTAAGCAATGAAATAAATTTAACTCATTTCAATAGGCTCCTAGATTTTGTAACTAAACATAATTATACAGTACATAATAATAGTATATACTTACAGACCAAAGGTGTACCACAAGGTGGAAATGCTTCAAGTATGCTAGCCAATTTATACTTACATTATTTTGAAATTAATAATATAGATAATTGAAATTATAATATATTTAGATATATAGATGATATAATAGTAATTAATAAAAGTTAATCATATAGACTTAAATTTTTACCCTCCTAATCTGGAACTAATACAAAGTAGCCAAAATAATATTAATGTAAACTTTTTAGATATTAACATTAAATTAAATTCTCATAGCAATTTTACTTTTGACTTATATGACAAAAGATCAGACTATGATTTTAATATTGTTAAATTTCAAAATTACCTAACCTGTTTACATAAATCTGTTTTTAATAACATTATTGTAAATCAGTTAGTTCGTATAAATAGGCTTTGTTCTAAAGACAATAGGAATAAGCATATTTTAGACTTGATAGCTGTGCTAACACGTAATTATTACCCCAATAGTCTTTTCAAGCACATAATTGGTTGTTTTAGATTTAATGAATAGTTTGCTCTGTGGCAGTTAATAAGTAAATCATAATAATATGTTTAATTAGAGTAAATAACTACTAAAAATAAAATAAATAAAATCTTAAGTAAAAATAAAAATAAAATAATAATAAATTACTCTTAGTAATAATAATAAAAAAATAATTTAATTTAGGTTTAATTGTCCTAAAACACAGTCTCCATAGTAGGTCAGTTATCTTGCGGTTACCTATTCTTAACTTCCACTCTGTCTAGCACCAGGCTTGGTGTGCTATGGATAAGAAACTCTTAATTCAATTCTACAGTTTCTCATGGATTGTACGGTGTCTAAGTATGTTTATTGTTTAGATCATACTTATCAGAAACAATCCATTGGTTTTTAGACAGTATCGACACCGCTGATGAAAAGATGCTGTCAAAAACCTCTTTCATTCTTATCTTTTCATGTTTTTAGTTCCTGGCTGCAAGTAGTTTTCTTGCTCATACTGGCTTTTCTCTTTCAACACTGTCTTATATATATATATATATATATATATATATATATATATATATATATATATATATATATATATATATACACACACACACCGGGTGCATCATAAATTCATGCAAAGTTCAAAAATTCATAATAAAAGAAGCAATGCTCGGAAAATTTTTCTGTTTGTGCCAATAAGATCAAAGGGACATTGGAATTTTTCCATGTAATAATAAAAAAAAAGCTTCCAAAAGTAACCGATAGAGGGCACTCACGCATCATACTGAGATGTTTTATGCAAATCAGGCAAACTCAAACAGAAAATCAAACAGATCGCAATAACAGGAGACTGTGCATTTATTTTAAAGTAACAGATGTTCAGCATTACTACCAGCACAAGGTAATAGGCAAATGAGGTGCGTCACTAAGCCCATTAGAGCGGATTGTAGCATCGATAGCAGCGACTGTCTGTTGAATGACATTTTTCAATTCCACCAAAGTGGTTGAGGAGCCCCGGTACACATGAGACTTCCCCCCAATTAAAAATTTGCCAGGGTCAAGTCTGGTGATTGTGAGGGCCACTGAACCTTATAACTGTAACTTATAGAACTCGGTCTTCAGTGAAAGATTCCAACAAGAACGTCTTGATATCACTTAAAATGTGGGACGGGGCACCATCCTGCATGAACGGGGCACCATCCTGCATGGGACGGGGCACCATCCTGCATGTGCATTTTATCACAAAAACAAGCAGTTTCCATTTTCAAACAAACACACACATACAAAATATATAAATAATAGAAATAAAAGCTACAGCTTAATAACTAAAGCAGTTAGTTTAAGGCTAAGTAAATCAGTGATATAAAAATGGTTTATTATGCTTCCGTTACAATGCTAAATTTTCTAATTTTGAACTCATCATTGAACATCCTGAGAAAGTTTACTGATGTCTTCAAAATTGTTATTATTGTTCAAGTTAACTTCACATGGACCAACATGCTCTGTGAACACAATTCAAGATGCAGACTATAAAACTTACTATGCAAAATTCATAATTAATTTCCCTGTTTTTTTCCCTTCAGCCTTTTCCCATTAAACTATAATGGAAGATGCTTCAGGCTTAAAGCAAAGTCACCAAAATTGATATAGCATTGAAGTTGCACATTCAGAGAGAAAATAGAATATCTTATTGAGTTTCCATTTGAATGAGATTTTTAAATATATTTAATAATTACATTGTGAAACTAATGATATTACAATTTTAAAAAAAAAGAGAAACATATGAGAGCTATACAGTATGCATCTTGAAATGAAAAATTATAGCATGTGGCTAAGTAAAAGATCATTATCTCAGTTTTAATTCTAGAAAATTCTAGAGTTCATATAAATCCTTCTAAATGAAAAAAAAAAAAGAATTAAATTCATCATAAATGAAAATAATTTCTAAATCAGTTGAAATAAACAGAGAAAAAGTCAAAAACTCCTCAATACAGAAAAAGTTATTTTCTTATGAAATTTCAAAACTTTCATGGAATTCCCCGATCACAGGGATACCCTAGACCAGTGATGTGCAAACTGTGGGTCGCAACCCACTGAGGGGGCCACGAAAAAAGTTGAAGGGGTTACAGATAGTTTGAAGTAAATTTATATCATTGAATTATTTATTTAAAAAATATGCTTTAAATATTCTATAACATAATTCTAATATTTTTATATGATACAATATTGTTATATATGTCAAACAGTCTTGACAGGCTTTACTTATATTGCTCAAATTCACTTCCACCTATCTGTGTGAGAATGGCTTTTCAAAATGAGTTGCTATAAAAACCATACAATGATCAAGACTTAAGCTGGAAGATGATGCAAGAGCTTAACATATTTCAACAAATATTTAATAATTATTCAAGGTCAAGGCTCACTCTTATCATTATTTTTTGCTATTTTAGTTTTGTATAACTAAATGCAGTTTATAATTTACAACATTTCAATATAAATCTTATAATTCTGAAATCATGTTCTTTTACCTAAATGAAATAAAAATACATATTAATATTTCAATATTAAGTTTTGTTCCTACAAGATTTGGCAAAGACAAGTGTAGAAGGTAAGCAAGATATTGTTATTATGAAAAAAAAATGGTTTTGTTGCTATGCAAAGTATAGGCTAATGGCTTATTTGCCAAACGCCTGGCATTTGTGAACAATAAATAACTATGCAAAGTAAATATATTCCCACAATTTACAGTTCATTGATTTTTAAAATAGATTGTAAAAATTTGTTTATTTCTTTTTTCTATTTTTTTTTTTTTTTTTGCTCACATTTTCCTAATTATGTAAAAAATATTTTGCTCCTACCAAAAAATGTTCATTGGGGGTCGCGTGATTTTTTTATTTAAAGAATGTATATCATGGTCAAAAAAAGTTTGGACACCACTGCCCTAGACAAATAATCTCTCAAAGAGGAAAAAGAAAGAGAATGCCTAAACACAGCATGAGAAAAAAATTTTTTAAAGAGAATTATTGTCCAATGTATATTAAATAATAATAAAGTCAAACCTATTTTTGTACGATTTGTTTTATGCAGTATATGAATATGTATCGAAAAAAATTGAAATTATATATTTAAAATTCAAAAAAAGCTTTGATCATGTATATCTGGCTATCACAACATTTACAAGCAGCTGATCAAATGACCATCGTCACAAAAACCTATCACTGACTACATGGTAACAAAAACTCAGGAAAGACATGCATTTCTCCATCTTAAGAAATCAAGCAGCAGTTTTCTGCTACATATATATATATAATGCTATAAATATATATATAATGATCTGCATAACATCTCCAATGTGCAGATAACTAATTAGTCTCATTGAATAAAAAGAAATTTTTAGCATATAATTTGACAATTATATGTGTTAACAATAAAAAAAAATAACAATGCATTACTCTGTGTAATCAGAAAACAGTAATTTCACAAACAGTACAACAGGAATTTTAACATTACATCATCAGTTTCTTACTTCAAATAAAAGTATAATCTTCTTTTGTTTTAAATAATTCAATTCCAATCAGTTAAATGCTTTAAACCAATGAAATTTAAAATAAGTTATGAACTAATAAATTATAGTTTCATCCACATAACAAATTTCAATTTATATTTCAATACATTCTTTTCCTTCTTATAATGGAATACATCCAAGAAAGTCAATTCTCTTTGTCATTCCTTATTTTTGAATTTAAGTTTTTCAAGAAGATTCATAATTAGTTATGTTTCTAGTTTATTTTATACTTTTCTCTAAAATAGTTTGATTTCTCTTCTTAATTTTTTTTGGTTTCATTAATGCTTTGAAAATATTTAGTATTTTAAGGTTTGTACTATAAATTCATAGTTTTTAAATAATACTTTTGTTTTAGCTTTTCTTATTTCACCTTAAATTTTGAGGTAGATTATTAATTTTTAAGTACTTTGAAAATATTTTTATGTTAAGATTTGTTTTTTTAATTGCTTTACTTTAATTAATTTTTTAATATTTTCCTGCATTAAATTGTTTTCTTACAACATTTCCAATTTTTGCACTAATCCTTTCTCTAATTTTTTCCCTACTGAAACTAGTTTTCAAGGTTTTAGTTATGGAAGGGAAAAAAGAGCAGATAAACATTCTTTAGGTAATCAGGTAATACTTTCAAATTTTATCTCCTAGCTACTCACTTTTTAATTAAAGAGTCAAAAAATTTTCATTAATAAAATATGTTTAACAAATTTTAATTTAAAACAATTACATAAATTTGAATATTTACTTACTACAAAAAAATAGGAATGCAGAAAAAATTATCAGAAAAATAGAATAAAAAAATACTGACTGTAGATTTTTTAAAAATGAAGTGTGAAGTCACACTGCTAAATTTCTTTAACTTTAATTAAAAAGTGAACATAACTATTAACAAACACCCTATTTAAAATTGATTACTTCCTAAAATTAATGACATAAGAGAATTATTTTTTATAAGTACATTAGAATGTCAAACGGTTGTTATGAATTTTTTAAATATAAAAAAAAGTATCAGAAATGCGACGTGTATAATAAAATTTGACCAGTTCAAAAGCAAAGGCTCTCCTGCACTCCACGAAATAAGCAAAAATAATTGCCGTAAAATACAGAGTTGCCAGAGTGAAATATGTATTGCCTTTTTTGCTTGAAAATACTTGCATACGTTAAACACAGACATGATAATTTTCACTAACTTAAAGAAAAGTTAAACATTATTCAAAATACATTTCCGTTGATTTAGAGCGACAAAACCACTGGAGTTTTGCTATTTACAATTTTTAAACGATTTCTCGTTTATATATTTAATGAAACCAAAGCTTCTTTGGTCCTGATCAATATTGAACACTCACAATCTACTGGGAATTAATAAACATTTACATACATGATTTCTCAAGGGAATAGTAAATTTTTATAAGCAGTTTACAGTAATGAAAACATTTTTATAAACACATGTAAACACTTTACTTACACAGCGTTCAAATGTCTGACTGACTGCCGAAAGGAAATGCAGATTTACTGCTTTAAATAAATTGAGTATTTCGATCGCTACAAAGTATAACAGCATATCATGTTGCCACAGAAATTTTCCTAAACCGTGAATTAGTAGCAGGTTATTTTACACGCGACTGATAACTGTGACTATTTTGCTTGGCAAAAACACTAATTTTTATTTTCAACTAATTTCTTCAATTTTATATTGTTTGCGGAGGACTTAAGCTGGTGTTCCTGCTTATCAAAATGGAATGCAAAGCGCCCAATGGAAGAATTGGGCTCTTATAACATCTTACAGTAGTACCTGGCGGGGGCGGGTCATCGACCCCGCCCACGCCAGGTACTCTGTCAACTACATGACTTCGACTCTGACTGACTAATATATTCCTAGTATTTCATATATTGCCTGCAACTGTTTGTATTCTCGAAATTCGCTATCGTGTGAACCAAGAAACCTATCTTTGTAATAGAGTACTCTTAATCCAAATTAACTTTTCAAACGTCCTATTTGCATACTGCTAGGTTTGACTTTGTGAACGACTAGTTAAACAGAATTAATCCAGAAGAAAATTTTTACTTTTAGAACTCACATTTTATGAATGGCAGTTTGCAAAGTCGAGCAATCGTGTTTAAAAAGTTTTTCTTGAAACCAAGCGCAGGTGTTAAAAGGGACATTTTATTATCTGTTACCGATCACAGTGTAGGAGTTCATAAGTTAAATGGCAACAATATGACGTAACCACCTACGCTAGAGTGAACCACGTTTGAAGTAATAGTTAAATGTCTCATCATTGTTTGTTTGACGAGGAATTTTCATCATTCCTCGCCAAAGTTAAAGATTTGAGAGTTTGTAAACAAGTAAGTGTTTCTTATTTTCTACTATGATTAATATTATGTTCTACTTGTTATGTAAAACGGAGAACACTGGTCTTTCCGCGAACGCTGTTGTTGTTTCGAGCTAAAGCTGTAGTAATCGGGAAGAAAAAAAATCATCATAAGTGCTGGTAAATGTCTTACGAGGAATCGCATTCCGTAATAGACTAGTTTAATTCCAGTCTATGCATTTCCTGCAAATCAGACTAAATTTACTTTATTTGCAGTTTCGTGTCGTTGGTATATTAATCAGTATTCTAATTGTACACATGGTTTAACGATTTAGTATGTTCATAATTATTATTTAGATAACTTTTAGAATCTAATATAAGTCTTATAGCTTTGTTTAAATACAAAGCCATGGATTTTACATAAACCTGGTATGTTGTATTGTTGAGGAGAACACATTTCAAGGAACTGTGGTTATTTTGTGCATGTATTTTAAATTTATGTTAAAGTAAATGATTGGTTCACTTGCTAGAATATATTCAATACATGTGAAGCATTTTCAAGAGCAATTTTCATTAAATTGTATTGTGTACCTTCATGTTACTAAACTTGATAATGTGAGCCAAAAGGTAGTGACATTTTGAATCAGCCTGAATATTTTACTGTCTTTTCTCAAACTTTATTTATATAAAAGGAACGATATAATGCAGTTGGTTTGTCTAATCTATCCTGGTGATTTAGGGAAGTTTTTGGTGACTTTTCACCTTGAAAGCCAGCCCTGTACCTATATTTCATTTGTGCAAAAGATGTTGATTTCTGCCTTAGACATATAAGGCAGTTTTTTTTTATTTATCTTTTTAACAAAAGTACTGTTTTTTTTTTTTTTTTTTTTTTTTTTTTTTACCATAAGACTCACTGGACGTTAAGATGCACCTCAAATTTATGGGAGGAGTTTTAGAAGAGAATATTTTATATATTGTTAGATATATAAAGATATTTTCAATTTCTTGCTTAATAAAGGTAAAAAATATATAATAATAATATATATAAAATACATATATATATCAAACTATTCATTTTATCTTAATGTTACCTTCAGATCATAAGAGGCACACCAATTTTACGTCTTTATTTTTTTTACAAATGTGTATTTTTTTGTCTGAAAAATGCAATAAGCATATTTGGAGCTTTGTTGATAAATACAACATGCTTGCACTTTGTCTGGCAGTAAAGCTGAATAAAAGCTTTTATTTTATATAAAAAAATGTTTATTATTAATATACTTTTTTGTGAACAATATTCTTCACGAGAATAAACAATGGGGAAAAATAACCTAATTGTGATCTAAGACACACCTTGGAAATGTTGTTTTAATTTTTTTCATCTTTGACTGATCTTCAACTAAAACTTTAAATAAAATAACCTGTCCTTTTTAATTAAGAGTCAAAACAACTAACTACAACCTCAAATTAAACCCCTAAAAATTTACTACACTCTAAATGGGCAACATTTTAATTCAGTCTAATTTAATCTCTGCAAATAAAGCAAAACTAATATTAAGTAAAATCTAATGAAATTATCTCTCTCAGTCTAATAAAATCCATACAATATAAGTTAAGTTTTGAATAACATTGAGAATATCTTAACAAGTAAATATCAAAAGTATATATATTAATGTTTTGCTAATTATAATATATAAACTAGAGAAAATTTACCAGTCAAATGTTTCTTGTGCTAATTAATCCAAGTTACATTGCATTAACCATATTACATCCATTTTATATTGCTACAACCCATGTGATGCATCACCATTGAGCTGTACACCCATATGGTGCAAAATGAGTCATGCCTCAAAGGTTAATAAGAAATTGCCTTGGTTATCAACTGCTACATTAAGGAATCCTAAGTAAGAAAATAGGCTTATTTTTTTGAAAAGATGTTCTTAGAAAAAATTATTCATTGATTTCTTTAGAAAAAAGGTTTTTAAAAATATTTTCATCAATCATAGTTTAGCAGATATAAAAATTGTTTAAAGCTATTAAGTGTGAAAATACTTGGTAAACCTAATTTAAAACAAGCTATTTAGAGGATACATATTTCAGGAGTCTGAAATATATGACTCCTGACGAAAATGGTTTAAAAATCTTAACATTTGCAACCAAATATTACCATAAACCAAATAAAACTAATTAATTAGTTTTGAATTTTTTAAAAACTATTGAGGGCTTAGAAATTCAATCATTTAACTGGATTCATTTATTTTATTTTATTTTTTTATTTATTTTTTTTTAATTTCAATGTTCACTTATCTGTACTTTCTAAATTTATTTGAAAATGATGATTTTCTACACTTTTTATATTTTTGATGAGATAAAATCTTCATTTGATCAAATAACATTTTTATGAAATAAAACAAATTTTAGTTCATTAAATCATTTTAATTTTTACTTGATATGCAGAGCATTTAACATAAATATTTAATATAGATTGCTAATGTTAAACATTGGTAATTAATTTTTACAGCTAAAATTATTATCAGAAATATGTTGGTATTCTTGGTTTTCCTGGAGATCGTTAGAAGCCTATTAGAGAAAACAAGACAAGTAATAGGCCTTTTAATATCTGTTTTAATCATTTTAATTAAAGCTATTTTATTATCAAACCTTTTAGCTTTACAAGGTAGCCTAATGGTAGTGTGTTGGGCTTGGAACTTGGGATGTCCGGTTTGAATCCCAGTGAATGCTATTAAATGCCTTTGTGTCTATGCCAGATATGGGCATGTTAAATTATAGATCTATGTGGTCAAAGAGGGTGGGAGAAAGTATGATCCCTCCAGATATTGTCTCTGGGGGTGCTTATGCAAAATTGAGGTGACACCAGGGGTTGGTGTTGGTTCATCTATATGGTGCTCCCAGTGAAAGCAACGAATAATAACAGGCATTAAGTGTTAATGTTTTAATTGCCCAGTGCTCTGCATTGGCAAACACCTTTTATGTCTAAATAACATTATATTAAGCTTTTTGAAGTTCACTAAAGGAGAAATACATTTATCTTGAATTCTTTTCAGAATTGTTCAAATATAGCTTTTAAATGATATTTTTTGTTTAGAGTAAAATATTTGCAAGTTAAATTGTTACAAAGACTATTTCAGATCTATGTTTATTCTTATAAATAGCAAAAATTTTTGGGTGTTTCATTTGTAAAGTTTTTAGTCATTTTGGGTTAGAAAAAAATTTCCTGGTATATATAAGAATAAGATTTTTCACATCCCATACTGGAAAAATTTTGGTAATTTTGTCAAAACTTTTATATTGATAGAAAGTATGATTAATTGCATCTGTATTGTTATCTCATAGAAGAATATTGTTTTCTTATTAACATAGGTGTAAATTTACTTTTGTATTCGTAAAAGTGTTATATGAATATAATATCAAAGCAAGGGTATAGAATGTTTTCAATTTGATAAATTTGATGTTCTTGTTTAGTTGATATGATACTGTTGTCATTTTCTTTTGCAGTTTCTGGAGGCATGAATGCTATTATAATAACTTACACCTTATTTGTTCTCATTTTCTTTTTTAAAAAAATTATCAAATATTTTATCAGTTTTTGACATTAGAACTTTCATTTTCTGGCAGAGGAACAAAAGGAATGTGTAGTAGTATAGAGAATAATTTTTGTTATATTATGACAGTGAAATAGCGATTATAATTTTCTGTTGTCAAACAGCATTTCAGACTAATTTATATATATATATATATATATATAACGTATTTGTATATTGCATATTAGTAGCTATTAAATATATGCACATATTTTGAGATTCTAGATTGTATAAAGTTACATGAATAAATCCATTGAACTAGTATGAAGAGATTATAACTCATTGTATTTCCCTCACTGCTTTACTCTGCATACAATTTTTTTATTTTTATATATGCACTGAAATAATTATGAGCTTAGTTATGAACCCCTGTATATATTTTATGACATGGAAATTTCAATGTTATGTTAGTGTAAAGATAGAAATAAATCTAATCCATTTCTACCTATAATGTAAAAATTTTTCTGAACCCATATTATGGAACACTTTATTAAAAAAATCATATTGAAATCTACAGAAATGTAATGAGAAATAATTCTAGTTTTATACTGGTTGTATAAAATGAAAATCCGCTAGTTAAAATATGTATAACCATTTCTGAGTTAATTAAATGTATGTTTGCTTTTTTTCGATCTGTTGAATTTATTGTTTTATAAATTATATTTTCGTTTGATTGTGATCACGTTAAAAGTATCAAATCTTATTATTTTAAATTTCAAATCAAAAGTCTTATAGACATCTTTTGCTACTTAAAGCATTTGTGACTCGAAGCAGCAGAAAACTGTTTTGAAAGTACTTTTCAAGCTGTAGTCTTTTAAGATGTGAGCATTTCAATTTTAAAATGCACTAATTTTGAAAAAACACTTTGGGAAAAAAGTATCTTTTGTGATTCCCAAAAACAAGAAGTAGCCTGTTGTCATCTTTTGTTTGAAACTCAAAACTTCGTGGAAAAGATTTATCAGAACATTGAATAAAAAATATTCATGGAATATATCAGGTTTTATTAAAATTGTTATGGATAGAGAGCATTGTTTGGGTTATTTGGGAACTTATTTAATTGCAAATCTAGTTTTAGAAGATACCATTCAAATTCCCAACAAATTGTTTACTTCAGTCAGAATTTTAAGGATGCTTTCAAGAGACACAGCTCAACATTGACTGTTTTTGTTGATCAGTATATGATAGGGTCTGACAACTTAAACTAATCCAAAAACTTCACATTCTTGGAGTTACAGGAAATATTCTTTGATTAAGTAGTTTATCACCTAATGATTTATAAGGATGCATTATTGTGAGGGTATGTCTAAACAGACATACCCTCACAAGAGGGTATGTTTCAAACAGACAGTGAGGTCACAGTGAGGGTATGTTTCAAACAGACAGAAACAGAACTTCCTTAAGGGGCAGAATCAGCCCTATTTTATTTATTGTTTACATCAATGATCTTCTAGAGACCTTGACTTCTGATCATTCTACACTCTTTGCAGATGATCTGCTCTGGTGCAGTACACCAAAGAACCAACAGCAACACTTGATAGTTAATCTCAACCATACTCTGGAGAGACTTGATGTTTGGTGTATAAATAATATGATTATAAATATGGACAAGATGAATTGTTAACTTTTTACCTTCAATAGATAACAGTTTCATTCATAGTTATTTTGTAATGGTAATTGTATTACTGAGGGTTACAATACCACTTCTGTAGGTTATATGTTGGACTCTTGCATAAAGGGACTCTTGTCAAAGAAAAGACTGAGCAGAGACTCCTAATTCTGAAGAGGTTGGTCGGCTCCAAATGGGGTTGTAATAGAGAAACTTTTGTTATCACTTATGAAATGTATATTAAACCCATTTTCAGCTATTGTAATGAAATTCTTGTGACTACTTCTACTAATACAATCAACATCTTAGAAAAATTTCAAAATCAAGCTCCCCATCTTATTACAGAACCAGTTAGGACCATTCCCATTATGGCTCTGCAATTATTGACCAATCTAACCCTTATGAAAAAATGCCATTGATAAAAATGCCGGAATTTGTTCATTTGTTACAGAAGCTCTGTAGGCTTCCAAATGACTTTTGAAGAAGGTTCAACTTTAAAGGATGTAGAATCCTGAAAACCTAACATGGTTTTAACTAGACTAGCTATCGTGTAATAAAGGACCTTGGTATTATTTGGGAATCTGACCTTCCGGTTGGTCCATGTTGTCTCCTTGACTTCTGTGACATCCACATATACCCTGACTTAGATTTGAAAACAGATAGAAATAAAATGAACAGTCTTCCGATTCATGCAATCATCCTTGAGATAATTGAAAATAGGTATCCTAATGGGCAATGGACTCATGTGTATACTGATAGATCTATGCTGGAAAGAAGTGCTAGAGCTGGTGCAGGAATATACAATGAATATTTTGCATTTTATAAAGCAGTTGGCAAAGATACAACTATTTTAAATTCTGAAGTGGAGACTATTTTTAAAAACCTTAAAACAGGTACTGTCTCGTAAGCAGAGCTTTACCAGGGTTGTAATTTTGTTTGATTCTAGAGCTGTTCTGTAAATTATATCTAATAATAGAGCATGTGACTCAAAATGAATTTATGAATGTTGATCATTACTGAACTCTAGCTGATTCTGTAGTGCTACAGTATATCCCTGCTTACTGTGGTGTGAAGGGAAAGGAAAATGCAGATTTCTTAGTGAAGAAAGGTACCGCCATCCTACAAAAACCAAACTCAATGATGACCTTCCATTTTGTCAAACTTCTAATTAATTTTGAACTTGGAAAAAGGTATAAACATGAGATGACTAATAAAGCTAGGGAGTGTCTTACTGTACCAAGATCTCCAATTCTGGGTTTTCCTCAAGTTCTGCTGTTACCCTGTTTAATCTTACTACTGGACACAATTGCCTCAATGCCCACCTTTTAAAAATAGGACTTAGGGACTCACCTAATTGTTCTTTATGTAACTCTGAATGACCAATGAAAGGATTACATTTAGACATTTGTGCAGCACTGAATGGTTTTGGTGTTATTTTTCAGAGATTTTTTTTTTTGGGGGGGGGGGGGGCAAGAAGGCCAATGATTTGATTGTCAAATGCCCAGCATTTGTAAATAAAATAAATTTTTAATAGCATGTTTGTGTTTTGTTATTTTGCATGAGTATTCTTTGTAAATGGACTGGATAGCTTAATATTTGATTAACTTCTATATTTTTCTCTCTTTACAGGTGTTCTGTTCTACTGTGCCTTCCAGATTTTCATTCGGATCTTTTTGTAGAACAGTGTGTAACAATCAGGAAATAATACATCAAAACCAAGTTTTAATGATTCATGAAGGAATGACATATACCAAACTAAAGATATATTCATTAATATGACTAGATGACTGTTCTTTTGCTAAAAATGTTGACTCTCCAAGAGTATTGTACTCCTCAAGGAATTTGACATCACAAGATTAATTTCCAGTAAAATGACTAGAAATTTTCTGCTTGCTTTCATATATTAATTCTTCAGTTTCCTTTACGTGCACAGAAAGTATACTATTCAGTTTAAAAGTGGTTTCATCTGTCTTCATCAGAAAATTGCATCTAAACAGAACTCTGTGAAACAACCTGTCTCTTTTCAGTTCCAGATTATATTCTGATTGTATTTCAAAATATAAAAGTCAATTGTATATGACATTCTGTTTAATCAAGTGCAAAGAAAATTCAATATTGGGATTTGTATGAAAACATTTTTTGTAAGAACTGTGTGAATGGGAAAAGTATTTTGTACATCACTTTTGTAAATTTCAAAACGTTTCAGGGATACAGAAAAATAATATTTTGTATTAACTATTAAACTTCAGTTCAGGGGTTGGTCATTTTAGCATACCTTTCTTTTAATTTAAAATTGTTTTACATATTTTACTGTAAAAAAATTCATAATAAGTCAACTATAAATTAATTCCATTTTTATATACAACTGAATGCTGTCCAAGCAATAACTTTGAAATATTGCTCTATAGAGTTTGGTGCTGCAATTTGTCGTATGACTTCTTGTTTTCCTAATTTACATGGCTGATCAGCAGGAGTTTTCAGAATTTTTTAATGCAACTCTTTCTGCCCCTGTCAATGGCGAAAATGATTCTAATATGGATGATCCAGATACTGAGACATTAGAAGGTAATCCTTCTTTGAAAGAAGATACTCACTCTCTTACTGAAGATGACAAAATTTTAAAATGTTATGAGTGCGGGAAAGGTTTTACTCGATTACAACACTTAAAAAGACATCATTTAACCCACTCAGATGCTAAACCTTACACCTGTACTGAATGCATGAAACCATTTTCTCGGCAAGATAAATTAAAAGAACACCTTCGCACCCATTCTGGAGAACATCCTTTTGTTTGCAGTACCTGCAATAAAGTATATACTGAGCAAGGCAGTTATAGGAGACATCTACGTACCCATACGGAGAAAAAACCTTATTCCTGTAATGTGTGCAAGAAAGAATTTTTTAGGTGGGATAATTTCAAAGGTCATCTTCACACCCATACTGGAGAGTATCCTTTCACATGCCACATTTGTAAGAAAGGATTTTCTTTCCAGAGCACTCTAAATACTCATCTACGTAGACATACTGGAGAAAAACCTTTCATCTGCAGTGTGTGTATGAAAGCTTTTTCTGAGGTAAGAAGTTTAAAAGAACATTTACGTACTCATACAAAGGAAAAACCTTTCGTCTGCAGCATTTGTAATAGAGGATTTTCTGAGATGAGAAGTTTAAAGGATCATTTGCATACTCATTCTGACGAAAAACCCTTCAACTGCTCTGTATGCAACAATGGGTTTTCTCGGCGAAGCAGTTTGAAAAATCATATGCGTATCCATGCTGGAGATAAACCTTTCATCTGTAGTTATTGCAAAAAAGGATTTTCTGACCAAGGCAGTCTAAAGAGTCATCTAGTTACTCACAGTGAAGAGAAGCCTTATATCTGTGATGTTTGTACAAGAGGATTTGCTCGGCTTCAGAGCTTAAAGGAACACGTTCGCTTACATACTGGGGAAAAACCTTTCATCTGTAGTGTTTGTGAGAAAGCATTTTCTCGTCAAGATAAACTAAAAGAACATTTTCGCGTTCATTCAGGAGAAAAACCTTTTGCCTGTGGCCTTTGCGAAAAAGGATTTTCTGATCGTGGCAGTTATAAGAGACATCTACTAACTCATACAGGGGAAAAACCTTACATCTGCAGTGTATGTACAAAAGGGTTTGCTCGGCTTGGACGGTTAAAGGAACATGTTCGCAGACATTTAGGGGAAAAGCCTTTCAACTGTAGTGAATGTGAGAAAGATTTTTCCAGTCAAAGTGATTTGAAAAGACATCTCCTTACCCATTCAGGGAAGTAAATGTATATCTGCAGAGTTTTTTTTTTGGGGGGGGGGATTATCAGAGTAGTTTAAGAAACCTCATTCTTATTACATTAAAATAAGGCACTACAAGTTATAAACCAAGAAACAATTGTTGGTTGAAATTTTATTTTATGTGTGGATATTGTTTTGTATCAAATGTGTATTATTTAAAGTTTGTTTAATGGTATGATTATTTATTGTAAATCTTTGTATTTAAGGTTTAGTCCATGTATATCATTGTGATGAAGGGTTGTAAAAAATAAACATTGACATGATAAATATTTCCTAGTAACAGAGAGTGTGAGATTACATTAAAAGGCTTAAATATTTGCTGAAAAATATCTTATTCAAAGTTGTTTTCTTGCTTTTGATGCTCAAAAGGACTATATAATATATTCCTTTCTTGGGGAACACTAAATTTTCTGAAAAGTTGTATTACATGAAAATTTCTTAACTGTATAGTTATTTTCTGAAAAATGTCAGGGTAAGTAGTAAAAAATAAAATATATGTTGTGAAACATACTAAATTTGTTTGAGCAGTGTTTCTTAAAGTTTTTCGCATGACTGCCTCCCTCCTCCCCCACAATCCAATTAATATTTAATGAATTAAATTTTAAACTTTAATGCTTTTTTAAAATAAGCTTCTATTTTATACAAAAAAAATATTTTACAAAATTATGCATTATATATGAATTATGTATAGGGATATGATTAATGAGAACTATGCTATGACTTCTTTTCCACTTCAAGCACATTGTCAGTAAGGAGCCTCCGTAAATCATTTTGTTTGTTAGCTGTCAAATTTTTTTTGTCTGAAGATGATTTGAAATCTGCTTTCTAACAAGTATGGCGAATTCAGAAATTTCTCAAAGGCTTCAGATTAAAAGTTTTCAATTGAGTGCCACAACTGGAAATGTAAAACCATTTCTTTAAGTCGAACTTTGGTCAAATTCAAGAGGATTGCTAGAAACGAGGCACCATTCATAGCATCCTCTTGATTTTCAATGGCCACATCCCAGCTGAGGTTTTTACAGTCACTAGGTGGCATTAGTGTCCACTTTTGGAATCTCTGGTTTAGCAGGTAGTGAAGGATACAGCAGATTTATGATGATATGTTGTAAAATTGTTAAGAATGATTACTTGTTGTATGCCATTGAATCTTCTGTTCGACAAATATCAATACCATTTGTAAACTCTCTAAACCAGGGTTTCCCAAATTGGGCAATATCGCGGGGGACGGGAAATTTAAATTCAAACTCAGCTTCCACCAGTTCTAGCTGCAAAAACACATACCGATGCTTTATCCTCGATTATAGGCTATTATGCAAAATTTTATAATTGCATTTCCTGCATCCTGTTTAGTGGAGCATGGGTTCACTGTAGTCACAAATCTGCTTACTAAAAACAGAAACCGACTCCAAATAGCTAATCGTGATGATTTAAAAAATGCTGACAAAACGAGAGCCGAATATTTATAAAAGGATAGCAGTGCACAAAGTTCAACCTTCTCATTAGGATTAGTTTTAATGTTATTCATCATTTTTATTTTATTATTATCCTTCATTATCTTTATTATCTTTGTGTAATGCGAATGTTACTATGGTTGGTTTTAATAAATAATTGTAGAATTTCAAACTTCAAGGTAGCTTATTTACATCTTTCTTTACAGTGTTGAAGGACATAGGTAGATAGATATACATACATTAAAGGGCGAAAATGTATCACTGCATCTCTTTGCTCACTTAACCTGCACTGGTCGTGTTTATAAAATTGCAGACCACTATCTTATTAAGGATTTAGTTTTTCTATTTGCAAAAATAAATATTTATTAAAACAGTAAGTTAAAGACGATAAATGTAAATGAAAACCAATGTTTTTAAAAGAATTTTATATACGTTTTTTACAATAAAATAATTTAAAGCAAATGAAAAAGAAAAGGGAATTTCTATAAGCAATTTTTACAATTGGATTAATAAAAGTAAAGCAGATTCCAAAGAAATGTATTTTTATTAGCAATTTTTACAAATTTGGTGAAAGGCCAATCGGGTGTTTTGGTATAAATCAGTTTACTGTAAAAGAATGATAGCAACTGCAGGCTTTTTTTTTTTTTTAGTGTGTGTGTGTTAGTGTTAGTTAGCTATGATACATACATACATAAACACTTTGAAATTACTGACATCTGATGGGTATACAGAGCAATCCATTAATACACAAAATGTAAACAAAGTGCTATTGGCGTCTGTGAGACGCCGCGCGACCAGTGCAGGGTTAAAGCTAAGTGTCCACTTGTGACAAAACAGAAACTGATTTTCTGTTTTGTCACAAGTGGACTCACGGAGACTAACTACTCACATCCATTTGTGAGTAGTCTCCAGACTAGACTCACAAATGGATAAGGGCCTGAGAGCAGCCTCGCTGACAAGCAGCTGCAAGTATCAGAGATTGCACCTATCACAAGTGAACATGCTCATTCCTGCTCTCATGACTTAGTCTCCAGTCTTCCCATCATTGTTGGAAGATTTTTATCAGAGCTGGGACTTCATTTCATTCTCTTATTTAATTTTTATTTTTATTTCGTAATAAATATAAATCGGTAAATAATTTTTCAAAATGAGCGAAAAGAAGGTTGTACCAGATAAAAGAGAGTGGACTGATGATGAAGTGTTGGAGTTAAGGCTGCTATGTACTAAGAAAAAAAATCGTATTTCCCTTTTCCTCTTCTTGAAGACTCTTGTGGTGGGAGGAGTACAGTTGACAGTTCGGGAATTCCACCCCCCTTAGGATTGACATTTTGAGGGATTATAATAGCTCTCTCTCTATAGGGGGGTTAAGCGCTGCCCCCAAATTTTTTATTTAAAATATATTTTGTCAACTATTTACAGGTACATAAATGCTGATAATAAAATAAAATTGGTATTCTCAGATAACCTGAACTTTTCTGCAAAGTGCTACAGGATTCATTTTATAAATTTCGTCCACCGAAGGAATTTATGAGTGTTTAAAGCACATTTTTTTTTTTTTAATTTCCAATGGCAAAGGAAAATGACAAACTCTTACAAGTTAACAAGATTAACAAGGAACAAGAAATATAAAAAAAGGGAACAGTAAGAGAAAAAAGTCAATGTCCCATTAGCAGATGTCGTGTTGTAGAACACTCAGCCTAAATGAAGCCCCACATAGGTGATCTCGCTTAGAGTGACGCTGCATGCCGAAAAGTTGTAGATCTTTTAGCCGTAAAAAACGTCCGGGGTGCACCACGTGGAGGTAGATCTACATTCGCACCGTTTAAAGCACATTATACCAGATTTTTCCCCGATTAATTTAAATTTTAAAATATTAATTGTATTTGTTTAAAAAAATTAAAAATGTACACAAATGTAAAATTTTTTTCTGTATGACGGAGTACATTTTTAAAAAAAAAATCTTTAAATCCAAGTCGGCAATCTGTGGACAAATTTTCTCCATAGGTTAACATTGAGGTGAGCGAATCCAATGGGGTTAGTACATAGCAGCCTTAATCCATCTTTATGAGGAACAGGAGTTTTTATGGAGCATGAAACATAAATTATACAGGAATCGCGATTAAAAAAAAATGAGCAAGTTCGAAGAATGTGCGACAAAATTTAAAAACTGTGATGGTTATTTTCTTTTGTTTCCCTCCCTTCAGTTGTTAGTTGGTACTTTTAGCGTATTATTCGTTTATTTGTGAGCCTATTACAGCTATGTTTTGTAGTGCTGTACAATAAATAAAATTTTGAGTTTTATTGTACAGTCACAAAGTTATTTTGTTAGGTCAAAAACTTGGATCTACGTATGCAGTTTGTAGTATTGATAATAAAATTAAGCTGGAGGAAAAGATGCATTCATTAAAAAGAGAAAAAAAATAGCTAAAATATGTAGCGGGGCTTTACTGTACTTGGATATGTTTACCTGAAGCCAGAAAACGAAGTGTGACCATTAATCTGTCATTAACCTTTTGCTTACGGGACCTATTTTTCCTATTCCCTCTTTAGAAATTTCCTACCCCCTTCGTCAGAACGGCCATTAATGGGTTTATATATATATATATATATATATATATATATATATATATATATGTATATATATATATATATATATATGTATATATATATATATATATATATATGTATATATATATATATATATATATATATATATGTATATATATATATATATATATATATATATATATATATATATATATATATATATATCTGTATGTATATATATATATGTATATATATATATATATATATGTATATATATATGCATATATATATATGTATATATATGTATTTATATATATATATATATATATATATATATATATATATATATATATATATATATTCTTTCTTGGGCCCGTATTCTTGGGATACATGCTATCCCACCCCGTAAGGAAAAGGTTAACAGGAATTGCATCATGTAATTTTGTATCTTGCTTGACAGTCTGGTGGTTTACTAAATTTAGAAGCAGTTCAAAATTGCACTGCAGACATCCGAATAAAATTTCTGAACTGTTGTGCATCCCGCAACTCATTTACAAGTGTTGAACAAGCTTCGAATTCAATTCGTCGATCCGCCCATTTTCTTACCCAACAATCCTTTTTTTTTTTTCGCAATTTTATGCGCAATTATAAAAGATAGGGTCTTACGCGAGTCCATTTGGAAAGGAAAGATAAAAATAAACAAATTACGATCAAATCACACAACTGACTGCCAGTTGACTCTCAGTCCACACGAAATGTTCCTGATCACGAGACTGCAGCGACTGACGAGTCTCACGAAACTGTCTCGAGAGCGTAAGTGATCTCAAATGGAGAACCTCCTGAGAATAATCTCGAGATTTTCTCTCGAGAAGTTAAAAAATTTTCCAGATAGGCCCTGAGCCATTTTTTTCCCTGAAAAGGGGACAGTAGGTCAAATAAGTTTTGGGTCCCCTGCTCTAAACTGTGTAAATTGCATCGTAAATTGATATTTTTAAACGATTAAAATTTTCTCAAGTAATGCTATTATGTCTAGAGGTTCATAAGACATGGATGCACGGAGCGAACTAAAGTTATGTATCGGAAATTCCTTGATTTTATATTGACTACAGTTGTGCATTACAATATTATATATATATATATAGAGAGAGAGAGATAGATAGATAGATAGATATTTTTATCATTACTCTTGGTCTGTGTTGTCTTGGTAAAATTGCAGAACTTCTTCATTGCTAATTAAAGAAGTTTCAAACAGCAGCGTTTATTGTGCATACTAAGTTGTGATTAAAGTGCATAAGCTGCGCCTTTATTGACTGAAATCATCATGCCATTTTTTGCAAATGAATTTACAGGTTTAAGTCATGGAGATAGTGACGCAGTTTGAGGGGTGTGCCGTGTAATTTATGTCTTTTAGTTGACAATAAAGAGTACTAAAATTGTGTAAAATTTCTAGCCACTTTTCATTTATACGCCGCTTACCGAATCATTCAGTTTTTCCTCCTAAATGTTTTGATGGTTGAGACTTACATACATATCCAAAATAGTTTACAATGTATTTAATTAAATGAAATTTTAGTAAAAAACGTTACCAAGAAGTAAAAAAATATACTAACAAGCGCTTTTCTCCTGATTTGTGGTGCGGAACCATCCACACCACAAATTAATAGGCCATTATTGGAACCAACACTGCTCCGTGAGGGGACATGTTTTACACGAATGTGTATAGTTAGTACAAAACTGACTACTTAACGGGACAGGTCTCGCAACAAAGTCAAGCTTGTTACATAGGTTGGGACCTTGCAGTTCTAACAGATCGCGCTGAGGTAGTTAGAATGCCACGTTTAATAGAGCACGCGCAGAATTATAAACAAACAACCTTTGAGCAGGTTGTTCGCGCACTGGGAGGTGGCAAATGATATTGGTGATTATATTAGTCTTTAACCCACCACACGCTCTCTAATTGGCTCTTAAAAAATGACTAATTAATTAAAGTTTTTTTTCCGCGATAAAGATTCAGCATAAGATATCCAGAAAAAAGGCGTGAATATCACTTGAAAGTACAAAATCCCTTATCCAGGTTGAATACAGATCAATTTTTAGCTGAGCGGCAAAAATCGCACTGCTTGTAATATTATCCACCCCGTGATGTCAGAAAGTTATAGGTTTGGTTTGGAGCGCCACGGTCAACTTTACAGCCAAAGTCCAAAGTCTGGCCATTTCGGGTCGGTCCATTCGCGATGCGCCCGACAATCAGTGGCTAGTTCATGAATTGTCAAAGAAAAGGTGGCCAAAGCTAGAAGTTTTGCGAAGCTTGTTGCGAAGTTTTGTGATCATGCAGTTGCGGGAGTTGATCATAGCACTTCTAACTCATATTATAACTATTGTGAAAATCCCTTTAGTTGAGTCAAAGTAGAAAAATGAAAATTTTTCTTGGCCAATTCCCAAACAGGCCATTGATTGTCAGGCACAAAGTGAATTGACCGGCCAAAGCCCGAAGTAGTCGTCCATTCTCGATTATTTCGGGCTTTGGCCTAGTGACTTGACCAAAGCAAGAAGAGGCCAGCCATTTCGCGAATTGGTCAGACTTCGGAATTGGACGTTACATATACATCTCGATCGTAATGAATAGCAATCATAAGCATAGGTTTGATTTCGTTCTTTGTTATACTTGCCGTTAAATCCATTGGAGACAATACAGTCCCATATGCAGATTAAAGGTTTTAACGATGAGAGAGTACATGCATCGTGCACTTTCCGACATCTTACGCACCGACATGATTAGCCTTATTGGATTCGCTCAGCTAATTGTTAACCCGTGAAGAAAATGTGTCCAATGATTGTCGACATGAAGTTAAAGATTTTTTAAAAAATTGTTCTCCGTAATAGAGAATTTTTTTAAAAAAACTTTGTTGTCTTAACCCTTTCAGGGGCACAGCGCAGAATTTTTTTTAACCTAAAAAATCTTCAAATTTTTTCCAATTACAGGTTTTAAAAGGATTTTTACTTCTTTAAACTGATAACAGATGGCAGCACTATCAATTTATCTGCTCATTTAATTTGAATACATTGATGCAAGATTTAAAAAAAATCGATTTAATGCGTTTGCACTGTGCAAACGCATTCAGTTAAGAAATACCATCCACCAAAGGAAACAATGTGCGTTTAAAGCGCAGTATACTCCATCCCCCCCCCCCCATCTCCTTTAAAAATATTATTTGCGAATCTTTTAAGTATTGAAAGAGATATCAAAGTATGAAAAATAATGGCTTTCTGGGACTTTGTTTTATGCATCCGTGTTTGCAACATATTATTTTAGTCAAAGCAGGATATAATTTCATTATTTTGTGATAACAACACCATTTCTCCTTTTTTTAAAAAGTCCCATATGCAGTACCTTACGCCATGTGATTTCTTTGACATAACCCCCAAGCGAAATGTTCAGAACTCTCTCTGATTCATTTCGCGTTGTTAGCAACTATGAAATACAATCATTTACCTTTCATAGCTTTATTTCCAGAATTTTATAAAACTTTAGTCTGTTAAACCTTCTGTAATCCAAAAGATTAAGGGGACAGTGGACATTCAAACCTAACTTTTTTTGTTTGAATGGATTTGCTTGAAATTTGAATATGTGATTAGTACCATAGATATGTAAAAGTGGTTAAAATTTAAAGATGAAATATTAATAATTTATGAATTAGGAATTATTAATTATATCAAAAATTGGCCTAATTAAAAATGTTCCATGCGCATTTCTTTTGCATATACTATGGTAATTTTTATTTACAGGATACCTTATAGAACTAACAATGAAACTTATTGCTCATTTTAAGCATTCATTAAAAATATAAAGAGAAAAAAATAACAATAGTGAAAACACCCTTTTTATTACGCAAAATACCTATAAATCATCTTTTCAAATACAATATTTAGAAATTCTGAGCTACGAAGCATAATTTTTTTCAATAAAATTTATTTGATATACAGTTAAGCATATAAAACTTAAATTTCAAAGCGATACGATAAATAGAAATGCGCCTGGAGCAGTTTGAATATTCGCATGACATGAAAATTTTTATTCTGAGAAAAACACATTTAGTTATTGCTATTAGTAACCACATAATATCTAAATTAAATACAAATACCCATAACTAGGAAAGTAATCACAGAAATTAAAAATTCTTTTTGCAACACATTCCTACTCGTCCGTAGTTTCACAATTCAATAAAATAAAAAAAATCGAATTTTTGGACAAATTTCACAATTTTGAAAGTCCACTGTCCCCTTAAAAACCTGATATTTTATAGCTAACTCTAAATTTATTTATTTTTTGTTTAACACAAATGAAACACCCAAAAATTTCAGATATTTATAGGAATAAACATGGATCTAAAATAGTCTTTGTAACAATTTAGCTAGTAAATATTTTACTCTGAACAAAAGATGTCATTTAAAAGCTATATTTGCACAATGCTGGAAAGAATACAAGGTACGTAGTTCTCCTTTCGTGAACTTCAAAAAGTTTAATATAGACATAAGTAAAGCTAAAAGTTTAGATAGTAAAATAGCTTTACTTAAAAAATTTAAATTGGATATGAAAATCATACAGGGTTAGCAGAAATGAATGGCCAGATTCTAAATATTTATATTTTCGAAACTATTACATATATTACAATAAGGGATACACGAAATTAAAGAAAAATATACCAAGTTTTACTTTTAGTTACAAATGTTCGATGTGTGACCTTTTTATTACACGACAATCTAATCTGTCATCAAGTTCGTTCCACACATTTTGTAGTATCACACTGTCAATGGTTCCTAATGCTGGGCAATTGCGTTCTTTAAGTTCTTGCGGTGTTTTCGGTATCGGCGGCGCATAAACAGTGTCTTTGACATAACCCCATAAAAAGAAATCACATGGCGTAAGGTCCGGGGATCTTGGTGGCCATGTAATTAAGGGTAAATCCCTGTCATACGCACGCCTCATCCATTGGTCCTCGTTTAAGAAAGCACGTACATGAAAAAACCCTTGCATATTCCAACACGCAAACACTCTTCCCTGTCATTGTCGCCATTTTTGGATTTCAATCACAGCGTTCTATGGATGTGTTGCCATCTATTGATCGACGGTGGGGGGAAAAAACTTGGTATACTTTTCTTAAATTTCGTGTATCACTTACTGTAATATGTGTAACAGTTTCGAAAGTATAAATTTTTAAAATTCGGTCATTCATTTTTGCTAACCCTGTATACTAGTACACCTGTTCTCTCTTCTAGACTTCTTAAGACTTAAGATATATACTTGGGTATACAACCTTAGATCCCGATGAAATTACAATTATTTTTCCCTTGTGCTGGTTCAAGACTTGCATAAATTTGGTACCATCTTAACAAGAAAAAAAATTAAGCTACGATATGTCAAATGGTCAATGCTACCTGGTTTTCAGAAATCGAAAAAAATCACACGCGCTGCGCTTTTTTAAGATTATAAAATAGAGTGGAATTAGTAAGATTATAGGGAACAAGTAATATATAAAAAAAAATTTAAAGTCAATTCCTACTTAGGTCAACAAAGAAAAATTTGAGTGTGAACTAATAGTAGGAATTGAAAAAAAGGATTGCCTGCCAGAACCTTGCCTACTGCGCGAGATTAGGAGGGGGGGAAAGAGAGAGAAAAAGTTTTTCAGGTTGGGGATTCGATCTCACAACCTACAGGACGGGAGAAGCCCGCGATACCGCAGTGCTACCGTTTACACAGTAACAAGAGGGAAATTACTATTCAAGAGCAAGAAACGCTCTAGGTCTAAAACTAAAATTGATTAATTAAATTTAATTAATGAATTAATATTTGAAAAAACTGTTTTAACATCAAGTGTCATCCACTACAAGTTTAAAAAAATGTATTTGAACTTGAGTGGATGAATAAAAAGTACTTTTATTAACGATTGAAAATTTGAACAAGATATATATAGAGTGTGAACTAATAGTAGGAATTGAAAAATAGACAACGGAAAACGAACATTTCGGTGATTTCCCGTAGTTTTATTTTATAATTAAAATTTTGTTCAAATAACATTTCTTTCATTTTTTTTTCAGTATCATGCAGGCATGATACCCATGCCAAACTTGCAAGCACAATAATAGACAAAATTCTGAATCATTTGTAAATAGCAATTAAAATGTATCATAATACTAAGTATTACAGATAGTGCAATTTGGCATTGCTTGATATCAATAAATATAATCTATTTGCAAATACAACAGACACTTTAGACTTTTTGATCATTTAAATAGTTGAATACAAAAATATCCATTCGAAGATCTTACGAAATGTTGAAAAGGGAAAGTAAAATTTCGCCAAAGTTAAAAAAAAATATTTTTTTCTGTGACGATGTTTGTCACAGAAAAGTTTTAAGAGAGGTTTTTTTCTAATAACTTAAAAAAAAAATTACTAAAAATCTTCATTTTTAGCAGATGCATAGATAGCGCTGTAATGACAGTGCATTTAGGAAATAATAAAACAAAATTTAGAGTATCTCACTTTATGTAAATTTCAAACACCAGTAAATAACTAATGATAAAGGGTATAGTTGAGAGTAACTTTGACTCACAAAAGTATAAAATTTACGCTCGCAATTACAAATATCAGACGACTTTAGTCCTGTACAAAGAATTTTTGTTTTTGACTAGCGTTTTCACCAGGCTAGATGTGACTATGCCTTGTTAGGCAAGTACGTGTAACTCAAACATGCACTCAGTAATTTCCTCGGCAGATGCGCCCACCAGAAATAATGAAGATATGGCAACGAGTTTTTTGTTTGTGTCTCTTACTTCTGACAATTTTGTTTCATGTCTGAACTAGGTACAGACCGGTGAAGAGAGGTTCTAGAAGTTTCTCGGCGATACTTGATTCAGATTATTTTTTTCAATACGTGGTTCCGAGTCTGTTTCACCATTTGAAATATTATTTTAATCCATAATGGGGTTGAAATGATAAGTATTTCACAGTAACGTTGATGAGGTATGGTTGTATGAAATTGAGAGGGTCTGCGCACAATTTTTGTGTCTTTATTTTTGGCTGTTTCTACTTTAGTTAATGAGATTCATTCCACAACTGACGAAGTGGACCCGGGCCGTAAATGCGTGTTGGCCTCTGACGCCGCCATTTTTTATTAATATTTACGACGCATGCGCTCGAGAATCAGCATGTCGCTTCGGTGCGCAGATTATGGCCGACATTAAAACAGCGTTTTACTTCAGCGTCTGCAAAGGAAGCTAATAAAAGACACATCAATCTTCCCTGGTTCTTTGGACTGCCCAATCACATTGATTACACCCGGTTAGAAGTCATTTCACGGTGTGGGTGCGAAGATGTCTCTTCAGGTGGTCCAGCTGAGAAAATTTTTTGTTGCACGCGTTGCACAAGAAAGGTTTCTCTCCGGTGTGGGTGCGGAGATGCTTGTTCAGACTGCCGCGGTCGGAAAACCCTTTATTGCACACGCTGCAGACGAAAGGCTTCACTCCGGTGTGAGTGCGGAGGTGCCTCTTCAGGTGATCCTGCTGGGAAAATTTCCTGTCACACTCACGGCAGACGAAAGGTTTCTCGCCGGTGTGAGTGCGGAGGTGCTTCTTCAGGTTCCCGCGGTCGGAAAATCCTTTGCTGCACACACTGCAGACGAAAGGTTTGACGCCGGCGTGGGTGCGGAGGTGCTTGCCCAGCTTGCCGCGCTCGGTGAACCCCCTCTTGCACACGCCGCAGACGAAAGGTTTCTCCCCGGTGTGGATGCGGATGTGCGTCTTCAGGCTGCTCTGCTGCGAGAATCCCTTGTTGCACAGACCGCAGACGAAAGGCCTCTCTCCTGTGTGGGTGCGGAGGTGTATCTTCAGGGTGCTCAGCAGAGAAAACGCCTTGGCGCAAAAAACGCAGGCGAAAGGTTTCTCTCCCGACTGGGCAGCGAGGCGTTTGTCCGATTCGCTGGCGTGGGTGCGAAGGTGCCTCCTCAGGGTCTCCTGCTGCGAAAACCCCCTCTTGCATTCGCTACAAACGAAAGGTTTCTCTCCGGTGTGGATGCGGATGTGAGTGTTCAGGCCGCCCTGCTGCGAGAAGCCCTTATTGCACACGTTGCAGACGTAAGGTCTTTCCCCCGTGTGGACACGGATGTGCGTGATGAGGTTCTCTTGCCGGGAAAATCCCGTCTTGCACTGACAGCAGACAAAAGGTTTCTCCTTGGTGTGGGTCCGGAGGTGTTCGTTCAAGTGGCCGCGCCGCGAAAACCCTTTCTGGCACTGCTGGCAGACGAAGGGTTTCTCCCCGGTGTGCGTGTAAAGATGTTGTTTAAAGGAGCTCGCCTGGGAAAATTCCTTGTTGCACAAACCGCAGACGAAAGATTTCTTTTCGTTGTTGGCGAGGCCAAGGGCGTTCGGGTCAGATGGGGACAAAACTATTTCACCCATGTTCATTTTCAATGTTGCCTATCAAAACTCTTATTAGCAGAAATTTTAGAATAAGTTCAAAATATAGTTACTTTTAAAAAATTACGTAAATAATAATTTTGCGGCGAATTTTTTTAAATCCATTTAAGCGTTATTCTAAACACAAACCTCAGGCCCGCGAGAAAATGTTATTCCATCGATCGCTGAAAACTGTATTGCCTATGGATATGATGAAAAGCATTTTAATCCCGTATAATATGTATTTTGACCTGCACTGGAAATGAGACAGCTTTTTAAATGAATCCACTCCTTCGGTAAAAAGAAGGTAAATTGCGAATTACAGATATGTCACTGGAATACAATTTCAAAACTAAATGGAGCATAAGTAATAAAACAAAATTAAGTTATTCTCACTATAGTCTACCTCTTGAAGAAAATAAAGGTGAACATTTTTCCCGACTAAGATATTTCTTGCGGAACATTGTCATCTTTAGGTTACACTCGCACACCAATGCCAATCTCCAAATGGTAGGTTAAACTATTATAAACTTCGTGGCTAATTTGAAAAAAATTAAGTCAAACGTAATTTTCCCCGAACACCATAAATGTACTGAAGCGTCCGTTACTTGAAGCACAATAGAAAAATATTTCTACATCTTTTGCCGGTAATTGTGTTAAAATATGAAGAAAAGGAATTAAAACGGATTTTGTTCGGAATTAATTTTGCAGATAACTTCCTATGACGAACTCAGCTCGTTAAGTTCGCAGTGATGTCATGAAGCAGCTGGAGCATTGCACTTTATCCCGATCCGTACAAGCACAGATTTCGTATACCGAGCCAAAATACTGCAGTGTTAACAAACGAAAAAACAACAGCAGATTCATTGAAATTTTTAAGGGGATCCTGTTCTTTGTGACTTCAGAGATATTCTTGGCGATTTCAAATTCCCACGACGGCCATTTTGCTCAGTTAACAACGAATCCATCTTCAGATAGGAGCAAATACGACGTTTTCGAAGCAATTAAAACTACATTTCATAGCGTCGCGACTACTTTCTTGTACGTAGAGATTCGAACTTCCTGATCCTATGTATTAAACTTCATGAAGTGAGAAACCCAGGCTCTGGATGTGAAAGAAAACCCCACAACAACTAAAGTGAAGACCTGCAAAGAGAATAGAAAATGAGAAGAGATATTTCTATTACGCTAAACAATATATTGATACTGATATGCGGTAGACAAAAATCCACAAACATGTCATTTTATCAGAAATACTACATCTAAAATGCTTACGGCGATTTTCTCCCCAGAGATTTTAACGAAATACGGGCATACATTCCATTATATGCGGGTGCACAGCACCCGATGGATAGAGTTTTTCACCTCTATGGGAGTAATGTGATGCTCTCATCTGTTCAGGATTAACTTCTTTTATTCCATTATCGTTATTTAGTTCTTACCAAAACCCCAAAGGGCCTATTTTTCTATTTATCAGCTTCGCTCGTAATTATTTAAATCATGTTCACTGCTCCTGTCCTATTTTGAACTCACGTCTTGTCGACCGTTCTCCTTACCTCGCTAGACTCCTCTTTTAATTTATTCTAATAAATCTATATTCAGACTTATTAATTTAATTTAATTTTACCGTTACGTTTTACTTAACCCAATTAAGGGATTTCGTTTTTGGTTCCCTCTTCTGCCGACAGATGGCGGCAGGGGTGCCCATCCCAATCCCAGCCAGAAGCCACTGCTTCATTAATTAATGTCTAGTCATCGTCAAGGTATAGTTCTCCTTGAACAACGTGGTATCATTTTCACCTGCTTTGCAGTGATACGGAAATCTTCACGCTGGCTTAGGCCAGGACTCCACTTCACCAGAAACAGAAAACAGAACAGAAAACGGAATTTTTTTGTTTTCCGTTTCTGCTGAGATTCCGTTCTTTCTGTACTCCACTTCACCAGATTCCGCTCAGACAGATCCCGCTCAGCTGGCGCCATCTGTCGTCGTTTTTTGTTTTTTGTTTTACATTGGCTGTGATTCGGACATAAAATACTTATGCTCAAGAAAGTATGGAAAACGACACAGATTTTGCTATGGCGAGTTTGCACTTCCTAAGTCTGCTGTCTTTAATTAGAACCTCTGAAGCAAAAAAAAAGAAAACATCGATTCCGGGTTCGAAAGATTTTCCAAGAAAGGGAAAAACATGGTATTCACAACACCTTAATTAGAGATCTTCGAACTACCGATCAGGAGTTCTGAAAAAACAGTAGTGCATAACAAATAGTATGTAATAGAAATTTCGACAAAATATTACTGAGGGTTTTAGTTGTTATGTTTAGTGTATATCATCTCTATAACATTTGGATAGTTAAAAATATCAGACCTTTACAAAGTGACATCTTAGGATTACAGATCAGTTTGCACTAAATCCATTATCTGGTAATAGAAAATCATTATTCCAACAAATTATTCTAGTAGAATTTACTGTTTGACTTATTTAGCTTCCAGTTATGGAGGTGATGGTAGAAATGGGTAAGCCCCAACTTCATAAATAAACGCTTCCATGTGAAACCGAGACGCCATTGCTGTTTTGTGTTTCGTGGATCAAGACGCATTCCTATTGGCTGTCATACACGCGGAATCCGCGGACGGAAACAGAAAAGTTCAAAATTTTCAACTCTGTTTTCCGCCGTCATTCTGCTGGGCAGAAACGGAAAAAACCGGAAGTGCGTAGATTTTCCGATTCTGTTTTCTGTTTCTGTCGCGTTTTCTGGTGAAGTGGAGTCCAGGCCTTAAGCTCAAGACCGCTTATCGGATTTAGGCGAAGGCAGTAGCGTTATTCAAAATTTGTTGCTTCGGCATCACCAATCCGAAATGCCGAATTATGATTAATTTTTCTCTTTCCGTTCGCAGATTAAAGCGACGCTTCGTGTCGCTATGTGCTCCGCGAATACTATTACCTATACCTGACCTAGAGGGTGGTTCAAAAAGTAACAACAAATTGACTGTAGTTCTTGGAACGAAAACCCCAGACATTTCCAACTCTCGCGTAGGAAAGATTCCTTTTTTGCAGATGATGTCGGCACTTCCCACTAGATGGCATGGTGTTCATAGTTGGGTGGTTTAGCATAGACCAGGGGTGTCAAACTCAAAGGCTAACTTGGGCCAAACACACAAGGTTTAACTATAGGTGGGCCGCAAAAAAAAATCAATATTAATAGAAACGTAGGTTTATTTTAAATAATACATAATAAACATATATAAAAGAACAGGAAAATTTAATGTTTACGTCCTGACACTTGACATCTATCTTCCTATCTTATTATAATTCTGCGTCGGTTATCTTATTATATATTATTGTGTGCCAATATATTGGCCGGGCCGCAAGTTTGACACCTTTGGCATAGACAAATGGCATCGTCCTTAGCAGTTTGCATCGTAGAGGAGCAGCGAGCAGCCATTAGCGTTTTGTGTGTCGGAACCTGTGAAACCTCGTGAAAAGTCACAGAATAACACTCCAAAAGTATAGAGATGCTTGCACTGGCGAGAGAAAAGTGAGACAGTGAATAGTACCTCCTCCAATACAGTGCAGTGTTGGAGAAGGAGCTGAAGCCAGCAATACGAAACCGTCGCAGAGGCCGCTTGTCTAAAGGCGTTCTTCTTCATGGTAACGCACGCCCTCACGCAGCCATTGATACTCTTACTCTCAGCCATTGATACGCCAGTCAGAGATTGAGATTTCAGATCTTACAGCATCCTCATATGAACCCGATCTTGCCCCTTCATATTTTCATGTGTTTGGATCCCTGTTTGAGAGGACGAGTTTAAAGAAGCGGTACATTCCAGGCAGAAATCACAACAAAAACTTTCTTTTTTCGATGGAATAAAAAAGTGAGTGCAACGATTCTAAAAGTGTGTTGAAAAATAGGATGGTGTCTGAGAAAAATTATACGTCATTTATATCTATAATTGAATTATATAACTCATATTCAATTGACTGTTACTTTTTGAAACACCCTCGTAGATTAGTATCAAAATTTCATAAACATCTTGTTGCATAAAAAACATGCAATTAAAATACTTAAGACTGCTTGCAAGCATAAGGGCCTGTTCACATAGGAGTCCGTTGCGTTGCGTTAAGGAAACGATGACGTTGAGACGAAAATAAACCAATCATAGGCGTTAAAAAGTTTAGTAATGAAATTTTTAACGCCTATGATTGGTTTATTTTCGTCTCAACGTCATCTTTCCCTTAACGCTACGCAACGGACTCCTATGTGAACAGGCCCTATCACTTTACATTTAAGAGAAGATTTTATTTGTTTAACATACACACATTTTTCAATGATTTTCCACTTGAAATGCGTTTATATATAAAGATCATTGTACTTGTAGAAATTACTTGAACAATTTGAAATTTTGTTTTAAAAAAATTAAATTATTTAAACGTTTAGTGTTTTATATATTGGATTAATCGTTCTACTAGCTAAATTTTTCAGTTTTTATGCAAAAGGGGGAAATTTCTAAATATTTTACGATAACTACGGGATTTATAATAATTTCATAAAATGTATATCTTTTGAAAAAGGATTTTTTGAAAATTTAAGGAAAATTTCGGCTCGAGGGGGGAATTTTTTCCGAATTTCTACCCTTGACGAAAAATCCTGAAGACAGTTCAATGAAAACAAAACAAAGGAACGATGTGCAGAATTTCACGCGGTTACCTTACGAGAAATTTTCGATGGATCCTTTCAAAGATGGTAAAGCGTGAAAAATTACGTCCCTATATAATAGACTTAAATTACAAACGGTACAGCATAAAAATGCAGCCATCGTATAAATGTGCGATTTATTTAATTTTATTCTAAACTATATTACGTTTTAAAAAACAAACAAACAAAAAATTAACTGTGCCCTTTTTTGTAGAAATTTGTGTCCTGACCCTAGAGAATAATAACATTATGAAACAAACTAAGTATTGTTCCGAATTCCCCATTCGGGTTCGGCAACTGAATGGACTTCGCATAAGACAGAATAAAAACAAAAATTTATTTACAGGAAGTCAATATACTACAGCTTGCAGATCATCAGAAACTGACTACAGGGCTTCTAATACAACCTCTAGTTCACAGAAGTACGGAAAAACTCAACACAAAAGTCGCGGCACGGAGCCGCACTTATCGCGGCATAAATCTCAGCGATTATCCGAAGAAAATCTCACAACAGCGACTCAAAACTGAAATCTGAACTCTGGACTCTGAATCGAGGCTGCATTTATAGCTTCTCGAGTCTGGGGATTTCCAAAATATTCCAGAAAATTCCAGGCTTGGAAATGTCGCCAAACTTGACGCTAAGTGGCCAAATTTGGCACCAAAAATTTATCGCCAACAAACCAACATCTCGCCAATTTGGCGAGATACCATAGAAACCCTATGTTAATTCCATGGTACTGCAGAAATTTAGCTAATACGACTATTTACATGAAACAAACGATAATAATGCATTATTTTACAAGCAGAATAACAATTTTAACGGTAATTTAAGCTAAATACATACATTAATTTACAAAATTCGTAACAGTGCTTTTAAAAACTTATAAAACATAATCAGCATAAACCATTCAACATTATCATAAGTACACACAACAGAAGCAGTGATCCCAATTTCTACAGGTATGTAAATAAAATTGTGAAAAAAGAAGATAGCAATGAATGTATTAAGTTTTATCTCACCTCCTTAGAACTACAAAAAATGTAAAGAGTTGTTCATGATATTAAAACCATCAATGAAAAACACTATTACGTGGAGAGCAAAAGCTCACAGACAGTACCGTGATATAGTTTGGTGTACAGATTAATTATGTTTCAGCAAATTCCTCTATAAACTATTTTTCTGCTCTCCCCTTAAAAGTACAGATGGTTCTTTGAGCTCCAAATTCTACCTTTCAGATTAGGAAATTTATTCTTCTTATAATTTTGCACATTTTAATTAAATGTGTATATAAATAATTTTTACTTAAAACAAATATGCAGCTGAAAGAACTAAATTAGAATGCTTTACAAAATGCATTACTACTTTCACATTTATTTGAAACAGTTGTTTTGCTTTTAGCTTAAAACTATGATACAGAATTTTAAATTTGGCACAAAATGCTCAGTCTTCATATTAATGACACAAATGATGACAAAACAGTTTTTTGATTAATCAACACACAGCCCAGTAAATTAGCACAAAATCAAAACAAAATAAAACAGACATTCAATACAAGATGAACACTTAGCTTTTGTCTGAAAATTAATGTTTAACATTTGAAACTGACAGATTCTTAAAACAGGATATGGAATATAGATACTCTGCAACGAAGATCCCATTTGAACTGGCCATAATCAATTTATAAGGTAAAACATCAAGCACTAGTTGCTTAAGTCACTATCAACAGTGTTAGGAGAACATGAAATAAAATATATCATTCAATTATAAAATTCCACAGAAACACCAAGCATTAGCTGTAATGTATCACAGTCAAAGGAGTTGACAGTATAGTGACTGGTTGTTGAAGTCACTATCAACAGTGCTGAGAGAACAAGAGATAAAATATGATATAATTTAATCATAAAATTCCACAGAAACATCATGAGTTGTTAATATAAATGTGTTTATTTAAATAGTTTTAACTTATAGGTCAAAGGAATTGAGAGAACAAGTGGTAAAAATATTATGTAACATAGTTGCAAAATTTCCTTGAAACATCGAGCATTAGTTGTTATAAGTCACTATATTGACAGGATAAGAGATAGAAACATGATATGATGTAATTATAATGTTCCATAAGTGAAAAAGTAGAACTTAATTTTTTAAGTTATTACCGATATTACTTAAAATCAAATGGAACTAACAGACACAAATGTAGAAAATCAAAAATTTCACTATCATTGAAAAATTAACAGCTAATTTTTCAATGATAATGAAAAATTAACGGTTAATTTTTCAAGCCTAGATGTAAAAGAATAGAGAGGTAAAAATTAAAAAGTGGTACAGTTCATGCAGCACTAACAAGAAATAAGAAATGTAAAAATAACATATTAAATATTCTGGAAAAAAAAAAGAGAAACTTCAAAAGACAGAAAAAAAGAAAAAATGTTGATATTAGTAAACACATAATATTTTAATAGGCTCAAAGCTGTAATGAGGTACATTAAAACCCTTCAGCTATTTCAGATTCATTAATTTTACAAGTATTCATCAACGAACACATGGAATTTCATATATTTACTTGCTCAGGGCTTGTGTTTATAGCTTATATTTATTCTTAAGATTAAACACCCACATTTAAAGCATATATTTATTCATCAATATTCAGTCCTTCCACGTGACTGCAAAATGTCTCTTAAGTGTTTTAAATATCCTAAAATTTACTCCAACATACATATGAGCCACACACTTGCCACATTGGTTAAGTCCATAAAACAAAAAGTGGAGAAAAGAAATAAAATAACATACATTTTTTAAAAAAAATTCCTCTGAAAATATAAATTCAAATAAACATTGTAGAATGCATTATTGCAGATGTAGCTTTTATCTGATGACATATAAAATCTATAAGATAGAATATCTGTAGATATAATATATATTTTTAAAAAAATTCCTCTGAAAATATAAATTCAAATAAACATTGTAGAATTATTATTGCAGATGTAGCTTTTATCTGATGACATATAAAATCTATAAGATAGAATATCTGTTAATATATATTTTTTAAAAAATTCCTCTGAAAATATAAATTCAAATAAACATTGTAGAATTATTATTGCAGATGTAGCTTTTATCTGATGACATATAAAATCTATAAGATAGAATATCTGTAGAGTAATCATTATTATTATAACAATTTTTGCCTGACTAAGGAACTTAACCAATTTGGCAAGGGGAAAAAATAATAACATCCAATTCAGTCTTAAAATCATTTTTTAACTACAGAAAAAAAATTGAAATAATTGTTAATAATTCACAAGTACATACTTCTGCAACAGTTAAACTATAACTGACTTATTTTACTTATTCTGTGATGAAACAATTTACTGTTATCATCAAGTACTTGCTTCTGCATTATTGCAATGATTTACATTTGAGTATGAATTTAACTTGATTCGCTTCTGAAAAAAGTTAGGTATTATTCAATCTTAAAAAATAATTTGTTATTTAGTAGTGTTAATCCTTTTTATTTGGGAAATTTATTATGAATCTAAAATGTTAGGTGTCAATCAAGTACTTTGACACTAAAATTTCAATAATTTCAAAAAGTAGACTTAAACGATTTGGCTCTTTAAAGGCTCATATGTTCACAAGCTTTTGGCACATAAAGCTTATACTTGAGAAAGATAAAAAAGATAATGTGTACATAAAACTTGTATTACAATTGGTAATCAAAACATTTGGTTTATATCATAGCAATATTCAAATATATTTGTTACACCTAATCTTACTCAACATGTGTAGACATTAGGTTTCTGCTAAGAAAGCACCATTCAAAAAGAAATATATATAAAGTACAAAGATTAATAAACTGAAATCATCAGACATCTCAGCAATGATTTTGAGCTGTAGACACATTAATTTAATTTTAATAAATTAATACTGTAAATTACAAAAAAAAAAAAATAAAAAAAAAAATCAATATTTAGAAATGAATAACTGAATTTTGTCGACTTTTGGCTATCATGTTAACATGAAATTTAAATTAATATAAATAAATATTATGAAAAAATTGTATTAAATTCAAATGATACTTATTAATAATAAATATAATTAATCTTTATCAGTTACATATATGTATTAGTTTGCAGGAAAACAAATTAAGGAGTTCTATAAGTATATTTGTTGTTGTTTTAGTCACAGTCTAAAAATTTAGGGGTTGAAAAATCAAAACAGTATTTTTCAGGTTGTTTCTTGAAGCACAGCTATCTTATATTCTTTTTATGCATAACTTTTTATTGTAAATATTTAAAATACATTAGTATTTTCCCAAAAACAAAACTAGGGTTTTGTAGTTAAATGTGACAGTCAATTACAATGAAAACAGCAATCTTTTTACACTAACATGATTATCACTCTTATATTAAATCCCATTATAATTAGATTTGCAATTATCTATTTTTTCCTATACATATTCGCAACTGTTAAACTAGCTCTTAGTAACTAAAAGATTTTAAATCTAAGCTATTTATGATTTAGCTATTTATGTAGTCTAATTAAGCTATAATGACAAAATTTCATTTAAATAAAATCATTTAGAAAAATAGGATTCTGTGAATTTTCTGGGAATCAAAAATGGACAAGGCATTTCAGGACTAGAAAAAATGAAGGAGGACTCTTCTGAAAATACCTAGGGCTAACCCTAAATATGCATTTCTTAGTTTCAATTATACACTATTATAATAATATGATTATAAAAGAGATAAGTTATTATAACTTTAATTAAACAGAAAAACAAAATTGATAAATAATAATTATAAGATTATACATAAATAATATATTTAATGCTATATTCGCTGCTGCACCACCCATACATCATAACGTGGTTGTCATGAAGTTATAGAAAGTTAGCTGTGGTTTTCAATCCCATTTAAGTCATGGATTTTCCTGTATTATCCCCTGACAGGGAGCAGATTGGGTTCTCCTATATACTGCCCTGATAATAATGTAACCAACAAATTCATGGTCAGAATAGTTCAATGTTTTTAGGACAAGTGTCTGCTATATTAGACTGCCCACATCATATAGTGGTCAGCATTGTAAGCTTCCACAAAATAGGATCAGGTTTGTATCCCCTCTAAGGTGTGGTTGTTCCTGTGCTATCTGTTCACAGGGAGCAGCAATGGTTTACCTATATGATGCTCTCATTGTACAAAAGTCAGCAAAATTCAGGTCATGGATAGGCAAATTTCTTCAGGACAAACTGCATACCATGTGAGCAAAAAAAAATTTTTTTTTCCACTTGACGTGTATCAAAAATTTTTAAGCTAGTACAAGTATTATAAAACAATCTAACAGCAAAGATTTACATTTGAATGATATCCAGCAGCCATGGATCTAGGTTTCATGTATGTTATGAGCTGCTGAGCATGGCATGGCCAATCAATGTCATACTAAAGAGCCATTAACATGAGCAAAATTTGAGTCCATGGCTGCTAGGTAAGGTGGAGATATATATCTTTGCCAAAGGGATCTCTCCTACAATGGTGTCATCTATATTATTATTTTTTTTTTTTACTGTAAGCATTCACAGTCAGAGTTTTTCAAATCTAATCCCCAATTCTTTTTTTTATTTTTTTTTATTTATTTATTGAGTTGGAAAAGATCAGCATACTAAATATATGTAATTATAGTGCTATCGAAAATGTATCTCATCAATTTTTTTAGAAGGATATCAGATGGAGATAATTAAGACAGTATGACAAAAAATTAAACATAAATACTTAATTATTTATTCATATATCAGTGGTTGTTTCCCCTAAGTTCATTTATGAATAAAGCTAAAAAAACAGAGGTATACATTAATATTATTTATTGGATAATATGCAATAAAATTTTCCATGTTTTATCTATACTATTATACATGACCATTAAGTATAAAATATATTGTTAATATAGACACAACAAGTGAATTCAAAGGGAATAAAATTAAATAATTAAGTAACAAATAAAATTTGATTAAAGCAGCAAATCAAAACTAAACTGGCTGATCAAAAAAATTAAATCCATATCCCTATGGGGGAAAAAAAACTGGACAACACTGTGTTAATTTCTTACAATGTAATAAAAAAATTAGGGAGGGGAGGAGGAAAATTTTAAGAGCATACATGGAATCATTATCTGGGTTTTACAATTGACATTTATAATGATCAAAAGACCCCCCCACCCACATAAATATTTGTTAATTCTTCGTAAATGCAATTTGAGAAAACGGAAAAAACGGGGAAGAAAGAATATGATATGAAAAAATATTCGAACTCTATCCAAACTACAAACTGGTGCCCCAAAACAGCATTTAATTTTTTTTTCAAGAAATAAAAAAAGAAAGAGAGAAATATGATATGAAAAAATCATTTGAATTCAATCATAGCACACAAACTAGTTTCCAAAAACTGCTTTTAATAAAGTGAAGCAGAAATTTTTTTTTAAAAAGTAAGATTAAAAAATATATATATATTACAAAATCGGAACCCCAGTCTCCTAAAAATCATTTTAACACTCCGTACACATTATTCGCTCTATACTAACTGTCATTTAGTACCAAATAAATAAATAATAGTCGGTAAGGTGGAAGAAGTATCAACTGTAATTTAAACGGAAATTAAGGCAGATCATTATCCAGCTGATTTCTAAAACCGATATAGTTTTTCGAGGGAAGATAAAATATGTTATAGTGAAACGAACATTAAAATGAAGATTAAGTGCACTTACAAATGTCGCTATAAAAATTCAGTTCAGAATGTAATAAAAACGCTCGTCAATACATGCGTTTCGCATCAATTTTTCGGGGAAGCACGTTAACGTAAACAGAAAAGCTAAACAAACAGAAAACATTGAGAGGTAGTACGGGTTGAGCTGAACCGAAACAAATAGAAAGAAATATAAGGATCATGGAGGAAGTACATTAATGCTGTGATCTCCCACTGCTACACTGTTTACCATCATGATCCTTTGTCTAATCGCATTCAAAGCAATACTGAAACAACATAACCTTTAAGTATACCTGTAAACAATAAACTTTCAAAGGATTACTCGAAAAAATGATCGATTTTATTATAGTGTGCATTATTTAAGAAATTAAAATACTAACCATCCTATGCTTCAGTAGCAGGTAGTGTTAGAACTTATACCTGTGATTGAATTTCCAAATAAGCTGTTATTGCAACATTTCTGCTACCAATCAAAGGGTCAATGACAGTGACATTGACATAAAATAATATTTAATCTCCTCGGAGCTAGAGCTTCTTATCCTCGGTATTCATAGCGGAATGTTTCATGCTTACCGTTCTCAATAATGATTACAACAGTACTGAAAATGTATGAAAATAAATTATTTTAAATTAAAAGTAGTTTTAAGAATTTAGGTTGATTGGTAATGACGGAATAACTTAGGGTACGGAGAGAAAATTAATAAAAAGTAAGGGAGGATTTTGAAAAAGTATTTAAGATAGAGCGATCGAGGCAAGATTTAAAGCTCATGGAAGGACGATCAGACAGAAAACCATCAAGAGCGAGTAGTGAAGTCTATGAGGAGAAGAATCGGAATTTGGGATCCCCTTGGGAGAGATATCTCCCACTTCGTCAGCGAACAGCTGGCACGAGAGGGAATCGTGAGGTGAAGTTATGGTCGATTATTTGGAGTGACAGGTCGAAAACCAGAAGTAGTCGGACTATTCAGAGTTTGGATTTGGAAAAGGGAAGGGAGATTAGCTATTGCGAGGGGGAACAAGCCCAGGGTTTATTATCAGTGTGGCTTTAGACGCCTAGGAAATTCCCTAGGGTCATAATCCTTGAGGTTAGCTAGGTCTTCATTTTTTACTGAATGTATATTTTCGTAAAAGTTTATTGCGAGTTCTTTGATGTGGTGCCGGACGGGTTCTATTGTCATATCTCTATGTATTACTTCATTACGGAGGTACCAAGGGACTCCAAATTCCGCGGAGAGTTTTATTTTGTATAGTCTGCAGTCTTTGAATGTGAGTTTCCGCTGCTGAGCCCCAAACCGGAGCAGCATATAGTAAGATGGGATTTAGAACAGTCTTATACAGAAGAAGTTTATTTTCAATACTCATTTGGTTCTGGTAAAGGAGGTGAGCTAAGTCTTTTCGGGCTTTAAGGAACTTTCCAATATTCAATCCAGTGTTTTTCCTTTCAAGTTAGCCTACTGTCTAGATATACACCAAGGTATTTACCCTCTCTCTCGAAGTGTACTGAGTGGCCACCAGAGTATTTAGCAGGGGAGAAGGAAAAGGGGGGGGGGTCGCTCCGACCGTAAGAAGTTATGATCGCACTGTGCATTTTATAATGATGAACAAGCACGTCAGTTTAACTCCTCCACAAAACAGCGACCAATATGAAGACAGCTGGGAGCAGGAATCCATCGGGAGGGAGAATCAACACTCGCACAAAGAGGCAATGAGCTTTGACAATGGCATTTCCTTCGGCTAGATAACAAGGGGTAGATGGGAAGGGCTGCAGAGGCGACTCCAAAACGGGGAGAGAGAGATCTCAGTGAGAACAGTAAACTAAAAACTCGTCTCCGGGGCATACGGCGGGGACTTAGGGCCTGTTCACATAGGAGTCCGGTAGCAGAAGCGTTAAAGTATTGAAATATATTTGACCAATGACAAACCTCCAAACGATTAGCAACGAAATTTTTAACGCAAATGATTGGTTTATTTCCGTCTCAGCGTCATCTTTTCCTTTATGCTTCCGCTTCCGGACTCCTATGTGAACAGGCCCTAAGGGTCGGCTCACATAGGAGTCCGTTGCGTTGTGTTAAGGAAAAGATGACGTTGAGACGAAAATAAACCAATCATAGGCGTTAAAAATTTCATTGCTAATCGTTTGGAGGCATATGATTGGTTTATTTTTGTCTCAACGTCATCTTTTCCTTAACGCAACGCTACGGACTCCTATGTGAACAGGCCCTTAGTCTCGATCAGAGTGGATTAGTTACTGACTTATTTTAAACCAAGAACAGGCCATAACAATTTCGTGGATAATCGATTGGAGGTTTGTAATTGGTTAAATATATTTCAATACGAGTAACTCTGACGCTGATGGATTCTAAGTGAACAGGCCCTAAGGGGAGAAAGTGGAGTAGCCAAACAACCGCACGAAAGATTGGAAGGGTGGGAAGAGACAGCTGGATTGATCAATCCTCACCGAGTACAAGAAGCGAAACTTAGCGGGCCGAAAGAGCCAGGCGCTTATCGTTACAGGAAAAGAATTTTGGGTGGGTATCGAAAGAATGCTCAAAACAGAAAACCCAGATCCTCAACTTTTTTTCATCTCCTCCTCTTTTTAGCGGGGGAGAGTATTATCCGGTCGGTAAAGCGGTGATCTACACACCATTTCTACTATCAGTCCCAGGAAAAAAAATTTCGGTTATTTCGTTATATTCCTGATTGCAAGGCATGCTGAATCTCGTATTTGGAATTTACGGGTACGAAATAACTATCATAGAGTATGCCTAAGTGGCGTCAAAATCAATAATATCCATGGAGTAGTGGACATAACCCCAGCGGTTATGCACAGAGCGTATTTTCAGGCAGGGACGTGTTTAGGGTTTTAGCGGCCCTGGGCGAAACACATTTACTGGCAATCAAATTTCTCCACGTACTGAGTAATGGTTCTTGTAAGACAACCTCGATCCCCCCCCCCCCTTGAAAAAACTGCATCCACTACTGATTTTACTAACTACTTTTAATGCATTACGTTTCGATACTAAAAAACCTACATTCTAGCTACGTATTAGAAAATTATACATGAAATTGCAATTGGTCCACTAAAATATAAAATGAATCAATTTGTATGAATAATGAAACAATGGAAAAATTATTTACACGACTTAGAAAATGTAAATTGTTAAAAACAAATACTTACATGTATGAATATGTTGGTTATAAATCAATTTTTCTTGCTTTCTGAGCAGCAAAATTGTCTATTATAAGTGAAAAGTCCAAAGATGATCAGAGATCATTTTCATTAGAAATAAGTGCCAAGGAGGACCGGCGTACAATCCGTATTCAAAGCATATTGATTGTACCTGTTTTGTAATATTTTCAATTCTTCGAGAAGTGGGAAATAAAATCCATTATAATGACAGAGAGAACAAGTAAAAGCTTTCTTTTGTTTACCCCAGACCTTCAGCCTTCAGACCCCTTTCTTCCCAAGAGGTTTGGAGCGCGTTTTCTTACTTGTTTTACAATCCCCGGAGAAATGTCTTGTCTATTGTTTGCTTTGAATAGACCAAACATTTGACCAAATAGTATTGGTATTCGTTCACAAAGATATGTTCACGTTTTTCTCAGTTTGCAACTATTCCGTGAAAACGGACAGATTCCAACAAAACGGTTTATAATTCTCCAAATGACTGTATGTAGTGACAGACAGATAGTAGAAACTGATATTGAAAAAAAGGATTGATAATCAAGGTTTTACTATAACTGAATTGAAGATAAATCATGTTTTTCTAACCGAGAAATTTTTCGAACCGAAAGGGTAGTTTGTCAATTCAGATTCTTTCTACGATTCTTTTCAAAAAATTGAAATATATATTTTTTTATAAGTTGAATTACAGAAACCGAGAAAAATGAGAGATTTCTTTAAAAACCCGTAACATTTAGAAAAGTGTTGTGATGAGAAATAAAAATGGCGGCCCTAAATTTTTAGTGGCTTTGGGCAGTTGCCCAGTTCGCCCACCCCTAAGTAAGGCCCTCTTTTCAGGACATTAGCCTTGATTTGATGGGTTTTTTTTTTATCAAATTTTTAATCTGTTCCAAAAATTAATCAAAAACTTTATATATGTTGAATCCTCTAACCGATCAAATGTAATTTTGGTTGTGATAACCCATAGACAACAGTATTTTAAAGCCATTAAAAGAAGATTTGCATTTAAATTTCCCCATAGGAATTATAATACGGGATGTTACAATACGGGTTCCATAATACAATACTATCCATAATACAATACTATGTTACAATACGGGACGTGCTATACGTAACATATTAAAATGTCATTATCACCTTTATTGCACGGCACACACGTATGGCGAACATACAAACAAGAACTACTGTTGCTTACGAACTTTATTCATTGAAAAATAAATTTACAAAAAAATTCCTCGAAACGATCTACACGATACTCAGCATACTAAGCACAATAAAAAAAGTTCTTGCGAAATTCCAGTCAACGTTTAAAGAACTTATCCAGTGTGATCTGACGCGTTGTGTTGATGGACTGCATTTGAAGAAAATCACCACAAACATCTAACGCAACAATGGGACTGCCTTCTTTTCCCTCTTGCATGAAAAAGCGGCGCAAAGTTTCAATGCATTTCCTGGCATCCTGTGTTGTCACTTGCACCAACTCATTAGGAGCATCATCATCACTTTTCTGGTCTTTCGATGCTGTCACGCGTTTCGCTACAATTCGAGCAACAATTGCAGCGTCGTAATCTTCATTTTCCTCGTAGCATTGAAGCTCGTTGTCGAAGGATAAAAATTCTTCGCAATTTTCAACCGGTTGAAGTTCCACATTTCCGTCATCATTTTCACTTTCAACCAGCATGTCCACATTCATCTCCAAGACCAAATACTTAAAGCCACAATTAGAAAAACAGTTCTGAATTGTCTCACTGCTTATTCTTCGCCAGCTATTGCCCACAAGTGTAACTGCTTGTAAGATGTTGACCTTTGCACTGACGTATCCAGCTGTTGACGATGGGGTCAGCAAACTTTCTTCACTTGCTTCAAGAACGTAATTAACCAACCTTGCACGATAAAAGGTCTTCAAATTTTTGATGATGCCCATTGGCTGCACCAAAGCTGTGGTCCTGGGAGGTAGAAATTCCAGTTGGATGTTCTTCAAGCAATCTAAATGAGGATGTGCGACACAATTGTCGAGAAGGAGCAACACTTTTCTCGACTGGCGATGTAGCTCTCTGTCCCAGTCCTTCAGCCATTCTTTAAAAAGTTCAGAGGTTATCCACGAATTTCTGTTAGCACGATACATAACTGGTAAACTGTCGATTCTAAATCCCTTAAAACAGCGAGGCTTGAAGCTTTTTCCTATAACCAACAGCTTCCTCTTGTCCGTTCATGACATGTTTGAGCAGCACAAGACAGTTACGTGATTAATCGCTTTTTTGGAACCAGAGAGTGCAACATGTTTGTAACTTAAGAAGTCGTCCGGTGTAGCATGATAATACAATCCAGTTTCATCTGCATTGTCATCTGCTGGAAATTTCTCAAGAAGCTCGGGCAGTTTTGCTAATTTCCATTCTTCAGCACTTTCTTTCTCGCCACGTGCTTCCTTGAATTTTATGCGTCTAGATTTCCATCGAGACAACCAACCGTCCGTAGCTATGAAATCATCGTGGCCCAGCTTTTAAGCAAGTTCTTCTGCTTTTCACTTTAACATTGGACCGCTTACTCGCACACCTCGTCCAGTAACAATGACAAACCATTCGTTAATGGCCTCATCGACGTCTGGATCCTTGTCCTCAAGCTTCAGTTTTTGAGAAGTTCCTCGTCGTCCTTCACATTGTGCCCCTTCTTCTCGCAGCTCATTCTCTTGTTTTATCAAGCGCGTAATTGTAGTCTTTGCCAAGCCAGTAATTTCCACCATCCGACGCCGACAAGTGTTTGGATGTTCTTTGATCTGATCAAGGAAACCAATTTTTTCAGCTAAGGTCAAGTCCCGCCGTGGCATTTTGGCAGGGGAGACAAGACATGCACAGTTCACTGACTAAAGTGTTCTGATGACCTTGGTGTTTCGGGGTCAATATATGGAGATCAGAAGGGAGACAAAATGCTCACTATTCAAAGCTTCAGCACTAAAAGCATCCAATAGAGATCAAGTTTCCTTGCACGTGATGCCGGACACACGTGCTTTACATCCGCTCTACGCGGGAGACTTATGGCGGCTTCTTCTTATTCGCTATAACGTTCTTTGGTCCGATTAAACGGAATTTTGGTCCAAATAAGCGAATAATATTAGGCTTGTGAAATACGATTTGTTTCGGTTCTTTAGGATTCGGTCCGATTAACCGGTGGTTCAATTAACCGAATTCGACTGTATATTATTTCTAGAAGGTGATTTTTTGTGACAATCCCTTTCTCTCCCTTCATACTTCACCAAAATCGATAAATGAGGTACCATTTTAAAGATAAAGTTCGCCGTTTCTGACGAATTGTTAGTTCAGAACGACACATGGCATTCTTTGTTAAAAAATCGAAGTTAAAAACTGAGTCTTGGTCCTAGAGTTCTTTCCCTGGATGCGTCGAAACGGCACGGTCAAATAGTGTGCACAAGAGGTTTTGTAATGTAAATATCTCATTTTCCACGAGTTTGTGTTATATGTAACTTTTAATATTGTCTACAAAGGTGTTTTGACGTGTGCATATTTCATGATCCCTCCCCTTTTTTTATGCTTCACCTCCAATATTGTGGCAAAAGGCGTTTTGAAAATGATTTTGTATTATCCTTAAGCACCAGTTATTTGACAAATAAACAATGGATACAAATGGTTCTTCTTTCATCCTATTACAAACCACCAACCTCGCTTTATACTTTGTTGCATTTTAATCGCATGCGAAATGGTCGCACGGGCCACCAAGTAATGTAAAAAATAATACTCAAATCTAAATTTATTCAAAAGTTTATTTAAAAATGAGTGTGGTTTTTTTTTTAATGTTGACACAATCTTTTGACTATATTAGACAAATCAGGTTTATACTCGCTATATGCTACGCTCAATATGTCATCGAGGTAAGAGTCAGCCCATATCGATTTACGTTCTTCGTACACTTCATTTTGAAAAAGGGTGATTCACAAAGATACGTTGATGCGAACAACGTGAGCAGCAGGTGACACATTTTTTGTATTTTTCAAACACCAATTTCCAAAATTATGTTTACAAAAGCACCTGCCTCATGAGTGTAAGTGTATCGGGCCACATACAAAAGCTTAGTGGGCCACATATAAAAGCTTAGTGCTTAGTGGGCCTCATGCGGTCCTCGGGCTACAGCTTGAAAACCGTTGATTTAGAGACACTAATTTTGTATTCGTACATCGTGCTTGAAGCTTCTTTTCCATTATCATCCATAATTCAAGCTTATATATGCGCGCACACACAATATATATATATATATATATATATATATATATATATATATATATATATATATATATATATATATATATATATATATATATATATATACAGATGGTTATCAAAATAATGGAAACACTAAGAAACATCATTAAAACCTTTATTAATACGGCGCAGAATCACCTTTCTAAGTAATACCACCTAATTTACCTTGGAATTGGATTCTACAAATCACGAATAGTGGTGAAGAATATATTATACCATTCGCCAGGGAAAAATCATGAAAGTTCCTGTAGAGATGCTGTAGTGGATATCGATACCTAACTCTATCCTCTTATACAGATCACAGTGGTTGGATGATATATGGTCGGGAGGGGGGGGGGTTGTACAGGGCAAGATAAGATATTTGACTTCTTTTTCGTGCTCTTCAAACCAATACTTGATAGATTTAGCTGTATGTATAGGGGGATTATCATCCTGGAGAACGCCATCTCCTGCAAGAAACAATGTTTGCACCATAGGATGGACTAGTGAGCAAAAATTTCGACATAGTGCTTCCCATTCAATCTCCCTTTTAGGGTTACAATAGGGCCTGAAGAAAACTACGATATGTCATCCCAAACCCTGATAGATCTATCTCCATGATTGACAGTTGAGATAAGACAGCCAGAATCTTAAGCTTGTGTAGGTGTTTTCCAGACATACGCACATCTTGTTGCGAGGAACAATGCAAACAATGATTCGTTGGACCAAATGCCGTTTCTCGACATATTACTCGACCAGGATTCGCTCTTCGCAACATTGTGGACGGTATTTTGTATTGGTATCTTTTACGAGTGGTTTGGGAATAGCTACTTTTTTGTAAAACTTTGTTTGTGGAGTTCCCTTCTACCTCTGATGGTTGATACCGGAATATGCAGATTCTGATTGAGCTCATCGGTCATTTTAGTTGCAGTTATTTTCTTTCTTCATGTCACAATCCGCTTCAATACCTCGTCCGTCTCTTTCACTCAGATCTCCCTTTCGTCCACTATTCTGTTTGGCAAAGGATGTTCTTTCGAGCACTGTATGCTATCATGACTTTCGATACCATAGCTCGAAAAACACCAATTAGCCTGGAGGTTGTAGTAACAGATACTCCAATTTAAACGCGCTCCAACAATTTACCCTTTTCGCAAGGTCTGCAAGGTTTGACATTTTACCCTGTTCCCCCAAAAGCACGATGCCCTTAGCTTCATTACTGCTACCTGACAGTAGAATAATACTGTACATACACTATATTATATAAAAAAATACCATTGGCCAGTCTTGTTTTTAAGGAATACGAAACACATTCATAAACACCACTGATAGTGGTAGGTGTTTCCATTATTTTGATAAACCTCCTGTATATATATATATATATATATATATATATATATATATATATATATATATATATATAAATTTCATTCGTAATTGTCTCCAGTCTCCCTCATGTTATCGTACCAACTGGACGTTTAAGAATTTCTAGTATTTTATTGTAATATATTGACGATAGAGGAAAATCCCTGACGATATATCGATACCTAAACTCCAAAACCTCTCAACTGTAAAATTACAAATTTTACAGGAGGGCCAAAAAAACATTTTAACAAATAAGTCACAGTTGTAGATAAATACGTCACAGATGTTCAATAAAATGCCTTTAGAATGTACTTAACATTTTTGTGGAGTTTTCTTATGAAGCAGAAACCATGGAAAGGGATTGCGCCTTGTTAAAGGTTGGGAAATACTGCTTTATGTCAATTATCGGACCTTGTGTTTAATGAACAACAGAAGTTAATACATAACTGACGGTTTGTTTGTTGTCGTGTCTACGAATAGTGCAAATGCACTATCCATAGAAGAAGGGTGGCGTTGCATCAAGAGAGGTTGGACTTCTATCTAGTCCTCGAATTTTGAACCGAGTCAAGTGACGAGATCGAACCACTTGACCCCGCACCTCCGGAGGTATTGTTTCGGGAACTTGGAGGACATTGCAGCTACGACAGATTTTTCCTGTGCACCAGCCGTAATTAGTGTACACTTCGGCGGTTTTGTCGGCGACAGGTATCGAACTAGCAACTTGCAGATCACTGGCCTGACGCCTTTGCCGACAGGGCCACCTCACCCATATAACTAACGATAAAAGATATGCTTAGGCACACTATTGAGACAAAAAAGCACATGTAGTAGGAACCTAAATGCAATATGCAACTTTACCCTTGAATCAGATTTTTTTCCTCCCTAATTACAGTGCCAGGCCTCGCTCACATTACCTTCCGGAGCATAGCGTTCCTGCGTTGGCACCGATTGTCAATATGGCCTGCGATTGGTTAGCATTGAGATCCGATATCGGTTGAAATTTTTATCGCTAACGTTACAGAAGCAATATGAACAAGGCCTTATGCATTTGCACTATTCTCCGCTGTGGGTGCGTAGATGCCTCCTGAAATTTCCGCGTTCGGAAAATTCTTTCTCACACACGGTGCAGACAAAAGGCTTTTCTCTGGTATGGGTACGAAAATGAGTTTTCAGGTGGCACTGCTGTGAAAATTTTTTCTCGCACACACTACAGGCGAAGTACTTTTCTCCGGTGTGGATGCGAAGATGCTCTTTCAAGTTGTCCTGCCGCGTAAATCCTTTCTTGCACACGCCGCAGACGAAAGGCGTTTCACCGGTGTGGGTGAGAAAATGATTTTGTAAATGGTTCTGTCGGGAAAATCCCTGTTTGCATTCACTGCAGACGAAAGGTTTTTCTCCGGTATGGGTACGAAGGTGCTCCTTTAGACTGCAATACTGAGAAAATCCTGCGTTGCATACGGTGCAGACGAAAGGTTTTTCTCCGGTGTGGGTGCGATGGTGATTCTGTAACGTGTTCCACGCAGAAAATCTTTTCTTACATACGCTGCAGACGAAAGGTTTTTCGCCCGTATGGGTCCGAATATGCACTTCTAGGTTGCTCTGATTAGTAAATCTTTTCTGGCATTCACTGCAGACGAAAGGTTTCTCTCCGGTGTGGGTTCGAATATGCACTTCTAGGTTGCTCTGATTAGAAAACCCCTTCTTGCATTCACTGCAGATGAAAGGTTTCTCTCCCGTATGGGTACGAAGGTGAACTTGCAAGGCGTTTCTGGTAGCAAATCCTTTCATGCACACTTTACAAGCGAAAGGTTTTTCTCCTGCGTGAGTATAAAGATGCCTTTTCAAAGTATCAGGGCGTGAAAATCCTTTATTGCATTCACTGCAGACGAAAGGTTTTTCTTTTGTGTGAGTGGGCACATGCTTTATCAAATTGGTTTTTCGAGAAAATCGTTTCTTACAAGTAGGACACGCGAAATATTTTTTTGCGGTACACTTGAGATCTGTATCTACATCGGTCACCTTTGAGAAATCTTTCTCGTCTGCACTACACGCAGAAGTTTCGTCTTTTGTGGGAGCGCCAGGGTGTGCTTCAGAACAACTGCTCTCATTTAATACCGTTCCGCATGAATCACTGGATTTGTTTCCGCCATCGTCCGAGTAATGTGCGGATGTATGATTCACGTCAAATATTTTTGTTTCGTCTAAATTACAATATAGTCGTTCGTCAGGCATGTCGAGTCTCCGACAGTCAAAAATAACAAAAAAAATTGCGAGTCACGAAATAATCAATAGGACAAGATGTGAAATTCAACGAAGCAAATATTTCTGTAACGCTAACCCATTCGTAACTTTTCGCCCAGAGCAGAATAGGGAAATAATTTAGGAATTTAAACGATCTGACGGGCAGCGTATCTAAAATTGTAAGTCAAAATTCAATTTTCAAAAAGTTTACAAGAAACTTTTTTTACTCCTGCATTGGAAAATTCCCTGAGTAATGAGCGGTTATCTTTTCATAATAATGTAATTAAGAAGAAAAAAAACCTCATTTTCATACAAATCACTGAAAAAAAAATTATTTTCAAGATATGTAATTAATCTTGAATATCTTGATATATGTCTGGAATTTTGCAATGGAAAGGAAACCGTTTCCTTTGAAAAACTAAGTAAACAAAATACCATAGGATGCAACTACAATCCAGTGCAATGGAATTTCGCAGAGGAAAGTAGACGGTTTCTTCAGGCAAACCTAATTTACAAAATACCGTAGGATGAAACAGAAATCCATGGAATTTTGAAAAGGAAAGTGTCGGTTTCCTTTGGCAAACTTAGTTTACAAAATACCATGGGACATAATTAATAAGCAACAACAGAAATCCTCTTCAGTCTCATTGTCTAGACATAAAGTCGGTACACGCAGCAAATTCACTGCCATTTGAACAAGAGTTGTGATCTATATTCTCCTATTATTCCTCGAATTCTAAGCAGCCCTTTATTTTTTCACAACAGATGCTCGCTAAATTAATAATAAATGTTTGCTGTAATAGTTACAATTTTAAAGTCATTAAAACGTTTCTTCACAGTGTTTTTACTACATTCTTGCACATAAAAGAGTTCAGATCCTGAGGTCTACCTTACAATAAATTTACTATAAATTATGACTCTCGGAATTCAAACTTGAAACACATTCTCGATGAAACACTTCATAACAGTTGCACCGAATGCCTGTAAAGAGAACAAAGGAAAGTGATGAGTAATTCAAACTATACAATTTTTTTTATGAGCAGCATAGTGTGGAGAGTCAAAATTCCCGTGAGAACATTGTGTAATACGAGAGGCGAGCTAAGCAAAGCTTTTACTAAGCATAATAGCATTGATTAGAAGTATTTATAAAAAGTTGAACAAACTTATTTACTAAAGATAGAAAGCCATTAAAAATAACCTTAAGTGAAGAGTAGCACTCTGTTATTCACTCACAATGAAATAACAGAAGAGATATCTTATAAAAACGTGGGAAGAAGTTTAAGAATACAATAATTACAAATGTGTGATGTATAAACAAAATAGGACTTGCAGAAGAGCCTATCAATTTTATTATATATATATATATATATATATATATATATATATATATATATATATATATACATACAGGACTAAATTTGAGACGGTATGTATATATATATATATATATATATATATACATACAGGACTAAATTTGAGACGGTATGTATATATATATATATATATATATATATATATATATATACATATATATATATACATACAGGGCTAAATTTGAGGCTAAATCTCTTTATCAATAATTTGGAATACCCCCACCCACACACACCCCGGAAGGTTACCGTTCCGGCACCTCTATCTCTAGAAATCTAGCACTGTATATATATATATATATATATATATATATATATATATATATATATATATATATATATATTCCTCGGTATCAATTACAAGTTGACACACTCAGTAATATTGTTATTTCAGGGATATTAGGAATTTTCCAAAGTTGGTTTACATTTTTGAGGAAAAAAATCACTGGTTCATTCAAAGAGATCTCAATCTCCTTTTTCAGTTAATTATTTAATTAAAAGTCTTTAAAACCATCTGTAAAATACTTTGCTTTTAATTTCATTGATAAACCCAAAAATTACAGTCAGTGTAGGGTGCTTCACCTTCCCTACAGTGAAAGTGAAGCACCCTACCCTTGTTTTTAGAGCATAAAATATGCATGCTCCTTTTAGCTTTTTCTAAGTAAATAATTTTCAACCTTTTTTTTAAATTGCCTCTCTTTTAAATGAAAATTTTGAAGAAAGAACCTATTTATGCTATGTTAATGAAATTAAGTTTTAGTTTAAAAAAAATCAGTTTTAATTCTTTGAATTTACCAATTTAATCATTATAATATAAATTTAACACTAATTTTAATTATTAATAAATAATGATGGCATCATTTTAAAAAAATACTCTTTCCTTTTTAAAAGAAAAAGAAAAAAATCCTTTTCTCATCTGAAGAGATCTTTTGTGAAAATGTCCACTATTCTCTTTATGGTCTGGAGAAAACAGAAAGTATTACGCATACATAACTGTAGTTTTAAAGATAGTAAGAAGTAAACAAAAAGTGAGCTCTTGCAAGATTTCATAAGATTCTTCATTTGTTGCAATCTACATGGTTCTATACAATTCAAATGTCTAATAACACATATCCAAAATATATGAGATATTAAAAGACAAACTCAAATCATTTAACTCATTCTGAGTTTGATAAATTTAACTTAGTATGTATCGTAACGTTACCAACTGCATAAGATGTTATGATAACAACAGTCCATACAATGCTTTAAATGGTCTTAGGATAAAGTAGCATCTTGGGATCCTATCTGGGCAGAACTTAACAATATATATAATTGGGTTTTAAAAATTATCATCGACATGAACTATAACTATTATAATGCCTACTGAAACATATTTCAATTTTTATTATTTTTTAACAACAAAATAATGTAAGTACTTGCATCAACCTCTACACCAAAAAGTAATTTAATATATAATTTTCACATTTCAGTTTTTAGTTTTTGCTTGGACACACAAGATATGTTATTTTTCTTCTGCATTCCATTACAGTTGCACAACCAGAATCCTTTTTTCTCTAGAGAAAGTACACGACAGAAATTATAGTTAATTTTAATATTAGAATCAAATTTTATTCCTACCATTTTTTTCCTCACTTAAAAAACTTAGAGAATTATAGGGTGTATTAAAGATTATTAATGTGTATTAAGGATTATTAAAGTGTATTAAGGAATAAACATATTAGGGAGTTGATTATACATGCATGACCTTAGTTAAATGTCATTAAATTATAGCAAATACAAAAGATAGAAAATAAAAAAAATACCATAAACATATAAGAGTGACAACAAACCTGGCAAATATAAAACAAATCTACAAAGAGTAAAACAATAAAGATAAAATTTAGTAAATATAAAATTTAAATGCTATAAACAGCAGAAAAATCTAGGTCAAAACTATAAATTTTTCATTGTTTCTCAGATTTGAAAAGTTGTCTGAACACTCAAAGTCAGTTATTAAGTAATTTGAATTCAAAAAATGTTTTTAGAAGAGAAAATTTTACCACATCTGCATGAGGAGACGATATGGTTTAGAGAAAAACTTCAGTACCTCATACAATATATTGCAAGAACAGTAGTAAGAATTAATTGTTCATTATTGGAGAATCTAAAGTAGATAATTTTTCTTTTGGATAATGAGGATTCTAAATGATAAAATATGTTTTTCATGCATAATCTTCATATATATACATCTTGTATACTATATTATTATTATTTTTATTACTATACTATATTAAAAGACTAATAGCAAGTAAATGATAACTATACACTTCAAGTGAAAATGATTATAGCTAGCTCCTGGATCATTACATGAGATACTATCACTATTTATATAAATTTAAATTAAAAAATAAAATTTAAGTGAACCCTACCTTCACAACAGTAAATCATGTCAAAGGAGCATTTCATTAACTTTATCCATATAAATACTCAATTTGATATAAAAACATTATAATAAGTAATATCTATTTAAACTATTATTTTATTTTTTATAACAGTTCATAATCATGGACTAATATAAAATTTTATTTACATAATATATTCACCATTTTTATTAACACAATTAAAAAGCACAGTATTACCTGTGACTGAAAATGACACAAAGATATTTTTAATGCGGTAGGCGTTAAATAAATAAATAAATAAATAAATATATATATATATATATATATATATATATATATATATATATATATATATATATATATATATATATATATATATATATTTATATTTATATATATGATACAAATTATCCTCAGAATATTAGCTTACTATATGCCACAAAACTTTTTGGCCCTTTCATTATGGGTGCACACAGTCAGTGAATTAACATAACTACTTATGATGGGACAGCACAGAAACATCTATGCCTTCTATAGGATTTGAATCCAGGTCCACATAGCAGCAGCTTCTATTAATAGCAACTCTGTAACATGGAAGCTGACACAAGGATGTAAATAACCAGATTTGAAAATAATTCAGTATTTGTGTTTGAATAAATGCAAACAATATAATACTTTTTAAAATTTTATAAACATTTAAATTATATAATGAGTAAATATATTTAATGGAAAGCTGTAACAATAATTTGATACATTATCCATATCCTAATAAAATTTACCAATTTCTTATACCGATTTGGCCCAGACAATTTAGGCACATTTTTCTCAACTTTTTACTTTGAATATCTTCCTTAAACATAGCTTTTGCTCACAGATAGAAAATGTTTAAATACTTTTTCTTTTCTTTTTTTATTAAATACTGTCTTTAGAAAGTAATTTACAGTGTTGTTAATAATATTAGAAAGTTCTTTTTTTTTTACATTTTTGAATATTTACTAAATATAATTACATATTTTTTTCAATTAAAATTATTTGATAAAAAATGAGTCCCTCTCTTTAGACAGCACTTTAAAACTATTTTTAAAATATTAGATGATCAAGTGAATGCTTTGAAGGACATACAATTTTTTTTTTCATTTATTAAAAACTAGGCTGCGAAAATCTAATAAATGAATTTTATTTCCATGAACATTCTGAACCTCTTAAGAAGTTTTAAAGATAAATTTATATCTTAAAATTATTTATGCAAGTCAATTATCAGCCTTTTAATAAAAGTTAAATTGATTTTTTTAAAAATGCATAAAAAAAAAAAAAATGAGTAATTTCTCTGAATCCAATAGGAAAAGAAATTGTCTGGAAAAAAAGTACCTTAAATAAAAATTACATTTATTTATCTTTCATGAGCAAACACTAAATATTATGTGAAAATTTTAAAAAAAAATTGAACTTCAGAAAATTTCAAAAACATTTTTTTATATTGCACCCACAGTTTCTCTTTTTAGAATTAGGTGTCTTGCAATCCAATGTAATGAAGTTAACAGCTCCTTAATGGAGAAGATGAGATTAACATGGAGTGGAGAAAAGCAAATTAAAAAAAGATATTTGGCAGTCATGTTCACCATATTATGCTCTGATCAGGGCCTTTTTATCCCATGGGAAAATCGGGACTTTGCCCAGGGCCCCCGATGCTAGGGGGCCCCAAAACCCTCTTAGTGTATTCCCCTAGTACTTTAGTATGTATTTTTAGAAATGTCCGTAAGGGGGGGCCCCCAGCGTTCATAATCGGGCCCTGGCTCTGATTAATGAGAGTATCAGGTCCTATTTAATATAAATAAGCCAGAAGGTGATCTTAACTTGTAAGAACTCAGAGGCATGTTGCCCTAATGACTTTGGGAAAATTATGTTGCACAAGTTCATGTTTGGCAGCATGACAAACCTTTTTTTTTTACTTCAAAAGAAACTTATCTGTAAATACATTTCCTCCTCAGACAAACACTTTTCTGGACGAATTTTTTAATATTACGATGAATTTCAGTATAGAGGTGATCAAAAATGAAAGCAATTTTGGCTAATTTGTCAGCTTTCTGAAAGAAATAAAATAACTAAATACAATCATCTCTTTCGTATGTTGCGAGAAACAACAAGATTACCTTAACTGATGGCATTGCCAGACAGTAATATATATCAGGATTTGGGACTTGCCAAATAATAAAAAAAAGCAAATCAGCCATAGGTATCTATTCAATTGGGGATACAACAATTGCTATTTATTAGGTATATAACGATAAAACAATACCTGGTTAATATAATCAACATTCTTTAAAATTATGTTTTCTTCCTTAGAGACCAACACTGTTTTCACCCATGATCCACTTTATATACTTAGTAAACAAAACAAGAACTCGTTTTACTAGATACCCAAACATAATCACTCGCTGCACAATGTACCTTGAATTAATATACATTTGTATGATTTCTAATGAAATGCTAGGTTTTACAAACTAGTTGAGAGAAAATTTCGTTACTGGAACGAGATTATAGTTGATTTATATTACAGTATTAATGTATTATACGGAAAGTGGACACAATTTCTCACTTTAGGTCCGTATAAAACAAATTATTATGTGTTGCCATTGGAGTTGGGCGATGTGTTTATGTATACTTAAACTGTGAATCGGTAACAGGTTAAAAAATCGCAGCTGTTGTGACTGCAGAACATCACCCTAGATATTAGTAGCTGTCTGTGACCATTCAGGCGCACCCAAAACTGAACGTGAGATCACGTCACGTAAATTCATCAAAAATTTTCCCAAAACCATCGAACAGTTTAGAATTATTCAAATACGCTTAGCGTAAAAAACATTAAATTCTTCACTATAAATCCGTGGGGTGAGATACCGCTTAAAATTGTTATCAAAGGAGTCCCTTTGGATATCCCCATTGAAGAGGTTAGGGATGAATTAATTAATTTAGGCTTTTCCCTGCAAACAGTTTCTCAGCTCAAAAGATTTAAAGATAAAATTAAACTACCAATATTTCTTTGTAATCTACATCGCAATGAAAAAACTAAAACTATTTATTATATCTCTAATTTTCTTGGATTTCTTGTATAAAAGTTGAGAGCTATAAATTTAAAGAAGGTGTAAAACAGTGCTATAATTACCAGAATTTTCACCACAGTAGTGACACTTTCAGAATGGATGCTAAATGTCTTAAGCCTGCAGGTAGTCATCATACCAGAAATTGCGAGATGATAAAGACTGGAAAAGCAAAGTGTGCTAACTGTGGCCGAGAGCATCCGGCTAATTATAGAGGCTCTGTGAACCACCCCATCTTTATCAAAAAACAAAAATTAGCAGCCTAAAAAGCTAGAGAAACCAGCCGATCTGGTCAAATTGATAGCGAAATAGTGCAACCCATCTTAGGAAATCCGACAGCTACCAATGAAAACTCAGAAATCTTCGTAAAAAGTTTAGTGATCTCTTCAAAAAAAAAAAAAAAAAAAAAAAAAAAAAAAAAAAAAAAAAAAAAAAAAAAAAAAAACCTATTCCCTCCGAAACAGCTAATAGTTCCCCTAACTCAAACGAAATTGATACTTAGATCTCTAGGCTTCAAGAAATTGAAAGATTATTAAAATCTATCACTGAAATTTCTTCTAAACTAAAGTCTTCTGAAATCGGAAACTTTCTAGGACCTATGTTAGGAAACTTAACTAATTTGTCAGTCGCGGCTGACTCGTCTAGCACACCATAATTCACTCTCATTCTCGCCACTTGCTCTTCACTTGGTTCTCGGGCCTGCCTCCCTTACGTCTTTTTTTCTTTTAAAGCTCTTGCGTTCAATTTTTTCTAAAGTCTTAATATTCTCTCTATTTACTTATTTTAATTCCTTTTTTCAAACTTTCTTACTCTCAACACCATTTTTAACTTTGTGAACGTTAATTTTTCCACATGTAAGCCACTGAAATCGAGGATATGGAGCTAAGCGTCCCGGTGCCTCATCAGATAATAATTGATGCCTCAATATTTACTCATGCCAATGCCAATGCGTGAGATCACGCCCGTGACCATTCAGACACACCCAAAACTAAACGTAATTGGATTCCCCCTCCTGCCTCGGTAGAGAGAGGGCGTGTCTCAGTGCGCTCCGTGTTAGGCCTCGTGCTTTCTCACGTGTTTCTTCGATTGCTTTCTTTCGGTACTATTATTGCGTCTGTGCGTCCCTTACGGGGAATTTTTATTCTCGCGTATGTGTGACGGGCCTTTACTAGTGACGGACGCAGCTCACAGCAATCCTTCAATAGTGAGTATTTCTAAGCTTAACGTCGAAATGGCTTCGACTTCAAATATGGACACCTTCGAGCAGGGCCTTTTTATCGCATGGGCAAATCGGGACTTTGCCCAGGGCCCCCTGATGTTATGGGGCCCCAAAACCCCCTTTGTGTATGCACCTAGTACTTCTAATAGTATGTATTTTTATAAATGTTCGTAAGGGGGGGGGGGGCCCAAATAGCATCTGCCCAGGGGCCCCCAGCGTTCATAATCGGGCCCTGCCTTCGAGACATTGGCGGCTCCAAGGGAGGGGGGAGGGGGCAATAGGGGCAATTGGCTCTCCCAAAAAAGCCCGGCGTATTTTGTTTTCATAGCCTAAAATTATATAATCGTAGACCGAATACTAAATGAGTTTAAATTTAAAATGAGACGATGTTTATTTCTTATATATATATATATATGTGTGTGTGTGTGTGCGTATGTATATATGTATATGTATATATATATGTATAAATATATGTATGTATATATATATATATATATATATATATATATATATATATATATATATGTGTGTGTGTGTGTGTGTGTGTGTGTGTGTGTGTGTATGTATATATGTATATGTATATATATATGTATAAATATATATATATATATATATATATATATATATATATATATATATATATATATATATATATATATATATATATATATTGCCCCCCCCCAAGAAAACGTTGCACTACTGACGTCCCCCCCCCCCCCAACAACAAAAAAAAACTCTGAGATGGAGATGCCAAAGATCTATCCGAACAATCACAATGCTTATAAAATTGTCTGGGACCTCGCCATCATCATCAAAGGCAAAAGTGGACTACCGGACTTTTCTGCTTATACGGATAAAGTAATAAGGATTTCTCAATTTCTGACGGACTTACACTACAAGCTGACTGCAACCGAAAAGGTCTCTGGGGACTTCTATGGGGCTGTGAGGACCCTACAAAGTATGTGGGATTTGATTACTGCTTCTCTTGCTTGTAGTAGTACTAATAATGTGTTGGAGTTGGGTAAACATATTGAGTATCGTAATCTCTCACCAAAAAACTAGAAAAGAACTAGGGAATTTAGGGGCACTGAAAATGAATATGATAATGTTAAAACTAATACTAACGGTAATGAGGAATCTAGCTTTGTCAGCACTAGACAGAAAACTCAAAAGCTTGCGAAGAGGTGAAATGTTGAGGAAGCTATCAGTATTAATAATCATTTTAGTATGTTATCGGTCGATGACGACGGAGTGAATGAGGAAATAGAAATTGGCAATACTCCCAATCCTAGTGCGCAGGCACCCAGAGAAAGAAAACCAGATCCTCCTGGATATTAAAAGAACAGGACACCCAATGGAGAAATATAGCTAGGGAAATAAACAACTTGCTTAAAACAAAATTGCCCGTGCAAGACTCAGGAAAGTTCGTTAAAGTTTTTCCCCAATACAGTGAACAATTTAGGAAAATTCAGGACCTTCTATCTAAAAATAATATTAAATTCTTCGCCATGATCCCGCTCGAACAGCGACCACTTAAAATACTAATTAAGGGTATCCCCTAGGACAATCCGACTGAAGAAGTCAGGCAAGAGCTAATAAACCTAGGATTCCAGGTACAAAGGGTCTCCCAATTAAAACGGTTCAAAGATAAAATCAAACTCCCAATATTTCTATGCAACCTAATACCTTCAGAAAATACCAGGGAAATTTATCATTTGAATTAATTTCTGGGATTCATAGTTAGAATAGAAGCCTATAAATTCAAAGGGGGGTGAAACAGTGTTATAATTGCCAGAATTTTCATCACAGTAGCGATAACTGCAGGATGGATGCCAATTGTCTAAAATGTGCCGAAAACCATCGGACCAACGAATGCACCAAGCCCTTATCTGAGAAAGCCGTCTGCGAAAACTGTGGTGGAGATCACCCGGCAAATTATAAGGGTTGTATTGGTCACCCCAACTACATTAAAAAACAACAGGTTAAAACCATCAGAGACATGGGGAAGGTCAGTGAAAAAAACGGAAGAGTGATACTTCAGACGAACATTTGAGACCTCAGAAACTGAACTAACTAAATCTTTCAGTGCAATACTTCAAAATAGACAACAGGGTCCCCCCCTCCCCAGTAAACAGAGTGATATCAAACAATAACGTAAACACACCAGCTCTAATTCAAAACATAAATGTCCCCACCGCAAATGTTGTTCCTAATGCTGAAACTTTAAACCAACCAGACGCGTACATAGACAAACTTAAAACAACAGAGAGATTATTACTCAGCATGCAAGCAACACAATTAAACTTACAACAAAGTGCACTAAATAACTCAATAGGTAATTTTGATCTCCCAGTCGTCATAACTGATCCCGTGCAGACGCCCTCTTCTCTCTAATCCCCCGATCTGCAGTCAGAATACTGAGTTGGAACATTGATTGGCTTCAAACCAAAATTGATGAACTGAGGGACTTTCTTGCTGATAATTCTACAGATTTGGTTATTGTACAGAAAGTTAAAAACCGTCACGCTAGATATTTTAAAATTGAAAATTATAATCTAATCCACACACCGCGAGTTGATAGCGATAATAATACCCTTTCCTATGGAGGTACGGCAATCTATATCAAACGTAACCTTAAATATGACCATATACCTAGCCTTAATTTAAACCTCTTAGAAAATACCAAAGTTAAAATTTTTTCCGACTCTCAATAACACTATCTATGTCGTAAGTGCATATTTAAGAGCTGCCTATAATATTATCAGAGTGAGCTCAGATCTTCAAAATTTATTGGGAGATATGGGAATACTAATGGGAAACTTAAATGCCCCCCCCCCCCCCCCCCTTTTGAATCCTTTTGAATTGTGATTTCAATAGAAACTTCACCTGCCGGTATGGAAGGTAAATCAACGAATATTGCATTGATAATGGAATAGACATAGCTCCCCCCCCCACCCCGCTTCGGCTACTCTGGCTCACAATCTGTAATCGACTTCGCTCTTCTCAATAATATTAACTTTCCGTATGATATTAGTACTATAAATGAACTCTCCTCTGACCATAACCCAATCATTTAAAATTTGCTTTCTAACATTCACCTCCCTTCCATCCCCCCCCACTTCATTAACTGGACTGATTATACCAATTTTGTTTTTAATTCTCCCCCCATTCAATAGCATTAACAGTAAAGATGATATACAGGTGGTGGAAAAAATAATACGAACACCTGTGAAATAATGGAAAATCTTTATTAATAGGGGATTGGACCACCCTTTGACTGAAGTACAGATTTAATGCGACGTGGGATAGATACATAAAGGTCGTGGACAATATTTAAAGGAATATTAAGCCATTCCTCCTGCAGAGCGGTCTCAAATTCCGAAAGTCCGGATGGAGGTGGAAATCGGGAACGAAGTTTGGATTCCAAATATTGCCATAAATGTTCAATAATATTCAAGTCCGGAGACTGAGGGAGCCAGGCGAGATGTTCAACTGCATCGTCATGCTCTTCGAACCATTCTTGAACACACCTAGCAGTGTGGATAGGGGTGTTGTCGTCTTGAAAAAGCGGTCGCTCTCCAGGGAATACAGTCTGGACAAAAGGATGGACATGATCCCCTAGAACGCTTAGATTGTGATTGGATTTGATCCTCCCATGCAGAATAACAAGTGGCCCAAGACCGCGCCAAGATATCGCACCCCATACCATAACGGAGCCACTCCCATGCTTCACAGTCGGCAAGAGGCATTCAGGATGAAACGCTTCTTTTGGCGTTCTCCAGACATAAACGCGTCCGGTCGTCTGAAATAGGGTGAATGGCGATTCATCTGACCATATTACCTGTTGCCACTGCTGTGGGGACCAGCCTTTGTGATCTCTGCACCATTGGCGTCGCTTGAAAGCATTAGTTGCTGTCACCAAGGGTTTACGAATTGCTACTCTGCCATAAATGTTCGCAGCATGAAGTTCCCTTTTGACACAGTTTTTGTTGAAACGGGGTCCTGGAGATGACTGTTCATTTCGGATGTTACCTCGGATAACGATTGCTTGTGCTTTCGGGCTACTATGCGCTTCAAGACCCGTCTATCCCTATCAGCAAGCTTGGACTTTCGGCCACTGTTGTGCTTTTAAGACGTCGTCTTACCCTCTTTCGTGTACACTGTCATAACGGCTGATACCGTACTCCTTGCAAACCCCAAAAGGCTTGCTGTTTCCGTAATCGATGCTCCACTTAAACGCGCTCCAAATATTATTCCTCTTTGGAACTCTTACAGGTCTGACATTTCAACTTATCACAGACAGTTCGATAGAAGCATGCAACGTAGGTGACTGCTGTTGAGAGACTGATACCTATTTCTTCACGCTCACTAGGTGGCAGACTTCTGTTGCAGGTGGCGCGGCTGTACTGCAGGTGTGAAATACGTCATGCTTTTTCACAGGTGTTCGTATTATTTTGTACTCCATCTGTAGATAAAGCTGTTACCTCCTTCATCGACATAATTAATAGCTCGCTTAGCTCTACCAAGACCCACATCCCACCCAATAATCACAACAAACTCCCCCTTTACATCAAAACTCAAATTAAAAATAGGAATAAAGTTAGATAAACTTCGCAACGCACTGGAGATCAGTCTATTCTAGGCGAAATGCATAGGTTAAATGCTAGGATCAAAAACGAAATCAAAAACTATAAAAGTAAAAAATGGACGGTTTTCATTGTGTCACTCGCACCTACGGACAATAGTATCTGGAATTATCTAAGGCTTATTAAAAAAACCTTTCAGCCCCCCTCCCTCCATCAATTCCCCATCTGGCATTTTCACGAGTGACTCCGACAAAATTGAGGCCTTGGCAGTTAACTATGAAAACAGTTTTCTCCCCGCAACAGTGTGCTTTGTCTCGATACCATAGTTGAAGCTGACGACGTTCTTAGCAAATTCTTTAACAATAGGCTCTCTGATATCAACAATGACCTGTTGGAACCTGCCACACCAGCTGAAATCCTGAATGCTATCAACTCGCTCCCCGATAAAAATGCCCACGGCCTAGACAATATCACTAATCCTGCTATTAAAAATCTCCCTCTTAACTATGTAAACTACATCACCAAATTAACTAATAAAATTTTTGAATATAAATGTTTCCCGATAGCATGGAAAACCGCCATTATCGTCCCAATTAATAAACCACGTGAAAACACCACAATTCCTAAAAACTACCTTCCTATTAGTCTGCTCTCCTTTCTTAGTAAGCAGGTTGAACACATACTGCGCAAAAGAATCAGTAAGTTCCTGGATTATCAGAGTATCATTATTAACGCTCAGTTTGGCTTCAGAGCCCAATACTCGACCACACATCAGCTGCTCCGAGTGACGGAATTCATCCATGATGGATTTCAGAATCGGATACAGACTAGTGCTATTCTTTTTGATATTGAAAAAGCCTTTGATCGCGTATGGCATAGCCCGTTCATCTATAAACTTATTAAACTTAAATTACCTTCTGATATTATCAGTTTAATTCACTCTTATTTACTCAATAGAACATTTAAAGTCCGCTACATCCAACTAACTTCTACCATACGTAATATTAATGCAGGCGTTCCTCAAGGATCAAAGCTCGGACCGCTTTTATTTAACATTTTCACTAACGAAATTTATCACTCCACAAACACAACACTCGCCATGTTTGCGGATGACACGGCAGTCTTGGCGAAGAATCGCAAATACTAAGTATATGCACAAATGTCTGCATAGTCACGTTGACATTCTGGAACGTTGGTTTGACCGGTGGAGAACTAAATTAAACCCTGATAAAACAAAGGGTATTTTCTTCAGCTTTAACAGAATTCCACTTCCGCCGGTCATAGTATGTGGTCACTCGGTACACTTCGAGAAAGAGGGTAAGTATCTTGGTGTATATCTAGACAGTAGGCTAACTTTGAAAAAAATCCCTGGATTCAATATTGGAAAGTTCCTTAAAGCCCGCAAAGACTTAGCTCACCTCCTTTACCAGAACCAAATGAGTATTGAAAATAAACTTCTTCTGTATAAGACTGTTCTAAATCCCATCTTACTGTATGCTGCTCCGGTTTGAGGCTCAGCAGCGGACACTCACATTCAAAGACTGCAGACTATACAAAATAAAACTCTCCGCGGAATTTGGAAAACCCCTTGGTACCTCCGTCATGAAGTAATACATAGAACCCATCCGGCACCACACCAAAGAACTCGCAATAAACTTCCACGAAAATATACATGCAGTAAAAAATGAAGACTTCCCGGATTATGGCCCTAGCGAATTTCCCAGGCGTCTAAAGCCACACTGGTAATAAACCCTGGGCTTTTTCCTACTCGCAATATCTAATCTTCCTTTCCTCTTCTAAATCCAAACTCTCAATAGTCCGAATTCTTCTGGTTTCCGACCTGTCACTCCAAATAATCGACCATAACTTCACCTCTCGATTCCCTCTCGTGCCAGCGGTTCGCTGACGGAGGAGGGAGGGGGAGAATAGCTCTCCCAAAACCCGACAGCTCTCCTCATGGACTTCGCTACTCGCTCTTGATGGTTTTCTGTCTGATCGTCCTTCCTTGTGCTTTGAATCTTGCCTCGATCGCCCTAGCTTAAATACTTTTTCCAAAATCCTCTCTAAATTTTTATTGATTTTATCTCTATACCCCCAGTTATTCTGTTATTAGCAGTCTACCTAAATTCTTAAAACTACTTTTAATTTATTATAACTTTTTTTTTTTCCCACACATTTTCAGTACTATTGAAATTATTGAGAACGGTAATCATGAAACATTCCGCTATGCATACCGACGTTAAGGAGCTCTAGCTCCGAGGGGCCTCAATAGCTTTTTATGTCACTGTCAAACCTCCTCATCACCTTTTCGTTAGGGACAGAAATACGGGTATGTGTTTCCTTGTTGACTCTGGATCCGACGCCAGTCTAATATCCGCTACCAGAAATGATAAATCACAGCCAGTTCTTCAAGCATTTCGTACCGCTAATGGCACCAAAATTAATATTTATGGTCGAAAGTGTATTACTCTTAGCTTAGGTTTACGCCGATCATTTACTTTTTGTTTTCAGGGCCGTGCATAGGGGGAGAGGGGGGGGGGGCAACCGCCCAGGGCCGCCATTTTTATTCCTCATTGCAACACTTTTCTGAATGTTACGGTTTTTTTTAAAGAAATCCCTCATTTTTCGCGGTTTCTATAATTCAACTTATAAAAAATATATGCTTCGATTTTTAAAAACAATTGTAGAAAGAATCTTAATTGACAAACTACTCTTTTGGTTCGAAAAAGTTCTCGGTTAGAAAAACATGATTTATCTTCATTTCAGTTATAGTAAAACCTTGATTATCAATCCCCTTTTTTCAATATCACTTTCTACTATCTGTCAGGTCACTACATATAGTCATTTGAAGAATTATAAACCGTTTCCCAAGTAACACAAAACCGTTGGCCAACCACTTTCGGGCATGGTTGGCCAACGGTTGTTTTTGGCCGTTGGCGTTCAGTTGGCCCAACGGTTGGCGTTCAGTTGGCCCAACGGTTGGCATTCAGTTGGCCCAACCATTGGATTTACAGGATTTGGCCGTTGGCGTTCTGTTGGCCCAACGGTTGGATTTAAATGATTTGGCCGTTGGCACGAGGTTGGTCAACAGTAGGCATTCAGTTGGCCCAACAGTCAACTTTGTAGGTAAGCCTACATTAAATTTATTTGGAGCTATTATGCATTTTTCAACCCAGCCAGCAACTTTTTGTTCATCAGGCCAATGGTCAAACTATCGAAGGATCAATAGCTTTGACATTTTGCTATTTTTCAGCAGATCGTTTACAAAGAGGATTTCCCCTTTTTAAACAGTTTATTAAGTTCTAGTATTTAGCCACCAATAATTTATATAAAAATAGTATATTCAAAAAAGCATTTTTGAATATCCTATTTTATATATTCAAAAAAGAATTTCGGATATACTATTTTTATATAAATTATTTGTGGCTAAATACTAGAACTTAATACTGTTTAAAAAAGGAAAATTCTCTTTGTAAACGGTCTGCTGAAAATTAGCAAAATGTTAAACTATTGACCCTAGGATAGTTTGACAATTGGCCCAATGAACAAAGAGTTGTTGGCTGGGTTGAAATATGCATAACTCTTTTCCCCAAAAAGTAGTTTAAAAACTACAAAATTCACTCTTTTATGAAATCAAAAAGTATCCATAGTTAAATATTAAAATGTACAAAAAACAACAACACATTTTAATTTTAATGTTATTTTTAACAGTTTACATTTTGCTTGACATTGTTTATATTAAGTGTTTTGTTTTAAACACTTTATATCTTTTTAAAGAGAATAAATCTTATAGATAGTGATATTATAAATCTCATGTCACTATATATATATATATATATATATATATATATATATATACATATATATATACTAGCGGACCCGACAGACGTTGTCCTGTTCAAACGTTGTAATTCTAGCTGAAGTACCCGGCGATGCCCGGGATTTTAAGAATGTTTGTTAACCAAAATCAATTTAAAAATTAACACAGTATAAATAACATAGAAAAAAAAGCATACGAAATGTTATACATATTAATAATATGAAAACCCAATTAAAAATGTATAAATGTATAATAAACTCCTCAGATTTCAGCTATATTCGGTATTTCATCATAAAAAAGCTGAAAAAAAATAAAAATAAATAAAAAGAATAATTTTAAAAAAATTAAAATAAAAAAATAATAAAAAATAAAATAAAATAATAATTAAATAATTAAAAAAATAATAAAATAAAAGCTCAAAATATAAAAGCCTTAAAAAAAAGGCGAAATAACAGGTCTAGCAAAATTTACACAACTCTGGATTCGAACCCGGGTCGAGAGCATGGTACTTTCCAAATTGGCGACCTTCCGAACGCGCCACGATGACACGGTGTTCTAGTGGGTAAAGTTAAACATATTCGCTATTGGAAAGTTGTTGTGGGCTGGTGATTATACATGTTAGAGGAGTTTTTAGTCAGAAATAAGTTAGCAGGATAGAAGCTTAGTCTTTAGCTCTTCAATAAACACAAAGATATAGGCGAGGAGGATTGCAGTAGCGATTAAAAAAGATCTCGTGTCACTTAACGTGGTTGATTCGAATTTTTCATCGCGTGTCGAGAGTATCAATATGCCGTTGGATCTGATCCATTTTAGAGTATAAAATCTGACTTGAAAGATTATTATTTTTATTTATTATTCTGGTTTAATACATGACTTGAAACTTTTTGATTTTATTTATTTTTATTTTTTCGCTCGCTGTTTGCTAACTAAACCTAACGTGGACGCCATTATCTAGAGGGGTGATTTCACAAACTGTAAAAGCTTCCATTTACCGGACGCACCCCCTTATAAATTGTTGGTTTTTTATTAATTAATTAAAAATATAAAAACATATTCTATCGGATCAAATTGTGAATCTAAACCATTCTCGAATCAACTAAATTGCACACACAAAATTTCATAAAAATCAGTCCAGTCGTTTAGGAGGAGTTCAGTTACATACACACGGACAGAAGAAATATATATATAAGATATATATATATATATATACAATTTATAATATCAATGCTACCTGTTGTTTTTAATCAGTCACTTTACTACATATATAATATTTTTAAATAAACACCTTTCCATTATAATCAACTGGTGTCAAATTGCACACTCATGCTGAGTTAATATGACAAATACTTTTTGTAAGATTACCTTTATATATATATATATATATATATATATATATATATATATATATATATATATATATATATATGTGTGTGTGTGTGTGTAACATGGGAGACAGAACACTGGCCCAGAAGATATCTAATCTCCCATGCTACGGTGAGAAGGTGCTGTTATTATAGAGTAAACTCACTCCATGATCAAATACGACAACCACGGGCTTGTTACGGGAAAAACTTTTTTATTTTCGCCGACCGATCCGTCGGTATGTGTGCAGCAATAGCAATTACAAAAATCCGTCCTACTTCCGGACGTCACGAGTTATATAAACTTTACATCACGTGATTAAAGGGTGTGTCTTAATGGTTGATTGGTTTAAAGTTATTGTTGATGTGCAGAACTGATTTAAATCTGCACTGACGCCGCGCCGAATCCTTTTAGCTAAAAAAGACAGCCATCTTGAATGATTTTGCCTAAGGCTGTAATAATGGAATTTAACGCGAATGCCCAAAGGGAATTACCTGTTCAAGGAATTAAAAAAGGGTTTGTAATTTGGAATAGTAAAGTGAGGAATTAATAGTTTTTAAATGTTAAGAGTGTTGAATTAAGAAATTATTAATTTTTAATATTATAGAATATCCCCCCCCCCACGTCCGAGAAGAGGCTGACCTACAATGCCTGCATTGGAGGGCAGACTCACTCAGATGAGCGAGAAGAATGGGCATTAAAAAATTTGGAATAAGTTAACGAATAAATTTCAATTAAAGTTACATTGTAAAAAAAAATTTTTAAGACCACGTGATGAGCTGACATAACAACATTATCAAATTTACTGAAAAATATATATAAAAATCACTAAAAAGAAATACACATAATATTAAATTGAAGATTCTTCTTAATCATCAACTGAAAATTGCTGTGCAGGGCGGGCCCTCCCAGCACAACAACATCCCAGCAAAAAAAAATTTCAATTAAATTTAACCAAAAAAAAAAAACTAAGCTATCAAATTTTCATCTTACATCAATTTTAATTTTGAGTCGACTCACACAAATAATAGAATATAAGAATGAAAATACCAACATCAACCAAAAAAAAAAAAATGTTAAGTTAATGGAATAGAACATGACAATAATAATTTGAAGTTATTGTACTTTCCTCCTCAACTCTCACAACATTGGGGTGAGTCCAAAAAGTTTGTAAGGTACACATGGTAGCCTATATAGTTCACTGTCCTTGTTATATTAGCTACAGTATGTTGCTTGAGAAAAGTACAAAAAAAATAATCACAGTTCGGCAGGTTCTGTGACCTATCATCTTGCAAGCGCAGAATACACAAAAAAAAATCACAATATCTTGGCTTAAATTAAAAAAAATAGTCCTTTGTAGTTGGTTACATAAAAAAAAAATCACAGTCTTTTAGTGCTGTGCTATTTCTGCTTCACAAACGTAGAATACATAAACATCACATTATCTCGACTTGTTTACATATAAAGAAAAATAGTTCTTTAGTTACATAATAAAAATTACAGTTTATAATAAAAATCACACTTTCAATAAAAATCACATTTCAAATATATAAATTGTATATAAAAATTACAGAACATATTATTCATTATCTAGTTTTCGTATCTTTATTTATCAAATTATTTTTTCTTAATATCCATTATCTCCTTTATTTCAATATTACTTATTATTAAAAAAAATCTCTTTTCAATATCCTTTATATTTCTTATTATTCTCATTTCATCATTTCCTATATTCATTTTTATTCCGACAATATTTATTCATTCCAAAATTCTATTCAATATTCTTTAGTTATACTTATTCATATTTATTCTAACTTTATTTATTTATTCTCAATACTTTTCACTTTATTTTCAAATTATTTATTTACTATTCATTTGTGTACACTTATTTTAATTCTACGTGGATATCCAATTTTTTGTGTTGAAGGTACCTTGTTGTATGTGTGTTCCCCAACTCTTAGTCTCAAATTCTTTAATTCTACCTCTAAGCAGTGAGGGGTTGTGTTTATGTTTGTGTAACAAGTAGGTTTTCTTTCTCCCTATTGTTCTCTGACTAATAAGGAGGAAGAGTCTTTTTAGCCGTACAGTGGACTAACCATGAATCTCCGACAGGATATGACTGCATTGAAAAACAGCATCTTGCATAGTACAAAGATGGAGAAAAAGGAAAATGTGCAGTTGTCATACCTGTGGGAGTATAATATATAGAAATGGGAGGACAAAAGGAGTGGCCATCCCAGCCCTGTTTTAGTCATTACTCAAGCATATGGTCTTCAGCACTTTAAGTGACTGAGTTGATGAATTAAAAACAAATAGCAAAAAAATTAAATAAGATCTTAAACAGTTGGGACGACATCCAACGCACTTCTAGAGGTGGGTGATAGGAAAGTGTATTCAAGGAATAGAAAATTTACTGAAAGGTTAAAGAAGTAGAGTTGTCATAGTCGGTGTTTAAATTGAGATCCAAAAAAAATTCACATATAATAGTATTCTTAAGAAGAAAGTTTAAGCTAGATAGTTTTTTTTTTAATATCTTTAGTAGGACAACACATAATTAATTATATCAATTAAAAAAATATAATGATGTTAAGCATCACATAGAAAAGAAAAAAATGGATCTAATGTTTGTCATTATTCTCCAACGAGTGTTACGCACGATCATGCATGTGTATTATAATTATTGAATGGTTATTTGTTTTGTATTGTATCAATGTATGCACATATCAAATTTCATTAAAATCAGTGCAGTAGTTCTAGAGATAATCGACCAAGTCTGCAAATTCTCTTAATTTCTTACACCAGTGTAGTTCTAGAACTATTTTTCAGATAAATTTATATAAAAAAACTGCATATTATCAAAAACTGTTCATTTACTTGTGAATTATTTTTACCTAAACATACAGACACAAATGGCTTTTCCCACAGCACCTGAATCGTAAGCAAATTGGCAGTCATATAAATATATGGCAAGTTAAAATATTAAATTAAGCCCTTTTGATCACTTTTTTACATTTTGCTCAACCAATCATTCTGATATATTTAAAGATTTGTCGGTACAAGGATGCTGATTTAAAGTTTCTTTGTTCTCAAATCTTTCTTGGCATACATCACAAAAGAAAGATGTCTCACCAGAATGAATCTGGCGATGTCTGTGCAGACAACTTAAGAAAGTGAATCTTTTCTGACACACGTGACATACATAAGGTTTTTCTCCCGTGTGAAGTCGAGAATGTGCAGATAAAGACGATTTATGAGGAAATGCTCTCTGACATATGTCACATACAAACGGTTTTACACCACTATGAGTGCGTTGATGAATTTTTAAGATTTGTTTGTTTTTAAATGGTTTTTGACACACACCACACAAGACAGGTGTTCCTCCAGTATGAACAGGCAAATGCTTTTTTAAGTGTTTTTTAGTTGCAAATGCTTTTTGACAAATTTCACAAACAAAGGGTTTTTCTCCAGTATGAGTTTGAAGATGTTTGGATAAGCAACTTTTATCCTTAAATCCTTTTTGACATATATCACATATGAAAGGTTTCTCGTCTGTATGTGTTAGACGATGATATTTCAATGAACTTGGATGAGAAAAACATTTATTACACACATTACACTCAAAAGGTTTCTCTCCTGTATGACTGAGAAGATGAAGCTTCAAACCACCCCTTCGCTTGAATCCTTTTTCACATAAATTGCAGAAATAAAAATTCTCACTTGTATGAGTTTTTAGATGTTCTTTTAAAGTATGTTGAAGAGTAAATTCTTTCTGACAAACATTACAAACAAACTGTTTTTCCTCTGAATGACCAAGAAGATGATTTCTGTAAGAATATTTTCGACTAAATCTCTTTTGACATATATCACATTGAAAAGGTTTTTCTCCTGTATGAACGCGCTTGTGAACATTAAAATCTTTTTTTGTTGTAAATTTCTTGTGGCATACATCACAAACTAAAGAAAACTCTGCATGAACTTGAAGATGACGCTTTAAGTAAGATTGCATATAATATTCTTTCCCACAAATGTCACATACGAAAGGATTTTCTGCCCTGTGAATTCGAAGATGTCTTCTCAAGGAAGATTCTTTTCTAAACCTTTTCTGACATATAGTACATACATTAGGTGTTTCTCCTGAATGACTTTTAAAATGATTCTTTAAAAGTTCTCTATATGTTGACCCTTTCATACATTTGCCAGTATTAAAAGGTTTTACCTCAAAGGGAGTTTGAAGATGTATCAAGTTACATTCTTGTGTAGATCCATTCTGACTTATATCATACATGTTAGGTGTTTCTCCTGTATGAGCATGAAGATTAACTTCTAGGTCTTTTTTCTGCTCAAGACTTTCCCAATATGAATTATAAATAAACATTTTAAGTTCATTCAAACTCTGAAGATGTAATTCTATTTTACTTCACTAAGAAAATTCTTTCTAACATAAAAGAAGTTAAAGATGTCTGTATCACATTCAAAAGGTTTTAGACCTGCACAAGTCTAAGATGGATGTTTTAAAGGATAAAGTACTTACAATATTCATACAGAAAACAATGCTTCAATCCAACATAAATACTATGCTAAAATACTTCTTTTATTTCCATTTACCTAATTTTTATTCTCTAACATCTCAGCTCCAGATGTTTTTTCCTTAGCATAATACAAAAAGATCTTGAATGAATCTATTGTGTTACATATCACATACAAAAGAATTTTACCCCATTATAAATGTGAAGATAAACTGAAGCTTTTTACTCCTGCAATCTTTTTTGACCCATGGAACATACAAATGTTTTTTACTATACGATTTCAAGCTGATACTCTATTTTGCTACTTTTGGAATATCATTTTTAATATATATCACTTTTAAGCAGTGTTTCTCCAGTATAAGTCTAGTAATGATGACTTATTTTTCTATTTTCATAAAATATGTTTAGACATTCTTTTTCTTTTAATTTTAACTTTGAGTATGATATAAATCATGCATAGCTTCACAATTAAAACATGTCTTAATAATGCAACATATAAAAGATGCCTCCTAGGCACGATAACAAAATTTTACATAAAACCTCCAATAACTGCTTCTTGTTAAGCACACAAAAATTCTTGTATAGCTGTAGTTTGATAATTCAATGCGAGTGTTCAAATCACTTTTTCCATTTAAACTATATTGACAAAATTTTCAAATGTATTTTGAGATATGAAAATTCTTATTTTTTATTTTTTGAAAAACACTTTATGAATTACAAGGGAAAATCCTATTTCTGGTGTGAACACAAAGATCAGATTCAATGAAACTGATTTCTGAATATGTACTATAAAAATTATCATAAACAGGAGTTCCCTTGTCTTGAAATTTACGAAAATTATTTTTTACGAAGTTCTCTTCTTTTTCTTACATTTTAAAAAAGAAAAAAAAAATTCCCCGGGATTATTAGCTATACATTCAGTTCTTACCGGAAGGCATGAAATAACCAACAAACACTTTCATTTGTAGACAAAGATACACATACTCATAATTATGACTCTTTTTTAGTTGTTAATTATTTAATACAGGTTTTATGTCAAAGTGTAAAATTTTTCTGGTTAACAAAAAGTATTGAAAGTCTACCAAGTTAAAATGTAAATTTTCTTTTTCTCAATTAACTCAGGTAAAAACTAAATGTATTAGTCGGACAAATTTCTTAACCTTCTCATTTTCAATTTGGCTTGATTGATGATGACTGCACTAGATACACCAGAAATTCATTTCCCCAGTGAAGATGACACAGTGTCTCACAACAGACAGGAGTAAACAGCCCCTGAAAGATATAAAAGAAAAATGGATAAACATTACAGTGATAACAATGAAATCCTTTTGAAAGTGAATTGTAATATTTCATTATATTATTCACAGGAAATAATCCATGCTCTCAGATATAACTTAAGAATTAGTGCTTCATATCTACAGATATAACAAAAAATTTAAGAAATAAATTTGATAATTCAGTAAAAGAACCATATACCTTTATAAAGCTTTCTTTAGGTTAAATTATAACATTCAAATACTGTGCTTTTTTAATGTTTCATTCTGAATTTAATTTTTTGCAAGCTTATATAATATTCAACATAAAAACTCTGTTCCTTCTTTTTCCTAAGTAAGTGATTTAGGAAACACATGAGCAATTTAAAGAGAAAATAATATCTTAAATAGAAATAAAAATTAAGTAGATAATAATAGGCATCTATTCCTACTCTATGATTTTTTTCTAAAAATATCTTCTTTGGGGATGGAAAAAAAATCTCAATTATTTTGTAGATATAAAAGATTTTCAAATGAATTTCAAGCAGAACAAGATTGGAAAATAAATAAATAAATAAAATAGTGATTTTAGTGACTGAGTATTAAATTTTAAAAGACCAAATCTGAAGTCTTAAACTGCAAAATTTTTAAAGTACCTTTGTTATGAAGGCACATACCAATCAGTTTACGTTATGATGTTCATGTGAAATGTATCCTATCTAGCAAAAAAATTTTCTCATCTTCATCCCAGCTCCCCAAGAAACGTATATATGACATATATAGCATATTAAGTGCAAAACAAAAAACAAATTAGAAGTAAGCCATATATATATATATATATATATATATATATGACACGACTCGGACGCAGCTGCTGAATAATCATAAATAGTCCACTGTGTGAGCGAAATACATAAAAATGAAGACTCAGATATTACAGAAACTCCATATCAATGTCGTGGCATTTATTAAAATATTAATTAACCAGTCCAGTCTGCCAATTCGACTGATCCACTCCAGTGGGAAAAATGAACGCAGAGTTCATTTGCAGAGTATCCCTCTCGGAAATCCAAGTCGTGTATTTACTTATTAATCCCCTGAAGCAGGGAGCCCTGTAGAAAAGCATGTGATGGCTTGAGTCAGACCATGTGACTCAACTGCAAACCCAACTGGAAGCAAACAATAAATCTTGGGGCAGCGTGATGCGACTGTCCTTGAACCCCTGTTCTTTGAAAACAACAACACTTGCCGAACGTGGAATTCAGTATAGTCATGTTAGTGAATTATCCTTTTTTTTAAAACTCCAAATGTCTGAAAATTGCTTGAAGTTCTCGAATGGTTTTAATTACGTTAATTGGGCTTTCTCTAGATTTGACATTATATATATATATATACCATTGTAGAATTATTACATGTAAAAATCTCATTCAAACATAGAAAAAGTACAGAATACTTGAACAGCTACAGAATGCTAAGAAATGTAATGTCTAATCATTATTCCTTGAAAGACAGATGAATTTGAATTTTTTAGCTAAATATTGAGTATCTTTCAGTTACTAAAGGTATACAGACTTGATGCAGCAACTAAAAGGATAATGAACCAAAAATCTGAAATATTTTGCTAATGATACTATAATAAAGCAAAATAAATTTTATGGAAATAATAAACATAAAACTAATATTAAAAAAATTCCACTTTTTTCATATTTTTAATTACCATTATTACCTTTGCACACTTATACAAGATAAACATTTCAAGATTACTTCGGCTAAAGGAATCATTTGTAGGCATGAAATCATCAAAAGTATTCCATTATTTTTCAATAATACTTGCAATCTACTAAAGGCAAAGCTAACTAAACAAATTGAATAAATGCAACTCTTAGAAAAAGGCCAAAATGTCTAAAAGTATTAAGATGGTATTTAAGAAAGAGAAAGAGAAAAAAAAATTAAAAATTATGGTTTCAATGCTAAGGATTATCAGTATTTTTCTTCTTTAAGCATAGAACATAAAGTATTAAAAAATAAGCTTTAATAAACACTTTTTGAAGTTAAATCAACACAGTTTAAAACATATTGACTTTTTATTTGCTTAATTTAAAGAATTTGTTAAACCATTAAACCATACAAATGCAAAATACTATATGGTGCACTTTACTTTTTTACAGACACACATATACAGATAAAAGTAAATAAAAAAATTAAATAAAATTAATAAATAAGTACCTAAATATTATGAAGTACTTTTAGTGTACTTAAAAAAAAGAGGATTTTCAAATACTTATGTAAAAGCTTCAACTAAATGAGTAAGGTACTATTTTTTTCTGATTTACATATTTTGTGACATATATTGTGCATTCTTCAGTTAATTTGTAGACTAAAATTGAAAAAAGAAAAAAAAGTCAATATTAAAAAAAATTACACTAATATTTTTTTTATATGTTTTGTCATAAATATTTTGATATTTATTCTTATATAAACCAAGAATAATTAATCACATTTTTTTTGACAATTTCAAAAACTCCAAATGTAAGTCATTTGAAAAGCAGGGCATTATACCAAAAATTTAATTTCTAATTTATTTCAAATAAATGGCATGTAACTAGATTACGAAAGTCTGACAATAATGTTATTTTAAAGAATACAGCAATACAACTGAGCTCTAGGTCATATCATATGAAAAATTTGTCTTAATTTTATGCATTTTGGTAAGGCTAGAAGTATGACACCTGCTTTTACTGACAACAAATCGTAACTATTTTACAGTTGAAGTATCATCTTATGTTTCCAACTTTCAATGCAAAATTTGCCTGTAATAAGTGGATGCGCATTAACATAAAATATAGCAGTGCATTTCTATAACATTTTAAAGCAAAACTAATGAGAATATCTAAAAAATGACTAATTAGCAGAAGGAAGTAGGATGCATTTAGATTGTAACCATTAATAAGTACCTGTAATCTATAGCACTTCTGACAAACTTGTAGTGATTAAATACATTTATTTACCTTGGACAAATTTTAATTTCTGCTACTTATGCAAAAAAGTAAGTAATACTTGATCTAAATATGATCAGGAAAATACAAATATAATATTTGCCCTCACTGATAACCTTTGAAACTTGCCAGTCAAAAAGTTTGAAATACAAAACATTAAATTCTGAAAATAGATGAAAAGGGAATGCCAATGAAATTAAATTTTGTTACATTATTTTATAGAAAATAATACAATTTAATCATGATCACACTTAGCATGACACACTTTGGTTAGCTTTCAGATTACTTCAAGATGCCCTATTACTTCAAGATGCCCTATTATTTTTTCTGACAGTTTATTTTCTAATACAAGTGTATTAAACAGAGTAGCCCAAAATATGCTTCCAGATAATCACCTAAAGTAAATGAACAACAAAACACATTTTAAATATCAAGCACAAACTCATTTAATCCAAGTTAAGTATGAGAAATTCACTTTCTGATACTTCTAAAATTCACTTTCAAAATTTTTTTTTTAAAATTATTTAACACCCAGCAACTAATTATTATATTACTAAATTCCTGGAAATTAAACAAATTCCCTTGTTATCTTGATTACCTCTTTTAGGTAAAATGCAAGGAATCTAATTTTAATTTCATATATACATAGGTTACAAATTATATAAAGCCTCATTTATATATAATTAAAGCCATTTTAGGGAGATTTAATACTTTACCATAGCCATTCTGGAGAGATTTTGGCAACATTTTGCTTTGAAAATCAGCCTAAGCAACATTTTTTTCACTAAATCGAAAAGTGCTTGTTGAAATACTTAATTTTATTTATATTTTTTCTCCTGTTTATCCAGTATTTTTTTACATTTCAAGTTTATTAAGAAATTCAGTATTAATTAAATAAGCTCATTCATAAAAGTAGGTGGAGATTTTTAAAAGTTTCTTGTTTTGTTTTTTTGTAAAAACTGACTTTGATGAATGTTTTTGAACTTATATAAATGTATTTGCAGCTTTCAAAATAGATAATATTTGATAAAAAAAATTATTTTAAACACTTTTTAGAGGATTATTTAAATATAAGTTAGCCCACATGTTCAGTAATTACTTTTTAAAGGTAAAATATCAATGAACTCTGAAGGTATATATTTTGGCCAAGACTTAGAAAATAGTAGAGGCTCTTAGGGGGCTAAAAATGTTTTTGAACCAGGACAGAAATTTTGGGTAGATTCAAGGTATATTTAAGAAAATAGACAGAACAGTCCAAAATTTTATGCACTAAGAAAATATTTTAAAATATAATTTACATAAAATTCATAGTTTGATGATAATTTTAGATAATGAAGTCCATGCTCTCAAGGTCACTTTTTAAAAAAATTTAACATCAAAATATGTTACTTAAATAAAATATATTATCTATAATTTTTCCTTTTAAAAATATTTTCTAAATTTCCTGAAAAGCTTCAATTAGATAAATTTATATTTGAAAGATTTCGTTGGTGATAGTATAGGCATGGACTTTAATTTTGGCTAATATGAAGAAAATGTTATGGTCATAATATTCAACTTTTTTATATGCTAGTATACACTGAGTTACGATTTTAGCCCATAATCGACAATTTTTCAAAGAAACGCGTATTCCCGAAACATCAACTATCAGCCAGTATTTAAAGGTAAAGACGTACCTAATAACACCGCCTTTCATACAAAAACAACAGATAACAAAGAGAGCTGCATATTACATAACACCATTGCAAACTATAATACTTACTTGACTGCTCAACAGAGATTTCAGTTTTTCACAACGAATGGACAGCTGATAATATTATTCAAAACTTAATATCGCTCGAATGTATTTAACCGCCACTTGTGCCAACCTCTCGATCTGCCGTTGCTTCTGCATTTTAGCGTCATGTTCTTACACTGTGAATAAACAGCAACTACCTGTGAATCGCGTCATGGGAGCACAGGTCAAAAGAGCATTCCATAGTCTCTGGAAGTTTCGAGAAAGGTACAGGGTCTGGTAGAATGCTCTTCACTTCAAAGAATAGAAAAAATTGAACGAAACAATTAACAGATAAAAGCCTTGTATTTGAAGCATACTTATAATCTAGTTTTTGTCCCCGCTAGGTTTTGAAAATAACAGTACTCAGGTGGCGTCTGTTATTGGTGATGCACTTCTGAAGCCGTTCTCCAATGCAGTGGTGCGCTAAAACACATTTTCGACAGCGATCCACTTTCTTCAAATAAAAAGCTGCTTGACTACAACGAAAAATGTTTGGTAGAAGTAAAATGAAAAAAAGAACGATGTTAACAATATATATATATATATATATATATATATATATATATATATATATATACCCAAGTAACACAAAACCGTTGGCAAGTCGTTGGCCAACCACTTTCGGGCATGGTTGGCCAAAGGTGGTTTTTGGCCGTTGGCGCGAGGTTGGCATTCAGTTACCCCAACGGTTGGCATTCAGTTGGCCCAACCAGGCCCCCCACATTATTCCGTGGGCCCCGTTGCTAAAAGTCATGATGGGCCCCCCCTCTTACTACCAAAAAAAGAAATTTTGGCCCTTTTTTACAATATACATTTTTTACCTTTATTACAATTATTTTTCATCAAACACACATTTAAACTAGTTTTAAGAGTTTAGACAGTGTTTAGATTGTCATCGTAAATTTATTTTAAATACTGGTAAATACATAATTGAACAAATTAATTCTTAAATATTTTTGTTTGCTTAATTTTAATATTCACACAGATAAAATAATAACTGTCGTAGGAAATTGGTGGTTACATTATAAACCTAGCAGAACAGTATATTAATTGCTAGGGTAATGCTAATGCATATTAAATATGTATTGATGCATTTGTATTATTATTATATCTGTGTTCTGATAAGTTGAGAACACATCCTAATTTTATCATTGAGAAGCAGAAGATACAACCTTTAGGTAAAAATGAAGTAAGCATAGCAAATACATGTTTATAAAGAAAAAAATTTAATGAAGGAAAATCTAATAAGTATGTCACAAAAATTGGTCTTACTAATAGCCTACTAAAATCAACTTAAATTCAAAGCTACAAACCATGTACACATAAATGAAAGTTATATGATGCATTGTAGTGTTTTTGAGTTCTGATAATTTATTGAAAGAATGAAAGCTACATCTTTCTGGCTTTGATCATTGAGAATTTTACAATTACATCACTGAAGTGAAGGCTTGATGCAAGACGGTGTTCGATTGCTAACACTCCAAGTGAATTAAGACGTTCTTGAGTCATTGATGAACGTTGGCATGTTTTCAATACGTTGCCCAGTTGACTAAATGCTCTTTCTGCAGATGCAACAGAAACTGGTATCGTACAAAATATTCTTAATGCAATACATACATTTATGAATATTGGTTCTAACTGTTTAGCATGGATTGCATTCAACAACTCTAACGGGTTACTTGAAATGTTTTTTTGGTCAACTTGAAACACAGAGCTGAATATATGTTTCAGGTGTATAATTTCATCTGAAAGGTTTACTGATAGATCATTCTTATAAGTTTTAACTAAGTTTTCAGCCTTATCCATTAAATCACTGTCTTCCATTGAGCTGAATTGAAGAACTGGGTTGAAGAGTTCAGTCAGTGCATTAGTTGCTTCAAATCTTGTCTTGAGATCAGACAAAATAAGATCCAAAGCTCTATACACAATATTAGTTTTAAAATGGTTTGCTTCTTCTTCTATAGTTGTTTCCAATTGAGGGCGACCTCTTGATTTTGGAAACGTAGATGGTACGTTGATGGATTCTGCCACTAAACGTGACTCACTGATGATGTCTTCCCACGAATTTCTCAGTCGTTGCATGTCTTCCTTCAGATCATTCATCCGTTTCACTGCAATGTCCAGAGAAATACTCTGCGACTGAATTATTACACTCTTTTCATTGATGCAGCCCAACACTTTGTACTAAAATACTGTCATACAAAGGCCTTGAAAAGAAGAAAAGTATTTTTTAAGACCCATAGCTTTATTGTATGTTTTTGGTTCTAAGCTTGACTTCACCTCAGTTAATACTCGTTCTAAGGCCGTTAATAGTCCTGGGTAGTGCTTTGCAACGGGAACAACGGCTTCGAATCTTTCGTACCACCTTGTTTGTGATTGTTTTTTTTAGTGAAAGTAGCACTTTAGAAATCAAAATATCCCATCTTGTAGGACTATGGGCGAAAAAAGAATACATTGTTTCCAAGTTTCCAAAGAAGGTCATAATTTCGGGGCATATTTTTACTGTATTAACTTCTATTCTGTTTAAAATGGCTATGTACTAAAAAAAAATATCTCCGTTCCCATTTCCAGTCCTTCCCGACTCTTGTGGTGGGAGGAGTCCACTTGACAGTTCGAGAATTCCAGCCCCCTTAGGGTTGACAGTTTGAGGGATTGTAATGACCGTCTTTAGGGGGTCATGCGCTTTCCAAAGGGGGTTATGCGATATCCTTGCCTTTCCAAATAATCCCCGAAAGAAATCGCAAACTGCTGGTTTT